>RAPC01000018.1:0-525957 GCA_009806235.1 Neurospora sp. CHS-2018c
GGGGGGGGGGGAGGGGGGGGGGGGGGGGGGGGGGGGGGGGGGGGGGGGGGGGGGGGGGGGGGGGGGGGGGGTGGAAGGGGGGCTGTGGTTGTCGGGTACGCTAACCGGGTGGTTTGTCTGTCAGATCAGCCCGTGTGCTGCCGTGGATTGAATTTCCGTTCCTTGTTGTTATGGCGGCTTGTCAGGTGGGGTGGGCGTGCCGGGGGTGGTTGTGTGACTTGTGTCAGCTTTTGTGTGCTGATTCTGATTGTATGTGAAATGCGGTAAGAAAATGTCAACTCGTTCCGATGCGGTTTCATGGAAGGAAGTTCATTTCGAGGTCTTGCTAGATGATTGTTTGAATTCTGGAGAAATACTCTCAGTCAGACCAGAACGAAGCAACCCTTCTGCCTACTCAGATCACTGGCTGGAGAGATGGAGAACAGCCCGTCATCAATCACTCCCTGTCCTCGGATACTAATCTTACTGGAAGGGTTGCTGACATCCTTGCTTGCCACCATTGGCACAGTACTGTTTGTTATGGAGACATGGGTTGTGACCAGTGAATGCTATGCTTTCTATGCTGCTTCTCTAAAATTATATACATGCAAGATTTGTCTATGTACAATATACACTCTCATCTACCTATCACCCACGAGAGAAGTACAGACCTCTACACTTCCCAATTCTCCCATTATTTCCCACCATCTTTCTCCCGATCCAACCTCTCCCGAATCAGCCTCACAAACTCCCTCTCCTCCTCGCCCACCTCCTCTTCGGTAGAGGTAACCTTCCTACTACCACTAACCAACTCCTCCAACAACCTCACCACTTCCTCCTCCCCCACCGTCTTCACCTCCTCAACACCAATATTCCTCGCCAAATTCTCCGCCCAAGCACCCGCCACAGCAGGCGGGTTCAACATCCCCTCGTACCCCTTTACTACGTGAGCCTCAGCCTTGACCAACTCTCCCCTAACACTCGTCACCGTCTTCCCTTCCAACCCACATGCCACAAACCTCGCCCACGGGTTCACTTCCTCCGCAGTCACTTCCGGGCCGGGCATGTCCACGTTGATAGCCGTGCCGAGGCCGGAGACGTGGCGGCGGAGGTGGACGCCTAAAGCGGCGATTTTGGCTAGTGGGCCACCATCCTCACCACCTGTAGACTCCTGCTCAGTCCCGCCCAGCGCACATCCCTCCTCCCTCTCCTCCCCCTCGTCGGTCTCTGTTGCTGGTGTCCAAGCCGCCCCACTCCTAACCCAAACCCCCGGATCCTCCGTCGTGAAAGCCTTCAAACCAAATGATTTGAGAAGGGTGGCGATGGTCGTCTTCTCCAACAACCGCGTATAACACCGCACCGTGTACTTATTATGCTGAGAAGAAATCAAGTCCAAAATCGGCCAGAGGACGACCTGTCCTGGGCCATGGTAGGTGGTTAGGCCGCCGCGGGGGGAGTGGAGGATTGAGACTGGGAGTTTAACTTTCGCATCTTCCCCATCTATTTGTTGTGATTCTGACGCTGATGGTGATGATCCCGATGGTGATGGTGGTTCCGAGGAAAAATGCACGGGAGCTGATAAACGGGCAGCTTCATCATCGGTGAATGGACTGGTTTGCCGCCGGCCGAGGGTGTAGGTGGGTAAGGGCGTGAAGGAGATTAGCGTTGGCGTGTAAGGCTTGGAGTTGGGGCGGTTGTCCTTGAGGTCGAGGAGAGAGCGGCGGAGGTGGTCTTGCAGGCGGGAGGCTAGGGCGTAGGGAGGGTAGAGGGATGGGGCCCGGTAGGGGAGGCGGAGGTGGAGGAGACGCATGTTGGTGGTCTTGGCTCTTAGGACCGGCAGGTGGCCTGGTGGTGCTGAATTTTGATATGGGTAGTGTGTTATGTGACGCTATGTGAAAGCTATGCGTGTGATTGATGGAGGAATGGATGTTGGATTGTCAGATCTCCATGCTCGTTTTCGGATGAACATGAACCTGTAGAGTGTGCCACACGATCACATCACACACTGGCCACTGCTGCTGCGGTATGTTCGGGTCGTGGTTTATTTTTGGGTTTCCTTTCCCCAGACTATTGGACTTGATACAGTCTAGCGTGAATTGCCGATCAAGGCCGGTCCCGGTTCTTGGGACCACGGCGAAGCACGGCCAGAGCGGGGATTCGATTACGGAACCCCGTTTTGTACGTGTGCGATTGGCTGACAAGGGGTGTCTCAGAATCTCACCAACTGATCGATGGCGGCCCGGTTCGGTGAGTCTTCCGGTCAGTGGTGATGCCGGTCACCGGTCGGTAGGTTCCGCAAAGTGGAGTATGAAAGTCTGTCTCAGACGGACGGCAGTTGCCTTTGAACCTCCCCCCGGAAACCGACCATTTCGCCGACTCCTTCCTCCGGTCTCATTTTTTGCGCGCGGTGGATCCGATAGTTCGCTTTCTCTAGGTTTCGTTAGTGCAATTTCTGTACGCTAGCCATGCCGTGCCTGCTAGCAGGGCTGCGCTATCACGACCGGCCTAGGAAGGAACAATCCAGGCACGCGCCAGTTGGGTGACAGTGACAAGAATCCAGCGGTGCCCCCTCCTGCCTTGGTCCAAGACCAATACAAAGCCAATAGCAACGGCAGTCGTTGTGATAACTGTTTCTGAAGGTTACAACCGTGATAATCCACTCGAAACGGGTAGACAAAGTGCAAGAAGTGGTCTGACTATGGAGGACGAACTGAAGTTAACGGCTTGAACTCCACAGCGGGCTTGATTCGCGCTAAAGACGGGAGGCAGCCTTGGCATCACCTTCTGCGAATTTACGTTCACGCCCTCCCTCTTCGAAGCTACCTAACTACCGCTGAGCTGGGTGATTAGGGGCCTCTCAGATCCCTGTCCGAACTCCACTTTTCTTGAGCAAAAAGTACCGGGTGTATCTCACCCGTAATTACCGTATTTTACAGACATATGACTACCATATGTATTGCATCTTCGATTGAGATAAAATATTCGCCTGCAAGGGAAATATTTCGGTAATTTACAGGCTGTAAGGAAAGGGTACCGAAAGATACCTGTCACGTGATAAGCCCCACATTCTGAGAGGCCCCCATTCACCGGGCCCACTACCGCTAAGACTCATTCGAATCGGATTTATCCCCACGCTGTACTAACCAATTATGTGGTTTGCTTTCTACATGCCCCGTTTGAGGCGTCGGCGTGCAGGTATTCTCCTGATGCATTTGGCCAGGAAACGTGGGGATACATCCGATTTGAGTGTCTTAGCGGTATATACACACTCACATAGCACACAGTATATTATGATACCCACCACTTGTACTCATACGTTTTGATATTACAAGTACCTACATGGAGGCTTGATAACAGAATTCGTGTGATGGATCGGCCCCAGATGTCTGGATTTTCACCGTAAATGGTTACTGGTGCTGTCCTCCCGGTTTGGGCTCTTAACTGCACAACTCTTCACCTGACCAAGGTATTCATGAAATATGGACCTAGGTACTTCGCCATCTAGTCCGATCCATATATCTTCTTGAAGTCTTGCTTCGACCAACTTGATGCCCCTTATCAGTCTTCGGTTCTTCCGTACATCGTTCGGTATGAGTGGCTTGCTTGTGTCCTTTGCTCAAGCTTCAGTGGCTTTGAGGAAGTTTTGAGGATGACAAGTCGAATATCACATCTCTCCAGCTGCCGGCACGCTCTTATCATGTATGTCGATGATACTGGATCAATATCTGGAAAGGTGATGATTCCTGACAGCTGCAATGGGTATGTCATTATTAACGCTAAAATCCTGAAGTAAAACAAAAGCTCAGTCCGCTCAGCTGTTATCCCACAACCTCCTGAGACCGGTGAGGGCTATCAACATGGCCTCGTCAGTCCTGATACCTCTGCTACCCTGGTTTGGCAAGACATTGACCCAGTGCTCGAACAGCTCCTTCGTCCGAGGGCCGTGAATGCCGATCTTGCTCAGCTCGGGGTCGTTCATGGCGGCGTATTCGAGGCCGCGCGGGCCGCCGAAGGCGACAAGAAGATGGGTGAAGTTGGCCTCCTTGTGCTCAGGGAAAGCTCTGTGCAGGGACTGTCCACGCTCTGATGTACCGATGCTCAAATCGTAACCTTCCTCGTAAGGACTCTGAGTAAACACGTCGGAGAGTGTCGCGGCCTTGCGGACAGTGTAACCCCAGAAGTAACCACCTTCGGTCCTGGGAACCGCAGGATGAACAGGTTCTGGCGATCCGTACTCGCCCACGGGCATCTTCAACGTGACTCGTGTCTTGGGAGGGAGCTCCTCGTCAATGGTGACTGTGTCTTCGAGGCCAATGTCGACAACCGTTCTGCAAAAGAATTAGTCAACTGTTTTGTCTGCGCCGGGGACACACTCAACTAGGGAAAGCTTACCCGTTGCCGCCCTTGGGCTGAGCCTCCAGTGTCAAGCCTTCGCGATACGGCATCCACTCGCCCTTGTACGGATGGTGTGGCATGTCGAGGTTGGGAAGCAAGCCCTGAGACCTGAGGTTCGGGTGCATGGGGAACAAGAGCTTGCGCATAAAGGGCGGTGTTTCGAGGTAGTTGAGGAGATGCTCGAGGAAGTGTGCAGGGTCGACATCGCCGGTATAGCCTTCGTGATCGGTGCTTGCAGGTCGAGACTCGACCGGGCTGTCGTCGTAGATGACAATCTCGTCAACGGAGAAAACTGCGCAGGCTCTCGCGATACGGCCTGCCCATGTTGTCCTTTGTTCGCGAGTCACGCAGTCGGTAATGACACTAGTAGGTACCGCGACTGAAATGGTCCATTCTCTCGCGGCCGTAGGCTTAAAACGTGCTGGCTTAGCAGATGCTGCGCTGAGGGAAGATGGTTGGCGTCCAGAGCTAGGAGTGTCGTCGGCATCAATGCGACGTCTCTGTGAATAGTGTTAGTTACCTTGAATTTGAATGAGGTCACTGGCGGAGAAGAGATATGGAAAAGAACTGGTGGGAGATAAACACAAGAATGCGATGCGCATGGAAGGGGAAGCGGTTGACGACGAGGTCGGTCCAATGCTTGATGGGATATGATCCTGTCTCAGAATCTCCCAGTGTTACAAGCCACTGTCGTTGGTGCCAATACCACTTCCATGAAATCCATCACCGCCACGCGCTGGGGCATGATATCATGGCTGGGATAACCAAGTCCCCGACTCTTTGCGCCGAAGCTCTTCCTCAACACCAACTCGCGAAAACTTGCCTTGTAAGAATGATCTTGTGGGGGTCCCATCTTGAAGTAAGTGTCTGAGTATTTACAGAGCAATTGATTGGGAAAACGGGTGGGTGAATGAGCTGTACAGCGGATCCCGTCGTTGCGAGGACGACGACAACACAAGAGTTTTTGGAAGCCGATTCCTGCGAATTGGCGGCAGAATTATGAAATGGAAATCTTGACCGCCCTCTTATCGGCGCGCCAACCTGATTCTAGAACGTTGATTATAACCCTAACCCGCGGTAAGCTGCGAATAACAGCCGGGGCATCCAGGTCCGGCTTTCTTTCATTGGCTTTCCCTACCTCTAGCAACTCCCTTGTATCACGGCGCTTACACCCGTCGTCATCGCGGATACACAGAAAGGCCAGATCACGAGAAGACATCTGTCATTGCTACTGCACCGTACATCATCGCGCGATCGTGTCAATAACTGGAAACCTTCAGAAACTCCTAAATCTCAAAATGAGCGCTACCGTCAAAGTCGGATCTTCAACGCAATGGCGCCAGATCTTAAGCTCATCAGCCATCGTGGTCGCGGACTGTAGGTCACATTCACTCTCCACCATCCATGCATGAGGACACTCTGCACAACAAGTACCATGGCAATGTCGCTGACATATTTCTAGTCTACGCCGACTGGTGTGGTCCTTGCAAGATGATCGCTCCTGTGTTTGAGTCGCTGTCGACCAAATACTCCAAGCCCAACAAGATCACATTCTGCAAGATTGACGTCGACAGCCAGCAGGAAGTAGCCCAGCAGTATGGCGTGCGCGCCATGCCGACCTTCCTCATCTTGCACAACGGCTCTGTGATTGAGACAATTCAGGGAGCGAACCCACCAGCTCTTACCGCCGCCGTTGATAAGGCTGTCAAGTTGGCCGGCGGTGCTGCAGGTGGTGGTGCTGTATTCAAGACCGCCGGACACCGACTCGGGGGCAGTGGAGTAGCCGGGTCCCGCCCCGGGACGTCAGTGGCCCGTCCTTTGAAGTGGGATTTCAACAACTTGATCAAGACAATCATCGCTTTTGTTGGACTTTATGTCACCTCGCTGTTTTCGGTAAGAGATCATTACCACCCCTTTGGAATCTGGACAAGATTTTCTAACAAGGCCCTCATTTAGCTTGACCCATACAAGGCGGCAGAGAACTCCCCGTTCAACAAGAAGAATCCTCCAGCCCGAACGCAAGCATCTACGGGCAGTGCTGCCGGGAAAAAGCCCGCGCCGCGCGCTACGTTCAAGACCTTGTCCGACTTGGGCAATTAGAGTTGGTGACCAGAGCAATAAGATATCGTTAAGCGTAGCATGCTGGAGTAAGGGCGTCGAAGGCGTTTCGGACAGGCGGCACTTGGTCTTTGGTCTCCTCGCCGCATTTTTTCTTAGTTTCTTTTGCCCCTTTGGAGAATAATACTTCTTATTAATCACAGGAAACATAGTACCATCCATTGCCTCTTCTCGTGTAGTTGCCACCGTGACAACCCCTCTTCGTGTAATTAGGGGGCCGGTGATGGGCCATTGTCACGTGTGAACGTGTGGTCCGTGTATCCACTAAAACTTGGGCTAGACAGAGGACCCGACCCTTCTCTGCGAAGATCAATTTTTTTGTTCCTGAAAAACCTTTGATTATCCTCGACCAGACATATCCTCAAGTCCCGGCGATTCAAGATGCTTTCGGCGGGTAGACTTCAGAACCGATGCCCTGGCTGTAGGCAGCAAGTCTTGAGCTTTTACGATGCTCTTCTGCAGCAGCGCACCAGGGTAGCTACCCGGCCACTTCTACGCCCATCCCCCACCAGTCCCGCAGCGCGTCGCGGTTTGGTTCGACATCTTTCTTCCACCAGATTAGTTTTCCAAGAAGCGACACAAAGCACTGCCGGCGCGACCTCGACAGAACCCCCAGCCGAAGACCCTGAGCTAAGCCGCGAAGACGCCGATTATGATGCCGAAACGTTCGTACGCCAAGCTCGTCAGACATTCAAGCACACACTTCCCTATGGCTACTTTACAGAAGAAGAATACAAGATCTACGAGCGACTATACGGCGCACCACTTCGCGAGACAGTACCAGAGGATGTCGGAATACCACAACTTGGCGGTGTAAATGTCGAAGGGCAAAACGGGCCACAGCGTACTCTGTTTATGGAAACTGAGTCTGGAGATTTCGAAGAGGTCGAATATACCATCGAGCAGCCTCCTGTGGAGGAAAGCGATGTAGAAGCCGTCGCAGAATTACGCCCCCTTACCGTGGCTCAGATCGATTACCTAAACGTAACGGCCAACAACAAACGCGAGTTCGCTGCGCTGATGAGACTGCAAAGGGACTTTGAGGCGGCCAGTCTTCGCCCGCTTGAGGAGATTGTGGAGGAAGAGGAGGTTCAACAAGAGGAAGAGGTGGAACACTTTGAGGAGGAAGAGGGTGTTGAAGAGGAGGAAGAAGGGTGGCTCTTGCCTGAGCAATCTGTCAACGACAGAATTCATCCTCATACCGCCATCGGCATCTTCAAGACCAAGCCGAGCACGCTGCTTCTTCCCAAGGCAACCTTTACCGAGCCTATCAAAGATCTTCTCAGCCGCACCAACCCGACCCACGTCCGCGAACATGCTGAGAAAGTCTTTGGTGGTCCGGGACTTCCACATTCACCGGCCACGCCGGCAACGAAGAAGAACCTGGGACAGAAGCCTGTGGCAATGCAGGCAGGCCATCATAGGATGAGCGCGATCGAGGCAGACACCTATATCACTACCGTTCTTCCTGGTCTTCATGCCACTACAACCAGCATCTTGGTTGAGGTCCGCAAGCGCCTTGGTTCTGATTGGCTTCAGGGACTCCTGACTAACGGTACGGGCCCGCGAGTTCTTGACGTCGGCGCTGGTGGAGCAGGTCTTGCTGCATGGCAGGAGGTTCTGCAAGCGGAGTGGGAGCTGCTTCGCGAGCAAGGCAAGGTTCAAGGTCGCGAGCCCGCTGGAAAGAAGACTGTCGTTGTAGGTTCCGAGACCTTGCGTGAACGCGTGTCCCGGTTCCTCCACAACACAACCTTCCTTCCCCGACTACCCGATTACCTGCATTCGGCCGAGGGAGCTGAGCGCATGCTTGACTCTGGAGGCGGACCCGGGCAGAGAAAGGTTTTCGATGTCATCATCGCTTCTCATCAACTGATGCCCCTCGACAAGTCCTACAAGCGCAAGGACTTCATCGACAACCTTTGGACCATGCTTAACCCCGAGGGTGGTGTTCTCATCGTCTTGGAGAAGGGTCATCCCAGGGGCTTCGAGGCCGTGGCCGATGTCCGCGACCGTATGCTTAACGAGTTCATCATCCCACCCGTCCCCGTAGAGCCAAGCGAGGATATGACAGCGGTCCCTGAATCAGGACGCATCCGCGAACCCGGCCACATCATTGCCCCTTGCACGAATCATAGCAAGTGCCCCATGTATCTGACCCCTGGAGAGAGCGCAGGCCGGAAGGACTTCTGCCATTTCAGCCAACGATTTATCCGCCCTTCGTTCCTCCAGAGAGTCCTTGGTGCCTCGCACCGTAACCACGAGGACATCGAGTTCAGCTACATTGCCATTCGCAGGGGCGCCCACCCCGACGGTGTCAAGCCCTCGTCCACTGGATCCAATGTGACCGACTCTACCTCGTCATTCTTCCAAGGCCCAGAGGCTGTTGATCGTGCCTTCAAGGGCTACGAAGACGTTGAAGCCGGCACTCCCCATGCCCTTTCTCTTCCCCGCAACGTCATGCCGCCTCTCAAGAGCAAAGGTCACGTCACGCTCGACCTCTGCACCCCAGCCGGCACCATCGAGCGCTGGGTGGTTCCCAAGTCCTTCTCCAAGCAGGCGTACCACGACGCCCGCAAGGCCAAGTGGGGTGACCTGTGGGCCTTGGGAGCGAAGACTCGCACCCGTCGCGAGATCCGTCTAGGCAAGGCCGGCAAGAACTCCGAGAACCTCGCTACGGGTCTCAAGAACGCGGGCGACGGCGGCGTTCGCTCCCGTGAACTTGCTGGCCTCGGCAGCAAGAAGAAGCCTAGAGTGGTCGAGGTCACCGTCGATCCCAACACGAACAGAATCCTTGCTGCCAGTGAGAAGTATCCCAACGGCAGGGCGCCGGTCGAGAGGAGGACGAAGAATGGTAAGAAGGTCAAGATGAACGACCTCATGGACGAGCTTCAGGACGACCCCCGTCATGGGAAGTATGTCGATCCTGATGATATCGAGGATGAGGAGTTCAGACGGGCGCCACTCCCTGAAGGATTTTTGGAAAAGGGCTTATTTGGTGACAAGAAGTAGAGAGGAAGCGAGCGAAGTTGTGGCCTGTAAGATATATGGATGCGAGATATGGAACACAGGTGTCCTTACAATACCCTATGGAAGCAATATCAATACTACACAGCTAAATGTTTTCTGCGATAAGTCCATGAACTGCTTCGGGGCAATTTCTCTCAAGCAAGTTACGACTTCAGCTTGTGCCGCCATGGCTTCTACGTATCGCTAGAGGCGTAAACCTCTCAGCCCGGCAACTTGTGCCCCCACGCTGCGTGGTTCAGGCACAAGAACATAAGGCAGACAGTCACACATCTTGTTCGAGTCAATTGTCTTGTACAGTGCAAAGACCAATAAAGCCATCAATCTGTTTGACATTCTGCGTCCCTGCTCAGTCTAGCGGCCTTGACCTCCCCATTCTCGGGTTGCCAAATCCGGGGTTATCGTCGAGGCTAATGCTGTGTGTGGAGCATAAACCCGACATCTTGGATATCTCCCTACGACTGGTGGCTTGCTGGGCTGAACTGTAAATAGTTACCACATTCCACATCCAGTCACATGTGGTACAGGCTCTCTTTTAACAGCCGGTTCGCCAAAAAAGCAAACCGAAACACTAAATTGTCATGCCGTCTCGCAGAGTCAGCGTGAGAAGTGGTACCTACTGCGCACACAGCAGCAGCAGAGAGCGGTTCCCCTTGGCCGAGTAATCGGGCCTCATCACGTCTCCAAATCCATCCCGTTCTATCCTTTGGTCGAACAACAACTGAATGCCATTGTCGGATGAACAACTCAACCCGCCCTTGCTGCTGCACAAGGTAACCCTTTCATTCCAACCACGAGCCAATTGGCTCTAGAGGGCACATGAGACCAGGTGTTCCAGGCTGAGGCAAAATGATGCACTCCTACCTGGATTTTATACTCTCAATGCTGCGCGTAGCCAGTACATTTCGCCCTATCTGCAAGGCTGGTGTGGGTTACAACGTTGTGCTGCAGGTAAGGGTGAGTGAGTTGAGGAAGAAACCTGTTGTCGGTGTTTGATTAAGTCCAGTTGATAATCGTGTTTGTGCAACGGCATAGGTACGAAGCACTGCAAACCGGAAACCTTCTGGGTCGTATCAAGGCAATGTGTATAAACACAAGCGCTGGAGTTGTATATAGACGCTTTCACTCATCTGGTCTCGTCCAGTGAAACGGGATATATGTACGGAAGCGAGTAACAAATCGGTGAGATGGATAGTGTAAATGGAAAACTGATGGCTTGAGATTGAGAGAGATTGGAAGGGACGGTTTCGACCTGAAGGAGTTCAAGCTTGATCCCTGAATATCAAATCGCCTTCCAATGTTAAGCGAGCATTTGGCCCCATACTCTGCTTCTCCTTCCCGAACGGCATGGCTCGTGCTCAGGTCGGCGTGGGCCACCTGGCCAGGGGCAGTTTGTCGCACAATGAGTGGCTGGAACGCACCTGTTCGCTGCTGACGATTGATCCACCTCACCTGGCCGACGGGACCCAATGTTCCCAGGTCTCGCCCGTCGACCACAACTGCGCTGGGCGCGCAGCACAACTTCCACTTTGTGCAGTGTGGGTGCGTGTGCGGCCCCCCGTCAAACCGACCCGTTCCAGTTGTTGTGTCTTCACCTCGCACTGGAACTGCACCTGCAGCGACCACTGGAAGGAAGGGCCAGCGGGCGCCCCTGCACTGTGCGGATAGACGAGTCCTGCCTCGCTCCAGTCCACGCAATTTCGCTGACTTCATCTCCGACTTCAATTTCGTCCACAACTTGCCTTCTTCACTCGTACGCTGTCGACCAAACTCCCTTCGCTTTTCCACTGCACTTCCCGATCCCTTTTTGCCCTTCTCTTTTCCATTCTTTCCGTCCCCGTCCTATTCTCATCTCCCCGCCCGCTGCCTCACTCCCGGCGACTCACACTCTCTTGCGGCGTTTCAAGTCTTCCAACTGCTTTCCCCCGATTACGACCTGCCCAGCATTCCCCGTTGCTGTACCCCAGAAACCCCGTATCGGCCTTCCTCTACCTTTTTGGCTTTGGCTCCTTTTCGACCGACACCACTGCAACCCCCATCGAGCCTCTGCTCCGTCGCCGCCGCCGCCGCCCCCTCTTTCCACTTCGTCATCGTCAATCGGTTTGCGACTTCCAGCAAGATATAGTTAAACGTCTGCGGCTCGTTTGTCCAGAGTCTTTATCCTCTTCCCGCTCGCCCGCCATCCTAATTTTCGGATTCGATCCCGGTAACCCTGGTCTTTGAAGAAAGTCAATTGGGGACATTCATCATCGAGTTCCAGACGCAACTAAAAGGGGCCCACCAATCCGCTCCATCGCTGTTCCTCGAGACTCGGAAACGGCAATACTGTAACAGCACAACAACTCGATTCAATCACTTCTTTTCCTCTTCAAAACACCAGTCAAAATGCCTTGCGGACTCGGAGGTTCGAAAAATGTGCAGCGCAAGCTCGTCTTGCTGTGAGTTCACACACCCTTACCTCGTCCCGTGTCGGATTGATCGGCGCGACATCACAATGTGTGGAGAGACTCCATGGCTATGAGGTCAACTGCTGACTCGACCTCTTGGCAACAGCGGCGATGGTGCTTGCGGAAAGACCTCACTACTCAACGTCTTTACAAGAGGGTATGTTTGCGATTAAACTGCCAATGCCAGGCAATCTTAGGATATGCGCTCAACCTCCTGTCCAGCTATTTCCCCACTGTATACGAGCCGACCGTCTTTGAGAACTATGTGCACGGTACGTTTACAGGACGTAATTGACCGAACTGCCCGCCAATGCGATACTAATGTTCACCCAGACATCTTCGTTGACAATGTCCATATCGAATTGTCATTGTGGGATACCGCCGGTCAGGAAGAATTCGACAGGCTACGAAGTCTATCATACGGTAGGTTCTTGACACTTCCCGGTAGCCGCTAACCGTATTATGCGAGCGACGTCTGACATACGGTCTACTAGATGACACCGACTTGATCATGCTTTGCTACTCCGTCGACAGCAAGGACTCACTCGAAAACGTCGAAAGCAAATGGCAAGGCGAGATTGCCGAGAACTGCCCGGGCGTCAAAATTGTCTTGGTAGCGTTGAAGTGCGACCTGCGTGAGGCAACCGAAGACGAGGAGGATGGCGGAGCCAACGAGGACGGCGCTCAGCGGGAAAAGAAGCCAATGATCAGCTACGACCAAGGCCTGGAAGTGGCTCGCCGGATCAAGGCCCTGCGATATCTCGAATGCTCCGCCATGCGCAACCGGGGAGTTAACGAAGCCTTCACCGAGGCGGCGCGTGTCGCTCTGTCAGTCAAGAAGGACCGCGAGGAGTCGAAGTGCGTGGTCATGTAAGACGGCAGACCGAATAGCCCGGGTAATGGCCCCAGCATAGGCCGTCCTCTCGAGCCTTGATGCTAGGCAAAATTGCGTTTCATACGCAAGATCGACGCAGATGAGAGCACCACTAGCAAGCACGGGCAACACATCTACGTCTCCCGACCAGCTCACTTACGCCATCGCCCAAGAAGGACGCCTATACGACGCCGATACCGGACATTTCTGTCCTACGATGCACATGATTTCACAACCAGCAATGGTTCCCTTATCAACTTTTTGTTTTCCGCCACCGGTTTCGCTCTTGTCTTACTGCATCTTCTGGCCTCCTCTCTTCGAGTTATCAATATCAACTGTTTCTCGGTGTGTTGTTGGGTGGCTGGGGGAAAATTGGAGTTTACAACAACAAAGTTCTGTTTCCTATTTTTCGTTTCTGCATTGTACATAATTTTGTCCCTTTTTTTGAATCTGCATATACGGACGGGCTAGTGGGGAAGGACTCTGAAGACATGTCGAGATGGACGCAGAACTCTTTCAACAAACGACATGGAGGGTTGAAGTGGCACAGGGTTAGGCAGGAAGGAGGAGGGTTTGTTTGACAGCGGAAAATATAACTGTGTTCAACCGCTGATATTGATTTGCTTGGGCAGTCGCTGAGGGTTTTGTGGTCTTGTTGAAATAAGAGGTCTTTGCAACAACTGCTTTGAGCAACATCGTTAGAATGGAGTGTTGAGTTTGGTGGTTATAACAACAGTTCGCGATATCTGTTAAAATCCTATGCCGCAAGTCTATCAACTTTAGGATAAGTGCTCATATGTATACCTTCCTTGGTATCATCCCGCGAAAATCGGGTTGAGCTACCAGCCATTTCTATCTGCAACTGAGCATCTCCGAATTCCCGTTGTACAAGTTCGTAGGTGGCCATAATAGAGCAACTTCAATGAGATAGGATGCCATATATCATCAAGCTTGACTCGAGCATCTCCGGTCTTGTCCCGCGGACATTCCATTGGCATGGATTCCACTTGCTTCGGGGACTCTTATCAGTCTTATCGTTTGACAGTTCCGAGCGGCGATTATGCATCGAGGGATGTTGGAATGCGGGATTGCGTGCGGGTAGCATGGAGTTCCATTACCAATCAAACTCGAGGATGGGGATGTTGTGTGTTATTGACTTAACAGGTACTACATTAGAGAGCCACTTTCTTCATTTTCCTGCCGTTTACTTGCTCGAGAAAACGATGTAAAGCTTTTATAGCCTATCAAATAGTACTATCGAGACTTTGAGGAATCTACCTCCTTTAATATCTCTACCTGGCAGCACGAAGAAAAGCATCTGCTAAACACATAACACCACCCACCGATCAAGCATCGACCGACAGCCGAACGTGCGGTTCACCCATTGCCGCGAGCCTGCGCGACTGCGGCCAAAGCGGGTCCCTCGAGAATGGCGTCAGCGGGCACTAAAAAGATTCTGTCGATTTTGCAACCAAAAGAGAACTGCCACATAAGATTCCTGCGCTCTGAGTGGCCAAATCCGTTTTAATGGCGATGATTACCCCTGTTTCTTTGTCGACTTACATCCCCATTTCAGCGGAGTTGCTGGAACTTGCAGCCGCCTCAACGTGGGGACTGGGGAAAGAAGGATGAAAGTGACTCCTAACGACAGGACATGACATGACTACGACCGACCGACCGGAGTCCGGGGGGTATGAGAGTATATAAACTTGTGAGAGTCTCGTAATTTGAAGTTTCAAGAAACAACTTCTTCTAGCTCCCTCGAGTCATCTGTTGTTTGGCGAATCTATACCCGTGAACATCATCCCATCTCTTTGATACCCTGCCCCACGACAGTTCATTTACCTTACTTGCCTTTGACAATCACCTTTCCTCGAGCAGAACTTCAAGATCAAGCAATCAAGCTCGTTTCATACTCGGATCTACGGAACTTGGGCCGTCCTGAGTGCTTTTCCAGGACCTCGACGAAGGAAGCCGTCAGAGGGGTTCTTTTCAGAGAACTCCCGTATTCAATCCTCAAAACATCCTCCTACTAGAGGTGGCAAAGATGGCATCCCCAAATCTACCTACGGCTACTTCAGCCTACCATACCACCCTTCTTACGGCACAGGATTGTCGAGAACATGTTCACCTCATTATCGGCTCCAATCCGCTGGCGGCATCCCGAGTCTGCCAGTCACTCAGCGTGGGCGCAAAACCAATTTTGATCGCTCCGGTTTCGGCCCCATCACCAACAGAGTCAGATGTGACCCCAACAGCTACAGCAGACTCGCAACAACATCAAAAGCGGGAGCTACACCACAGCTTGGCCAACTACATTTCTTCCGGCGCCCTAACGCACCTGGATCGGCCTTTCGCCGATGAGGACCTCTTCACGCTCGGCCGGTCCGAGGTGGACAATGTCGTGGACGCCGTTTTTGTGACACAACACGACCAATCGCTGGCCGAGCGGGTATCGGCCCTGTGCAAGCGCAAGCGCATTCCTGTCAACGTGCTTGACAACCCAGCGCTGTGCTCTTTCAGCCTCCTCAGCGTACACGTCGACGGCCCGCTGCAGATTGGCGTAACAACCAATGGCCGGGGCTGCAAGCTGGCCAGTAGGATCAGGAGGGAGGTGGCTTCTGCGCTGCCCAAGGGATTGGGAGCCGCGTGTGCCCGACTTGGAGATGTCAGGAGGAGGATCATCACCGAGGACGCAGAGGCCAGGACTGCGGCAGAAAGCGCTATTGCTGTCGCGGTGAACGAGGGCGTCGACGACTCCATCGACCAGTCGGCAACGTTTAACAAACTTGTTACGGAGCTGGACGTGCAAGCCGAGGCGGCAAAGACGCGCCGCATGCGGTGGTTGGCGCAGGTGTGCGAGTATTGGCCCCTGAAGAAGCTGGTAGAGATCACCGACGATGACGTCGAGAGCATCCTCCAGGCATATCCCGGGTTCAGCAACGACAACTCCTCGGCATCACCACAACCCATTTCCCAGGGCGCCGTCAGCGAGGGCGGCAGCAGCAGCAGCACCACCAGCAATGGTCGTCTCGGACGCATCTTCCTCGCCGGCAGCGGTCCGGGCCACCCGGATCTTCTCACTCGGGCCACATACAAGGCCATCCAATCAGCCGACCTGATTCTCGCCGACAAGCTGGTTCCCTCCGGTGTTCTGGATATGATCCCGCGTCGGACGCCCGTTTCGATCGCGCGCAAGTTCCCCGGAAATGCCGATCGCGCGCAGGAAGAGCTGCTCGAGCAGGCTCTGGAGGGTGTTCGTGCGGGCAAGACCGTGTTGCGGCTCAAGCAGGGCGATCCCTTCATCTACGGGCGCGGCGGCGAGGAGGTGGCCTTCTTCCGGGAGCACGGGCTCGGCGATCGGGTCGTGGTGTTGCCGGGCATCACGAGCAGCTTGAGCGCGCCGCTGTTTGCGGGTATCCCCGCCACCCAGCGCGATGTGTCGGACCAGGTGCTCATCTGCACTGGAACGGGAAAGAAGGGCAAGCCGCCTGTGCCGCCCGAGTATGTCGGCAGTCGTACGGTCGTGTTCTTGATGGCTCTGCATCGTATCGGAGGATTGATCAAGGAGTTGACGACGCGTCTTGAGGAGGTCGATGGGGTCGCGGAGGTTCAGGGCGAGAAGCAGCGGGCTCTGTGGCCGCTTGACACACCGTGTGCGGTTATTGAGAGAGCCACTTGCCCAGATCAGCGTGTCATCCGGACAACGCTCCGATACGTTGAGCAGGCTATCGAGCAGGAGGGTAGTCGCCCACCGGGGCTTTTGGTCGTCGGTCGCGCCTGCGAGGTTCTGTACACGCCAAAGCAGGAGGGGCAACCTTGGATCGTGGAGGATGGTCAGTTTAAGGATCTTGATTTCGAGGATTCCTTGGGTCTCTCGCTCGACGCCACTTCGGGTGTTGCGCACACTGGATCAGCATGATAAGTTCTGCCTGAAGGCGAACGCACTCTTGTTCAATTCTTGTCATTTAGTTTACTGAGATATCCCTTTTCTCCTTCCCGTTTCTTCTCTTGCCATAGCCCAGCCACCAAATTACAGTGCGTGCCCGAGGCAGCCACGCCTTCCTGCAAGATACTGTACACTTCAGTCTCCAAGTCTGCAATGTCTTCACATCACAGCATCGATGGCGGGCAGTCGCAGCGGGCAGTCGATCCCTCGTTCTTTCCTCCACACTTCAGCTGGCTGTCGATCTTTGCGTTCTGATTCCTTGATGTCGCGTGGGGTGTTTGCAGTTGGGGGCCAGACCAGCTGTTGTGGGTGTGCTCGAGGTGACTCGCTCAGCTGAATTTGGATCGTGGCGCATGATGCAACTGAACATTATCAAACAATATTGCACCGTGTCTTCCACCTGAGAGTCCAAAGAGTAGCTGAACTGACTTGAGGTTGCATCATGTGAGTTCCTTCCCTCTTTCCGTCTCGAAGGTGCAACTGGGTGTGCTTACCGTAGAAGTGCCCGTAGTGATGTGACTGGATTGAAGATCTCTATCCAAGTATAAAGGAGGCCTTGCAGACTCAGCTTGCGCAACCGCATTCGAAAACAAGATCATACTTCGGAGTCTTCCATCTTTTGTTCCAACACGCCCAACTTCTACTTACTAGATAAGGTGGTTTCCGAGAAAACAAAAGCACGCCTTTGGCCTCGCCACACAGCTGCCAAACCTCTTCTCAGTCGAACTCGATCCATCCCCGTTAACTGGGTCACCGATAACTCTCAAAACACATCTATGTCGCCTTGTTTTCCTGCAGCAAACAAAGCTGGGGAGGACCTCTTGTCGTAGCCGAGTCTACCTCCTCGTAACTCCGCATACCGACGTACTGTTGGACCCATTGGTATCTCACTCGACCACTCGCGGAATCATCTCCATCTTCCGGTAAGGCAACTTGAGAACAAACCCTGGCTTAAACAATGGGGACTGTCTGCCTTGCGGCGCGGTGAGCTCGGCCGGTGGGTCCGTTGCCTTCCGCATTGCTAATTTCAACCCCTCTCAGTCACCATCACTGACGAGGCGAACGTCGACGCCAACCCATCACCATACATCTAGTAGGGCGTTCTGAAGACAAGCACAGTGAGCAGGATCCACCGTTTCACCATGATGATTCCGGGATATCTTCGCCTGTCCAAGTCGAGCAGTCACATCTGACACAAGGCATCCTTATTCTGCTTGCCACGTTCACATACCCATCGCCATCTAAACCTCCCCAGCCCAGGATTGTACGAGTTTTGCCACCATAATGCCGTATTCATTCATCTCTCTAGATCATTTTCAGGGTCATGATAGGGTACTACGATATCCGATATCCGCCGAGTGAGAGGTCCTGTTGGGTCTCGGACCAAAAATCATCGGATCGCCCTGGATTCACTCAAGTGACCATCAGTATATCTGACTGGACGATGCCAACAACTCCAATAGTTCGATGTTGTGTAATTTGGACAAACAATACACTATCGTTTCGTAAGCTGACAGTGAGTGGTGAATGTGTAGTTTTTGAGTGATGGCTAGTATCCCCTGAATCCTGACAGCTTTCAGTCGTCATGCCTATTAACCCCAACAAATCGGCATAGCTATCATGTTTTGATAAGGCTGTCTCAAGACTCTATCAAGACTCAACAAACAACTTAAAGTTTATCGTACCTGTCGGGCGCTTCTGGGGTTTCACGAGGAAAGAGATTAACGAGCGAATTGCAATCTTGAAGGAAACAGAGTGAGTTCAGAAGAACTGGGACCTTTTGATACTCAGCAAAACGATATGACATGCAAAAGGGTCACTGTGGCAGCTTCCCTCCCCGTCACAACTTGTACATCTTGTTACGGTAGTCCGATAGTGCCGCCCCTGCAGCAGCCACCAAGCCCCCTTTTCAGCGCCCGTCGTTCTCTGGCAACCCAAAGAAGAGATGCGGGTGCCAGCCAGGAGGCACTCTAGGCTTGAACCCCCTCTCAAACCCCCGCAGTGTCATCACGGTCCTTGGAACAAAAGCTGTTGCCGGTCTAAATGTGCCCTTAATCAGGCAACGAACCTTTTGGAGGTTCAGAAAAGCGGTGAATGGTTGACATCGGACTCACATACGGAATGTCGTTATCGACCTGACTGGATATGCTGGTTGCCCATCATTTGGAAACTTCAAGCGGCTCGGTCAAGCAATATCGTCATCGCCACAAGTGGTGTTGTTGACTTTGGGTCCGATACCCACAGACTTCCTTGAACATGCATGGCACG
This sequence comes from Neurospora sp. CHS-2018c, assembly GCA_009806235.1. NCBI lineage: Eukaryota > Fungi > Ascomycota > Sordariomycetes > Sordariales > Sordariaceae > Neurospora > Neurospora sp. CHS-2018c. The sequence goes on from RAPC01000018.1 coordinate 19,055, forward strand.
TGTGGGATCGGGGAGCCCATATTACACAGAGGCTTGTTAACTGTGTCGTCTCCTGCCTGTACTCCTACGGTATACATCGAGGAGACAGCAGCAGACACTGTACATTGTCACCTTGTAGGCAACTCGCAGCGAAGAAGTCAAGTTCAGCTGTACTGGCGTACAGAGGTTGAAATGTTGCCTTGTACCCACACTTTACATTTACAACGCCAGTGGCTCCAATTGTTCAACAATTCTGACCAGTGGCAGCCTCAAGCCGAGGATCGGAGTGAGGAGATCTCTTCAATAACCCTTCCCTCGATGGCGGGACTGCTCAGCCACGCTCGCTGCTATGACTTTGGCCGTGCCCAAGTGTCTCAAGGGTATTACATAACTTTCATGAAGAGCAAGGATAAGAAAACAGAAGCAAATGTTGTCACACCTCGAAATAAACAGCTGGCGGTGCTTTCTCAACCAACAGAAGGCCTTTTCTCATATGACCGGAGACTTAGGGATTGCCAACGGTCAGCCCATTTTCTGAGACACCCAGGAAGACTCGGGCCTCGGTAGGTCTATTCATATCTGCCTTCTACCTCTATGCCTGGGTTTGATTTGCTGAACTGAAAACGTGAACGTCTGCCTCTGCGGTTGCCTTGCCAAGGTCACAACATCCCCAAGCTGTGTGTTGGCAACAAGACCATCTGTGGCCATGATTATCTAAGGTCAGCGTCTCCGAGGTTGGTTTTTGTCGGGGAGTGTCGCGGATGCTCAACGAAGTGGAATCCAGCCCCAACCACTCTTGGGTATCCTACCCGTCCAGCCCTATCAGAATTCCAAAACCGTGTTCTCTCCAAAACACGGAAGGATATCCGGCCCAAACGTTAACGACCAACGATTGCCTACTTTGATGGGTCAATTATCTCGATCCAAATGGAATGTGACTGGCCCGTTGGATAGGAACAGCCGAACTACCACCATCATCGACACACCATACGGGCCCTGTCCGAGGGCTAGGTACCCGTCCGTCTACAGTCCCATCGGTATATAAAAACCAAAGGGCCCAGGTGAGTGGAACGCTTGGGAGCTGTACACTGCAACGCACATTTGAGCCAACCTTGCCCACATCCTGCTGCTCTTCACTCCTCAACATAGCAGAACCCATCCATTACTTACTTTGCTCAACCTTTTGCTGCCTTGAGCTCATTGTCTCACGCGTGTCGAAACATTCCTTGCCATCTACACACCTAGTTCCTGCCATCCCCGTTGCCTATGAACTCGGGGCGCTCCTGCTACTGACAGACATCCCCAACACGTCTACGTCGGCACAACATACATTAGGACGATGTCCAGCGACGAACAAACTATGGGCGGCCAAACTCCATCTAGTCATTCTGCAGATACATCACTCTCGGGAGAAGAGGCAACGCATTCTCCGCCGCAGAATGAAGAGCAGGGCATGTCATCTGGGATGTCTGAAGTCTCTATGACGGCCCACAGAGGATCCATTAGGTCAGTTGAATCCTCCATGCGCGATGACATGTATCATGGCAGTTCTAATATGAATCAATAGCGAGGGTGTCGCCTCGCACAGACTCTCATCAGTCAACAGCCCGGCGCAGAACGTGCCGGAGTCTACAACTGAAGACCCGCGGGTCACCTCTTACGTTACCGAGCGTCAGGCCAACCACTCCCGCCCGTTCGAAGCCAACCAGAACACTGTCATCGAAGACAGACAGGCGGAGATGGCGGCACGCCTGGATACAATGATGAGGACTCTTGAAGGCCTCGTGGACCGATACCCTGCCACAATTATCGAGGCGACGGAGGAACTGATCGAATAGTATCTCGACTTGCTCGCTGGCTCACTGGAAAGGATCGTGCTTTTCCCTTCTCCCATTTGATGGCCACATACACAGGTTGGTTCAGGAAAGGTGGAAATAAACTTGTAGAATGCGTATGATTTTGGAAAGAGGCATGTAGAGGAGGATGGGACTAAAGAACTTAGGAACTCATCATCCCCGGGAGAAACCAACTAGAGGTCCGGTCAGCACCCCCATACGGTAGATCAAATGCATCAAATCATTGTTGGATAGAACAGTATTCTTGCCGTATCGCGCGCTTCACTCTTTACTTGCCGTGATCATCCAATGAACAACAGATTTAACTGAGTACACCAGGTATCAACATGCATCATTGCCAATCTTGTGCTACTTACTCAAGGCCATCACTTCAATCGGCCATCTACATTTAGTCATCGGTTTGTTTGTACCTCCCGCTTCCGTGGCAACCGATTTCGAGGTCGAGTATCAGACTTTGGAAGAAGGAGCATCAATAAAAGCCAAGGCCGCATGACCCAAGGCTTTTCCCGCCCCCTCACCTCACCTCGTCACCTTGCCTTTGTTTGGTACCGCGCCACACTGTCGTTGGAACCTTGTACAAAAACAATTAACCCTGAACCCGTACCACCGTCATCACACAACATCCATTCAAACCTTTGACTCACCTCGCCGAAAACCTTTCCGTCATCACCTTCACTTCACAACCCGAGTCAAATTTTCCTCGTCCTTCACCAGTTGGTACTAATTTCCCGGTCGCGCAAGCGTTGAAAAGCTTCGTCGGATGCAACCTACATCCTCGGATTTTTACACCTACAAATAAACCAACACGGGCGCGGGTAATTTCTTTTCTCCCACCACGAAATCTCACAACAACACCTTTTTTCCCCGCGCAAAATTTGAGGTTTGCAAAATCAAGACACATTCAACCGCCCTCGCTGGATTTTTTCTTCTTCTTTTCAAACCAGATCCAGCACCAACAGAAAATAACCCCCCTCAGTAAGACCTCACATCTACTGCGAACATAAGCAGGATTTATCCCACCTGCGACAGCGACCACACATCATGGCGCAACCCTCTAGCAATCCCACTTGCTCTGGGACGGCAAATATCATCTTGCGTTCAAGTGAAGATGATCCTGAGCACATGTTGCCTCACCAAAGAAAGGCAGCAATGAAGAAGTTGAAGGCGGCGCGATCGATCCTCGAGATTGATGGCAGATCAGGCGAGGGAGGTGGACAGCTCGTCCGCATAGCATGCGCGATCGCTTCCGTTATCACCCAGCCTATTCGCATCACTAATGTGAGGGGAAATCGCGAACGCGGCGGAGGTTCGTAGTTCCCTTTCCTTCCCTCTTGCTCTTGCTCTTGCCCCGCTCCTTCTCTTTGTGAGGTGCGGTTCAGAGTGAGTTCACTTGTGGCTCAGCTCGCAAAGGCAGTCTTTGAACTGTGGCAACCACGCATTTCTTCGGATCGGACAATAACTAACAAAGATAACAGGACTGAAAGCTCAGCACGTAGCTTCCATCGAATGGCTCGCTCGCGTAACCGATGCTGAAGTTAATGGCCTCTCCGTCGGTAGCACTACCCTCGAGTTCAAGCCGCGGGAAAGCCCCGCAACTTCCAAGCTCTTCACCGGTATCCATGACCGCACCGTCAAGATCGCTGCCGATTCCGCCGCGGCAAGCACGTTGCTTATCTTCCAAGCAATCTTCCCTTTCCTCCTCTTTGCCGGCGGTAATACGAGCAAGAGACAAGATCACCCTGAGCACATCGACGTTGAGATTTCCGGCGGCACCAATGTCTCCTTTTCTCCTTCTTACGAATACCTGGACCAAGTCCTCCTACCCACACTCGAGCAAGCATTCGGCATCGTCGTGGAGCGCAAGCTCAAGACACGCGGCTGGAACCTCGGAAAGATGCAGCGCGGCACCGTGGCCCTTCGTGTTCACCCTATCCGAGTCGGCGATTCACTGCGGCTCAGAAACCCGACAGCCTGCACCATGAAGGGAAGAAACAGACAAGGCGAGGATTTCGACCTTGAAGCCATCGACGTCTCCATCGTTGCACCGACAGACATGCATGAGTCTCTCTCTCAGGCACTAGTCCAAAACCTAGGCGACCTTTTCCCGGACGTGGAAGTCATCTTCAAGCTTCTGGAGGACAGCGGAGCCAACTCGCGCATCTACGTGCTTCTCGTTGCGCGCTCATGGCCATCCGATGACGAAGGAGGAGCCGGCTCCGGCGCCGTTTTGAGGTGGGGTAGGGACATCCTTACTTCGATGCCGAAAGCAGCCAACTCAAAGAAAGGCAAGAACAAGGGCGACAATGGCTCGTCATCACACGCAGGAACCGGCGGGGTGGCATCCATGAGCGAGAGCGTGGCAACCAAGGTTGCGAGAGCATTGTACGACGAAGTTTCTACCGGTGGCGTGGTAGACGAGTTTCTCCAGGACCAGCTGGTCATCTTCCAGGCACTGGCGAGCGGGCTTTCGGCCTTCCCTCGCGGCAACAGCGATCCGGCCGACGATAATGTCTCGGGACCGGGCATCGAGGAGGCCATGGCGGCGCTGGACCTCACCGACGAGAATGCCACTCAAGGGCTGCGGAAGGATAAGACCGCCGAGCCGTTTGGCGAAGGCACTCTCCACGCGAAGACAGCACGCTGGATGGTCAGCGAGCTTTTGCCCAACGTCAAGTTCTACAACAAGGGCAAAGTCTGCGAGGGCGTCGGCTTCGCCGTCGAGAAACCGTAAATCTGGGGGCCAACTCATTCATTTCGTTTGCGCCGAGTATCGTGGCCTCAACGGTCGGTCGATCTCTACCTCATTTTCTGTCAGGATCTGGCAAATCCGACACGATGACCACGACACAAAAGCACAACGATAGGCACACTATTCAGAAGGCAGAGGGCGTTTCCACTCGATGGATCATGACAGTCTGGCAACCAGACAATAAGCCAAGTAGCGGAATCCAACTTGCTTGCTGAGATATTCTGGGGCACTCGACTCTAAAATGCCATTTGGGCACATGTATTGCATTCTTGATGTTTGTTCTTTTCCTTTTCTGTTTGTGTTTGAGGTATCTTGCTGTTTTTCTTGCTTCACAGAAGTGAAAGTGCACTTCTTCCATCAACAATTTTGCTCCAAGGTTCACATTGTTCAAGTACTCTCCTCAAAGAAGTTCTCTTACTAAGGAGTTTTCGTTCCTCTTAAGGCAGTTGCTTAAGGGAATCTTCACTACTCTCTCAGGGGTTGTCTTCAAGGAAGCAAATCCAGGAAGCTATGGTAGGTACCCCAAGGATTTTATGTTGTTGAAATACTTTGTTCAAGTAAGTTCTGTGCTCCCTTGGGGAGTATCCGTCGCCAGCAGATACGTCGTTGCCTTTGCGTGGTCGGTCATCACCGATAGCACAAGCAGCGACATCCAGAAGAGGGATCTCGACCGTCGGGGAACTGCAACGCGCTACCTTCAAGAGCGACTTTCTTTTCCCCAGTCATCTTCGTTCTTTGAACATCCTCTGGTCCAAGTAGTTTCTTTGCTCTAATTGCAGATACCTCATTCGACAACACAAAAAGATAGGCTCAGATAGGATCATGGTCTAACTGCCAATCAAGTGCAGCAGCACGCACATGGTATTGTGCTTAAACGACCTCTATCAAAATATCTTTGACTCCAAGCCGCCTTTTATTGTCAAACCATTGTTGATCTTTGTGATGTGACTTTTGGACGCCGGCAACTAAAATGATCAAGAAACCGACCATATGACCTTTATCAGGCCATCTTACTTTTCCGAGACCTAAGAGATTCACCTGTACTTCTCATACAGCTTAATCTCCTCCTGTCTCTTCGCCACTCTCTCGATGACCTCAGCATTGTAGAGCTCCTCAAGCGTCTTCTCGCCCAGCAGCACCTCCTTCTGGTGTCTCGTCGCCTCCTCCTTCGTCATGCAGACAAGCTCCGACAACTTCAGATCCGACGACTTCTGCTCGTCCGCACCCTCACCTATCCTGATGAGGATGTTCCGGGTAGGCTTCTGCCACCTGATCAGAACGAGCTTCGTGGGGATGCCGGTGACGGCGCTCTTGGCCTTGTAGATGTCTTCGACAAGGAACGAGACTTCGCAGGGCTGGATGGGCACCTTGAGGCCGATGCAGAGCTCGCGGGGACCGCCGGTCACGGCGCGGATAATCTTTTCTTCACTGGCTTGGACGAAGGCTTGGATGCCGTCGTACATCTTGTCGCGGCCCTTTTGGGGAATGTAGTCGAGGGGATAGCCTGAAGAGGGAAAGTTGGTAAGTCACAGAAAGTTTCCAAAATGTAGGGCGGGAGGAATGACAGTCTTAGGCGACTTACCAGAGATCTTGAGAATGACATGGTTCGCAACGGTATATCCGAAAACAGCCGGCATGGTTCCCAACACAGGCAGGATACGCACGCGGAAATCCGGCAGCGCCGCCAAGTCACCCACATCGCCCTTTTTGAACTCCTCCTCGGGCAACGGCAGCAGAGCCGCCTTGCCCTCGCCCATCTTCTCGGTCGAGTACACCACCGGGATGCCGCTGGTAACACCGAGGAGCTTCAGGCGACGCCTGGTAGCGCGGGAGAGTCCGTCGTCCGTGCTGGTGCCGATGTCACCGACCATGATCCGCGTAGGGTCGCTCTTGGTGCCGGCGCCCATCGACGAGATGACGGGGAGGTTGTTGTCGTAGCAGTACTTGAGCAGCTCGACCTTGGAGTCGATGTTGTCGATGGCGTCGATGACGAAGTCGGGCATCTGCCCATCCTTCTCCCACGCACCAAGCAACTCGGGAGCGACAGACCCGTCGAACTTTTGCAGGCGCAGGTCGAACCGCACCCAGGGTGTAATGGCGATCAGCCGGCGCTGCAGGCATTGCACTTTGGGCAGACCGACGTCGGCGAGCGTGGCGACGGCGTGGCGGTTCAGAGAGCTGAGCGTGACCTGGTCAAAGTCGATCAGGCGCAGCTTGGAGACGCCGGAGCGGGCGAGGGTGGTGGCGGCGTGCGAGCCGACACCGCCGCAGCCGACGATGACGACGAAGGAGTTGCGCAGCTTGGCGAGCCCTTCGTCGCCGAGGAAGACGCGGTTGCGGGCTAGTTGCTCGAGAATCAGTTCGTCGTCGAAGTCGCCGTTCTGCGCCCGGTGGGCGAGCGCTTGGTTGTGTTCATCTTCTTTGTCGAGCTTGGGGACGGGGCCTTGTCGGGTTACCTGGAAGACGCAAGCAGTAGCACAGTTAGCCTATGCGTTCCAATGGCTAGGTATATCGTCTTGGCGATGTGATCTAGCATGCCTTCTGCAATTCGGGCTCAGCATCGCCAGCTGCGTTAGGGATGGACTTCTTTAGGCGATTGAGGCGCTCGCCATGGCGGGATTGCTGGTAGCCGTAGATTGCGCCAGCAGTAACAGCCGCAGAGGCGAGGGCAACTGTCGCAAGCTGGAGCTTCGACTGATTTGTGGAGTTGGACAGGAAGGACGACATGATGTGTTATTGGTGTCTCATCGGTCGAGACTCGGATTATCGGTATATCGTGACCCGATCAACAGCTCAAGTGTTTTGGGAATCCCAAAGATCGAGGCCGTCTCGTTATCGTGACCTTATCGCGCCATATTTCCCCAGAAATTTTTGGAGCCCCAGAGTCGGTCGACGTCATCCCAATTCTGCAACGCCAAGCGCCAAGCGCCAGAAAAAGCGGAGAATCCCGTCTGCCTGCCGCGGATAGTCAGGGGTCGGCCGACCGAGGCCATCGAGGTTCCCAATTAAGTCTTGGCATCTACAACCCCACTCCGAACATCTCCCGTCGTCGTGGAGACATCCATGGACAACAACATCTCCAAATCGAATCCTCTCGGCCTCTCCACAATCCCGAAAGCGAATACGGATAAGAACCCCTTATCACTTACACATGTTGAAGCTCGGTTTCGGTTTCCTCCCAGGTCGGGATGAAGTGGACAACACCAGGAGAAGTTGGTCTGTGGTAACCTCAAATAAACCGATCATCATCTGTTGTGCTACGATCCAGACTCACCTCCTCACCTCCATCTGACACCAGGACGGCCGCCGAAGCGGAGAGAGTAACATTATAAAGAAAGGGGCGGCCAGGTCGAAGATTCTTATTGGGGCTCAGTGAGCCACCATGAAACAGCTCTGCTCTTAAGCTCAAGAGCTAGCAGCTACAGCATCATCATGTAACCTTGAGCGTATTCGTTCATCACCCAAGATCCAGCATCATCATGTAACCTTGAGCGTATTCGTTCATCACTCAAGATCCACCATCCACAATTGCCAAACCCCACGGACCCGGCAGGATGGGAAATCCGGCTGGCTTACCACGGCATCGGTGAGGTGTGTTGCCACCTCAGCCTCTAGTATAAGGATGCGTTGATGCCCTCTTCTAGATTGTCTGTCTTTGATATCATTAACATCTTTTTTATAGCCTCCATCGCCTTTCTACATCACAGGTTAGTAGCGACCCAGACCGTCTCTTGCACTAGCCATGACTAACTCTCTACATAGTTCCTAATATATCACTCCAAGCAAGATGGCATCCGCTCAGGGCAAGACTGTTCTCGTCACCGGCGCCGCCGGTGGTCTCGGCAAGGTGATTGCTGAGACCTTCCTCACTGCTGGTGCCAACGTTGTCATCTGCGACGTCAACCAGCAGCGTATTTCCGCTGTCGAGGAGGAGTGGACCAAGACCTATGCCGACCGCTTTCTCGCCAAGCAAACCGACGTGTCCAACGAGGCTGCAGTCCAGGAGCTCATCGACGCTTCCGTCGCTAAGTTCGGCCGCCTCGACGTTCTCGTCAACAACGCCGCCATCATGGATGACTTCTCCCCGGCTGGCGACTGCTCCAAGGAGCTCTGGGACCGCGTCATGGCCATCAACCTTACCGGTCCTTTCCTCACCACCAAGGCCGCCGTGAAGCAGTTCGAGAAGCAGGAGCAAGTCGGCGGCGTTATCATCAACATTGGCTCCAACGCCAGCTACATGGGCTTCCAGTCCGGTGCCGCCTACACCGTGTCCAAGGCCGGCGTCATGGCGCTGACCAAGAACACGGCCGGCTTCTACGCCGACAAGGGCATCTACACCATGGCTCTGCTGCTGGGCGGCCTGGCTGGCACCAACATTGTCGATTCCTTTGCCAAGGGCATGCACATGGAGATGTATCAGAAGGTCATGGCCAACCAGTCGCCCTTTGAGCCGGGCAAGAACGATACCCCTCTGGAGTCCATTGCCAAATACTGTCTGTTCCTGTCGCAGAGCGATATTGCGCCCGTGTCGAACGGTTCTTGCGTTGTTTTCAACAAGAACTGGCCTGTGGCGTAAAAACAATGATGGAGGTTGTTGGAGGAAAGTTCACAAGAGATGGTAGAAGGATTTAAGTGCCATATAGTTCAAGGCCACATTGAAAAGGTCTTAAATACCCAGAAGCGACACAATCCACACCCCGTGCCTTCCTTCACTGAGTGCAAACATCATCGGACGAAACCTGGACCACCTGCGTGCCCTTGATAAGCGGCCAATCCAGGCAGAGTTGGCAGGATCTCCGCTCAACTGGTCCCATTGAGGGTCTTTTCAGTGTGCCGTACCCCCCGGTCCAGGAAGAGGTCCCGCGTTCGACTCGGTTGCACGTCACGATTTCTTTCGAGCAAAGCTGGGATTTCGGATGTCGACACGTCCTCCGTATTCGTTGCCGAGGAGAATAGTAGTGTCCTGCTACTGTGAATCTTGTTTTCTTTTTTTTTATCCATTTTATTCATCATCACCTCGTCTACCACAACCGTGAACACCGAAGATTCGTATGTCTTTGCAACAAATGGATTTCGAAGCAGTAATCCATCCGGTTTGAGGGAACGATAACATTATAAACAATCAGAAGGAGTGAATGAACCAAGTATTTACAAGTCCCCCAAACCAACCCTGATGCGCATCGATATCCTCCTCAAGTCCATCTCAGATCAAAGGAGTGTCGTGAAAAATGAAACCCGATCCCGAACCCAACTGCGTCCGTCCTAGGCCATCTCATCTCGGCCCTTTCCCTCAAGTCTCAACCTCCATCCACGGACGGCTTTACCACTTAGCAGGAATGCAATAAGGGCTTCCGTTGGCCTCCAAGAACTGGCAGACAGTCTTCGGGGGGCAGTCACCGGCGTACTATACCCGTCAGTCAGTCTCATGATTCAGGAAAAATGTCTAATAGGAGACAAAGAAGAGAAATGTTAACTTACCACCCACTTGCTGTTGACATCGCAGACCTGCCATCCCTCGGCATGAGTGCTGGGGTTCTTGGCGCACGAGTAGGTGGCCGGCTTGCACTGAGGGGGGTTGGTGCCGGTGGGAGTGGCGACGGCCACGGCGGCGAGGGTGAGGGTGGCGGTGATGAACTTCATTTTGGTTTGAGGTGTTGTTTGTTTGGAAGAGCTGTGAGTTGTTGCTTGTTGGGGATTGTTTGTCTTGTCTGGTGTGCTGACTGATGTGGATGATGTTGGTGATGATGGGGAAAAGGTAGGATGGGAGGAGGAATATGAAGACTTTAAATACCCCTCCCTCGGTCAGTCCCAAGTGAGCGGGTGCTGAGAGGGTTCTAAACTTCTCGTCTTTGCAGCTCGGTTCTCGTGTTGAACGAAGGTTACGAAGATTACGAAGAAAGAGGGAGGACGTAACGACAAACACGCGGCTACGACCTAACCCTACCCCTACACACCCATCCATCCTCGACACGACACGAACTCCGGACTCCCGACTCCCGACTCCCGATGACGTCCCGTTCCCGCTCCCACTGACACCCTCACTCCAGTCTCTTTCCGGTCCTCCTTCACAAGAATGCGAGTCTATTTCCATCTCTCGTATACTCATGCTGAGTATGCGAAGGTGGCGGTGAGGGACGGATGAACAACCCTCCATAAAAAGACAACATGATCACAATCTTACGGAAGAAGTGTCAATTCTTAGGACCATAAGTGGCTTGGGGGATAACAAACACCAATCGAAGAATGTGTCTTCTCTCATATTGATTTTGCTCTTCATTCTTCCAACATACTGCCTCGTGTTACGACAGTACGAGGCTCGGCGCAGGGAATATTCTTACGTACACTGGCGCAGAAGGCGCACAGCAACTTTGCTCACTACTAATAGAATAGTTCCCAAGCCTATGGGAGGACTATTTTCAGTGATGATGAAGACTTCAAGTCGACATATCATTGTTTCTGCTCATAGCCGGGTAAGAAGAGTGTGGAATGATACGCAAAAACGAAAGTGACGGGATACCTTACCCATCAGTGTTCGTATACACAGTAAAAGATGGCCTTCAGACCAATCAAAACGCACTCACACTCCGATCTGGCCTGTATACTTACACATCCTCAATTCAACGGTTACCTCAATCTTTCTCAAGTCACACTTATCCACCCATCAATCCATCCAGAACCATACAGCCATGCAAGCAAGACATAAACCTGCCTCATCTTGTTTCCAAATCCGGGGTACCTTAGTTGCCGCCATTGCCGTTAACGTAAGGCTCGTGGTCATCATTCGGAATTTACCTATGTGGCGTGGTATGCTGACCGGTTGAGTGCTGCTCCCTTGTCATACCTTATTGGGAATATCTCCGACGACACATAAAAACTTTTCCTGCTCACACCAACTTCCCCGGAAAAGCCCCAAGCCAGCTTACTCCATTACGGTTCAGCCGCAGCCATTCCAATTCCAGCAAACCGCAGTGTGTCAAATGGTTGTGGAGTGACTGGCAACCATCAGATCTCGGGTTGGTTCTTGGGGAAGGAAGGAGCGGATGATTACCTAAAAATACGCGAGTGGCTGCCGATTACCGAGGGGAGTTACCGAGATCCGTCCTTCCTGTAAGTAACATTTGAATACGATAATTGCGGCACACCACCATTCATTCAGTGATCGTGATGCTTCCAACTTCGGTTGGAGGCTGTGAGCAGGTGATGAATCTCGTTGCAGTTGAGAGGGCTTCTTCGGTAACAACACGAGGTCTCCTGCATCTCGTGAAGTAAGTCCATGGATCATCATGGACAACGTGCTATGCTCGTTGTATCGACGCAGGGCTTTCACCGACCCTATACTCCCACCGAAAGCTCTATATGCAAAGAAAAGCAAACCGCTCTGCATACTGGATTCGATTAGATCTCAAGCCACGCTATACAACGTTTCACCTCTCTTCACATGGCATTCCTGCCAACTACCACAAGAAACCAAATGACCAACGCCACAATGCTCCCTTGACACTCAGCCGCTAAACCACCACAACCACTACTGCCATCACCAAAATCATCCCTTGTTCTCCGCAATCAACGTCTTCGCCAGATCCCTCAGCTTAAACTTCTGAATCTTCCCACTCGCCGTCTTCGGATACTCATCAACCCAAAACACGTGCTTAGGCACCAGATGCTTAGACAGATGCTCCGCAACCCACTCCCTAACCTCGCGTCTGCTCAGCGTCTTCTTCCCCTCACTACGTCCCTTCGCCGTGCTCTCCAGCGAGAGCACATCCCCCTCTCCACCTTCGCCCTCCACGGGCTCGACGTCCTTGTGTACAATAATGAAGGCGCCTACGCTCTCACCCAGCTTCTCGTCCGCCACGCCCACGACGCTGGCCTCGGCAATCAGCGGGTGCTGGAACAGGCAGTTCTCGATCTCGAGCGGGTGGATGTTCTCGCCGCCGCGGATGATCAGGTCCTTGATGCGGCCCGTGATCTCCACGTAGCCGTCCGAGTCCATGCTGGCCTCATCGCCCGTGTACATCCACGTCGTGCTCGAGCCGCTTCCGTCGTTGTCAGGCTCGGTGATCATCACCTCTGCTGTCCGCTCTGGGTCGCCCCAGTACCCCTTCATGACTAGGTATCCCGCTGAGGCGAGCTCGCCGCGCTCGCCAATGGGCAGGATTCGTGTTCTGTCTAGAGGGTCGACGATCTTGACTTTGGTGTGCGGCATCGCCTTGCCGACGGAAGTGGTGCGCTTCACGAACGGGTCCGAGGGTGCTGTCATCAAGCTCACGGGGCTGGTTTCCGTCATGCCGTAGCAGATCACCAAGTCCCGCAGACCGATCTTCGCGTAGAGTCTGCGCATCAGACTCTCGGGCACGGAGCTGCCGGCTGCAATGCCCTTGCGCAGGTGGTTGGGGAAGTCCTCTATGTCCTTGAGCGGTATGAGCGGATTGGAGAGATGTGACTGCGCCCCGATCAGCTCGAGCATGGCCACGAACATGGTGGCAACTCCGTAGAGACCGGTGGCCTTGTGGTCGGCGGCCATGCGCAGCGAGGCTAGCGGGTCGAAGGCTGGGCTGGGGAAGAGGATGGCGGCCCCGGTGGTGGCGGTGGCCATGTAACCTAGAATGCACCCAAAGCAGTGGAAGAGTGGAGGAGGCACAACCATGCTGTCGGTAGGCTCGAGACCCATTCGATTGGCGATTAGTGCACCGTTATTGAGGATGCCGGTGTGAGTAAGCATGGCGGCCTTTGGGTGCGAGGTTGTGCCGGAGGTGAACTGGATGTTGATGGTCTCGGAAGGACAGAGTGGCGCGTCAGGGGTTACCGGTGCGCCGGAGCCATCCATAAGGATCGAAAAGGGTATGAGTGACCGGCATGACGATAGCGGCGGAAATTCCGCAGTTGGGTGTGAAGGAGTATTATCGAGCACGACTACTCTCCGTAGTGATGGCACGTTAGGGGCTTCGATCTTGCCAGACTCTAGATCAGGAACAATGTCCCGAAGAAGCGGGAGGTTGCTCCGTCCACGGCACGGTTTGTAGGGCAGATCCGTGACAGCACCAATGATGAGAAGCTCAACGTCGAGGTGGTTCAGGGCAGCAGACACCTGCTTGGCGTTGAATGCAGGATTCAAGGGCACAAGGATGGCACCGAGCTTGAAGACGGCGTAAGTGATGGCAGCGTATTCTGCGCAATTGCCCAAGCTAACAGCGACTCTATCGCCTTTCTTAACACCAAGAGACCGTAGAGAATGCGCAAGACGGTTGGACACCTGATCAAGCTCCTCGTATGTGTAGGCCGTCTCTAGACCTTCGGGAAGCTGGCCGGGCGCGAGGTTCGGGAAGGCATCAGGGATAGCCGTGGGCGATCGCGCTATCACCGCAGGACGGTCGCCATGTTGGGAGACGACCGAAGCGAAGTGTTGAGGGATGGTGTCTTGGATCAATGGCGGCTATAACAGCGTTGTTAGCAATGGATCGTCAAGTGTTCTCTGTTACAGCATGATGGTAGCAGTAACCTACTTCGGATGGGCCTTGGGCAATACTCCTAGTCAATCCGCTGATTGCCCTCGCCGTCTGACATCTTGGTCTATAAGCCTGTGGATTTCGCCATGCGTTGAACAAGCTTCGTCTGAAGGCTGGATCGCGGAGGCAGGTGGAAGTGGACAGGCTGGCCAGCCGAGGTCGGCAGAGCATCGTGTGCGCGTGTATGTTGGAGAAATCGTCTGTGGTGATATCCAAGAATCCTCCTCCTTGTCTCGTGTAACCTATTTCTCGAAGTGTTCAACGTGCTCTCGTCACCTCATCATAGAAGCAGCACAGTAAAACAACAAGAGAGTATCAACGTAGAGAGAAGGAAGGGGAAGCAAGCCTCGAGTGAAGAGACAATCCAGCCTTCTTGCACTCCCCAGCCGGCTGACATAGCTCAACCCGAGACCAACTAGTTCCTTTGGAGCAGAGACCCATCACTGTTGCACACTGCTGACCAGGCGATCTTCGGTATGGTCTCTTGGGACTTCCGCTCCCCCTTTTGCTTTCTGAACAAGGAAAGGCCGCCGCCAAAACACGGGGTAGTGCACTGGCGGTGGGCGATAGAGTGATGAGGGAGTGCGGGGTAAGGTCAAAGAGGATGGCCATCATTGCCAATGCCTCGGGGTATCCTCACCACATCACTGGACGCAGTTGGGGGAGAGTTGCATTCAATTAGACGTAGCGCGGACGGGGAGCTTCCCCAGATTCCTCCCCCGCATTGCTTGGCAGTTCATCTGCATCTGCCAATGCCCTGTTCTCTGCCCCTGGCTGCCCTGGCCCTGAAATGGTTGGTCAACTTGGTGCAATTGATGTCGCTGCTTGGCGAGGTGCTACATGTGCCCTGAGTTCATGTTCTCCAACGAGACTATCTCGGGCTGCACTGCTTCGTTTCTTGACGTGGTGGTTACAAGGTAATGTCTGCGGGAGGGAAAGCAAGGTACCAGTTACACTGCACTTTGACACTGACAGCCAGGGCCGGATGAGTGCGACGGCACATTCTGTTTGCCTGGACAGCTTGTGTCGAGCTGTAGTCTAGATCTTTGATTTGGGTGTTCAGGAATTCGTCGTCATCACATGCTGCGGAGAATGTCAACGATTCACGTGTAAACCCGACCCTAAGCGAATTCCGCCCAAGATGTGTCGGATAAAAGAGGTGATAGGGGTGGTTAGACCGCCCTGTCTTATGTAATCCGGGCCCGCTGGCATAACTAGTAAAACCCTGATATTAGAGATTCTGTGTAAGGGATTTACCTAGCGGATCTCTATACAATATATAGGCTGTACCCTACTTTTCGTATATATATTTTAACCCCTACTCGTATTCGTATTTTATAATTAAAAGTTTTATACGTAGTATTAATAATTATAGTTAATTGGGTAGATATAGTACTTAGTAAAATAATAAAGATAATAGATCCGTTCCCTTTATATTTGATAATGTCTATTGATTTTAAGATTGCGGGCGAGGTTACCCTTAATAAGTCTGAAGATTGGTATTTTTAGGAGAAGGGATTTAAGGATAAGGCTTTTAATAAGGAGTTTTAGGCTTTTATCGACCTTAATTTTAAAAAGAGAATTCCCTAGCCTATTATTCTTCTTAAACCGCTAGTTATTGACTTCTAAGAATTAGTTATCGAAATAATTTAAGAGACTTAAATTTAGTAATAGATTTTCGAATTTATTGAAGAGGAGGGTATTAACCCCGGACTTCTAACGGCTAATACCCGGGCTTTTTAAACCGCCTGGTCTATTACGGCCCCGGCCTTTCCCTTAGTACTTATTCTTACTTCGGTTCGAACGCTCGTTTTTTTTAAACCGATTATTAAGGTATTTTTTGCCGTTAAACGCCTAGGCTTTATGTTTAAATTTAATTTCCGTAATTACGAAGTTGCTTTAATTAATTACTATTATAAGAAGAAGGACTAGGATAAATTTATTTTAAATATTAATGAGGTTAAGGATTGGATGAAGAAGTATATTATTAAAAAGTTTTATTTAATTTACTTCTTAAAAACCTAATCTATTACTATTTAATATAATAAATTTTGCGCTTTAATTAATTATAATTCTATTAAAATTAGAGAGGATGCCTGTATTAAATATTAGGAAAAGGTTTGCCTTATTCGTCCTCCTAAAAGTTAGATTGCTTAGTTTGAAGAATAGGAGGGAATTATAATTATTAATTAATATTATAAAGTTGATAAGTATATTAATGTAGAAAATTAGTGTTAAGATTTCTTTTAAGTAATAAGTAAATTCCCTAATTTTCCCCTTAATATTTAAATTATAGTATATTATTAAATTAAAAATAATAAATTTCATATTTTTATAAATATAGTCTAAGAATTTAAATAGGCGGTCTATAAAGCGTTTCCGTTAGGTAAGGGTAATTCTTAAATTTATAAGGGCGGAGCGTTTAGGGTTAGAATTATATTTACTAAAGAAATTAGTAGGGATATTCTTAATAACCCTTAGGATAATTAAAGTAAAAGGTTGGTTAGAGGTTATTAGGATTATAATAATAAAAAGCCGAAGAGGGCTTGCCCTATTTACGAATATATAAGTTATTAAATTAAATATTATTAATACGTTAATACCGTTAACCGATTAAAGTATTTTAAAGAGAACTTTTATATCCGTACGAAAGTAAATAAAAATTATTAAAAGGATCCTAAATTTATTTAGCGTATAAAGGAGATTTTAAAAGAAGTTTAAATTAAGAAGGATAAAGAAGAGGTATCCTATATTAATAGTGTTGGTAGCTTTTAATTTAATAGTCGGTATATCGGTAGTATAAATTGCGAAGTGAATTTCTTAGTACTAAAACCTTATAATAAAGGGCCAAAGTACTTATTAAGAGATTTAGCGATTTTTAATTTAAGTATAATAATTTATATTTTTAATAAAGCCGGTCGGTTTAAAGGCTTTATACTCGTAAGGGAGGGAAATTATATTTAGGCGGGAGATAAATCTATTATAATCGAAGGGTATAGTTTAATCTATTTAATAATAAATAACGACGAAAGTCTCCCTATTAGTTTTAGACTTAACGATATCGTATTTATACTAGGAATAGTTTATAATTTCGTATTCTTAAAAAGGTTATTAGAAAAGGGATTATATTAGGATTATTCTTTTAATTTTAATTATTTATATTTCCGCTTAGATAATATTTACTTTTGCCGTCTCTCTTCAAAATTTAATTAATTCGTATTAGAATATATACTTTTCGAAATACGTATTAACCAATCTTCTTTTTACGTACGATTTTACCGGTTTATTAATAAGATTGCTAGGAAGCTTTTAAAGGGCGATGCTTCGCGTTAGTACCTTCGATTTAGTTACTTAGGATTAGAGACCTTAATTTAACTAATAGATAAAGAATATAGGGTACGCTTTAAAGGCCTTAATTTCGTTTACTATAACTCTTATATAGTAATTAAAATAAAATACTAAATATATAGAGAAGTTTGCGACGTATTAAAAAGTCCGGGACTACGTTTCGTTATTGATTTCTTTAATTATCCGCCGGTAAAGGTACCCGGTAGAAGGATAATTTCTAATTTAATAGTTGTTGTAAATCGTTAGTCCGGAATAGTATAGTTGTATTACTTATTAGACCGGATAGCGGATTCGATTATTACTATATTAATATTATTATTTAACGGTCTTAAATTTTATTATTAAATCCGACCTAGGGTAATCGAATATAATAATAAGATAATTATAATTAAATTCTACATTACTACTTTTTTAATAAAAAGAAATATTATTATCGAACTTTCGGCTCTGTATATTTAAATATAGAACGGTAGCGCTGAGCGCTCGGAGGGTATAATTAGGGAAAAATCAATAACTATAAAAGAGGGGGTAAAATTATTTTAAGAATTCTAAAAAAAAATTATAATAGTAGTAATATATCTACTAAATATAACCCTATAGTAGGAATATAATTAAAAATCCCTAGAAGAGCGCTTTACAATCTATATAGTAAATCGCAACGGTAGTTAATAAAGGGTAGTACTATAACTATTATATTTAAAAATATATAACTATAAAACTTTCGCGCTTATAATTAATATCCTACGCAGTTAAAAGCAGATTTAAAAACTCAAAAAATGCGCTTAAGTAAAATATTTAATTAATTATTAATTTAGTAATATCTATTGTATTTAGAATCCTTATACAAATTAAGTAGTTGCAATTAGGGACGTAGTTTTTAACGAAGACGAAGTTTTTATAAATAATATTAAAAAGCTTTATAATATTCTTAATATTTCTTTTAAAGAATTAGCCGTACAATTAAACGATATTTATTAATTAAATTTTAATATATCCGACCCGTTACCGATTAAAAGTATTAAAGTAGAAGATAAGGAAGTTAATTTAGTCGTCGAATCCTTATTTACCGCCGATAAAACTACGATTTCCGAACCGATTGAATCTATATATATATAAGAGGAGGAAAGATAAATAAATTAAAAGGGTAAGGGTACTACAATTACCCCGGTGGTAGCCCTAAAACTACGGTTATAAGAGGATTAGTAAGTAATAATAATAAATAAAGAGGAGGAGATAGGTTATCCTACCCTTCTAAAAAGTCTAATATTATTCCTTATTAATAGCCTTAACGTATTGTACCCTTAAAAGAATTAGTTAACGTACAATAAATACTTTTATTAAATCGGGTCCTTCTTAATTATTTTAAATAAGATAAATATTAAATTATATAAAGGATAGTCTATTAATAAGGAAACCCTTAATTAAATAAAGCGTTTAAGGATCGGCGAAGAAGAAAAGAAGTTCTCTAATAATTCGAAACTAATTAAGGATATTATAGACCGTTACGACGCCCTCAAAACCTTATCTATACTTCACAGACGAAATTTCCCTCCCCTTCCTCGTCTTTATAAAGATTTCTAGGGTTATCCCTTTAGTAATATTTTTGTAAAAGTAGAGTAGGAGTATATAAATAACTACGAAGAAAAGAAATTGTAGGTATAGGTTAATTAAAACGAATAATTAATTAATAAAGCTATTACTCCTTTTAATTCTATATAGGTATATACGTATAAATTCAATATAAAAGGTTACTTCCTTAAATATAAAGCTCGTCTAATTATATAAAGAAATTAATAATTACGTAATAACGTACGCGAAACGTATATTACTACCTTCGTAATCCAATCCTTCTAAATTATAATAGTTATCGCTATTTACTTTAATTTCAAATTTAAATAGTACGATATTATTAACGCTTTTATTAACGTAGTATTAAACGAAATTATTTATATAAAAGCATTATACGGTTAGGTATATCGAAATAAAGTATTAAAATTACTACGAATTCTCTATAATTTAAAACGTTCCCTTCTACTTTAATAGAAGGAATTTATTAAAATTCTAATAAAGGTTAGCCTAACCCCTATCCTTATAGAACTATATATTTTAATCTATAAGAATATAATTATATTCTTCTATATTAATAATATTATCTTCGCTTACAAAATAGAATATTCGTCGTTAATAAATAGAGTAATCGCCACCTTTAAAAAGCACTACTAGCTAACCAGTAGTTACAATATTTAATAGTTCTTAAGTATTAAGGTTATTCGAAACTACTATCGCCGACTAATTTAATTATTTTAATAAAAATATATTCTTAAAATAATAAAAGGAATTATATAAATTAGGAAAGCCTCCGATACCCCTATAATATTTAAAGAATTAATCGCCTCGCTAGAGACCGCTACCTAATATTTAATTAAAGAATATTAAAAAGTAGTCGGCGCTATTCTCTACTTCGCCGTTATTACTAAATTAAATATCTCTTTTACTTTATCCTAACTAATTCGCTTCCTTATTAACCCTAAACAAACTTATTATTTAGCAATTTAATAGTTGAAGGCTTACTTTCGAAGTACTAATTACTATACCCTCTAATTGGGAGGAAGCGACGGTTTCGAAGTCCATATTAATTTATCCTTTATTAACAACTTTTTAAATCGACGGAATTCCTAAGGTTTCGCAATATAATTATTTAATAGTACTATCGATTAGCGAATTAATAAGTAAAATATAGTAATAACTTTAATAATAGAGGCTAAACTATTATCCTTCGCTTAAAGAGTAAAAGAAGGTATATAGGCAAAAAGGCTCTTCGACTCCCTTACCCTTCGGCTTAAATTCGAAGTCGTACCCCTCGGTTATAATAATAAATAGACGATCCGCTTTATTATTAAGGAAAATTCTAAATTCTAAACTAAATTTAAATATATCGATATTTATAATTACTAGTTTAGAGAGGGATAATAGCGAAGTATTATCGACGTATACTATATACTAATAGGGTAGATAATTACTAATAGATTAACGAAGGCGTTGGATTTATATAAATACTTTAAATTTATAAAGCAATTCAATTTAGTAGATATTAGAGAAATAAGAGGAGAGAAGAGGGAGCTATTGACGATTAAGGTAAGTTATTTAATTATAAGAATTGATGAAGAGGATTAGAGAGAGGAGGATTGGAGAGAGGAGACCTATTAAGCGATAAAAAGAAGGGATAAGTATTAATATAAATATAAATTACCTTCCTATACAATACGGCTAAGAGGACCTTTATAAAATTAAGAGGTTCTAGTGCGGTGATCTTTGTGAGGTAGAAAAAGGTAAAAAGATTAGTCTCGGTAGGGTTCGAATTTACAACCTTTAGGTATAGTATTTAGTAATAATCTATTAACTATATTATTAAGAATACTTAAGAGATAGTAGACGGTTAATTAAGATTCTACCCCAACGCTTTAATTACTAAACTACAAGACCCCGATTATTAGAAATAATACTATCGACCTTCTATATCTATAGGATACAACTACGGGCGATACTTTTAAAAGTAACCGCTAGAGGAAATTGAGAAAATAGGTATAGATTTGTAAATAGTTTTAATTATTTCCAACTTCTTAAATTAAATCCAGTTCAGCTAGGGGGGTATATCGAATAAAAGAAGTAATAGGGGTAGTTAAACCGCTCTATTTTATATAATCCGGGCCCGCTAGCATAACTAGTAAAACCCTAATATTAGAGATTTTGTGTGAGGGATTTACCCAGCGGATCTCTATACAATATATAGGCTGCACCCTACTTTTCGTATATACATTTTGACCCCTGCTCGTGCTCGTATTCTACAAGATGCCATCGAGGTCCGCGGCAGCTCCACCATGATGGACCGTGATGGAGCTGACAGCGCGGGGTGAAGCGGAGCCATCACCGGCGGCGGGACCGGGATGGGGCCCACTACAACCAGGGAGGGAAGGATAAAGAGTTCCGGGTTCGGTGACGATTTCGGACCTTGTGCCGTCCTAATTTATTCTTTTAAAGACGTCTCTTACAATGCTGCCTCCCGTTCTTTCGCTTTCCTCCTTCTTCTCATCATAACATCGTAAGATGTCTCTAAATCGAGTTCCCATCTCCATCCATACTTTCACACTCCATCTTTTGTATACGCGCTCTCTTTTCTATATCCCCTTTCCCGATATTGCCCCGTCTGTACGGTCGATATTTGTATAAAATGATGTCTCCCCGGCTGAAGCGTAGCAAAGACGCAAACAAACGCCGTAACCATGCTGATGAAATAGTTCGTAAAAGAATTACAAGTTTTAGAGCGTCGAGGCTGGAAACTGGGCCTGGTCGCCGACATAAAAACGGAAACGAAGAACTGAAGGCTGCTGAATTCTGCTGCGAAGCCTTACTGCCGTAGCTTTTATTTGTTTTCGCCAATGTGGCGCTCGCTCTCGGGTTTCCATGTGCCTGTAAGTTGCAATCTGTGTTAGCCATGTGTGTCCGCCTGTCAAAGGGGACTTTGTTGCACCGAAGACTTACCCTCAAAGTCATGCTTTACGAAAGCCATGGGATCGTCATAATCCTTGGCGCCCATTTGGCCCACGCCAGGGGAAAAGCTTGTGATGGGGAGAACAACAACGTCTCCTACCCGCTTTGAGACCTCCATGCCCGTAAAATTCTTCCAGTCAATCGATCCCGCCGAGTGTGACATGTCGAAATAACGCTTGTCGTTGAAATACTCAAAGATGGCGTCCGTCCAGAGAGCAGGCCCGGTGAACTCGATGACATTCTTATCAATCACGCCTCTCAGCGTCCCGTTTCTCTTCATCGCCAGCGTCGCATTTGTGATGCGCGAAACAACCTCCCGCAGCACGGGATGGCCAGGCTTGCTCTGGATCGTCCACTGGCAGAACTGTATCCTCCGGCTGTACCACTCCTTCCAATCCGGCCTATCTGGGTCGGCCTCAATACCGATCACCAAGCCAATGGCGTCCTTGGGGACCGAATCGGGAATCCACTCGACGGCGCTCCGGATCGCATATGTGTCGATGTCCGAGTAGATGCCGCCCCTCGCCAGCAAGATCAGATAGCGGAAGAAATCGGCCTTGAGCACCGGCAGGGGAAGAGCGTTGTAGGCTTCCACCACCTCAGGGACTGATGCGTAGAGCAGGCGGATAAGATGTACGGCGACCTTGTCTGTGATGACTTCGTGGATGAACCCTGGGTGTTGCTGTGTCCACGTAGCCTCTTGATCGCGGAAGTTGAATTCGCTGTGTGCTGGCGTCCACTTCCACGTCTGCCAAATGTAGGCGGGGAACTTGGATTCCACATCGTAAGGAAACTGGTACGCGAGCTTCTCGTATAGTGTCATTCTCGACATGTCTTGGATCGGTCGCTGGCCCTGGGGGTTTTGTTGAGCGGAGTGGGCACCCGAGGGGCTTTTGTCGGTTACGGCAGTGGTTGATGCATGTTTGGCTGCCTCGACATCGGCGTCGGCTTTAGGGACAGCAGGGGTCGTTATTGATGGAGGGTTCGACGAGGATGACGATATAAGGTAGAAGATCGTGAGGAAGAAGGCCGCCGCCACCAGGGCGCGGCGGAAGGTGAGCATGGTCGAGAAGTGTGGTCGAGGCGGCTGTCGCGCAGAGACAAATTGTCGTTAGCGTCTTAACTGGCATTGGGGTAAAGGAGAGAAAGCATTTGGCTGTGTACTTGATCAAAACCTGACGAGTACATACTGCAGTGCCTGACAGCGCCTCTTGCACCTTGACCAAGCGACTGGACCGATGTAACTTTTTGACCGGCCTCCAGACGCTGTGGAAACGCTTAGCTGCTACCCCTAAGGTGTGGTGACGTGCATCGACGCGTTGCGTAGCGGAAGTCCGATCCGAGCTGAGGGTGTGAAGTTCGAGGCTTGGAGGTTGAATCGAAGGCGGCAGGTGCAAATTGATGATGTTGTGTCGTGGAATGGGAACGAGATCGATCTGTGATAAGGACCAAGCTTGGAGAGAAATTGATGACTCTTTGCAGACAGCACACTCTTTGAATGATGATCAGGACAAAAGTCCTTTTGCAACGGATTTGCGTAACAGGGGCGCTGCCCTGGCCGACAGCTCGAGAGAATCGATTTCCTTGAAAGGGTTGCGAAGCACTGCCCTGGGCCGCTGGACGAAATGCCCCCAAGATGCGTGGGGCCGATGATCCTACCAGCGGATGCTAGGGTCTTGGCTGTAGGGAGTGCTTCCCAGGGGTGTCCGTGCAGCGTGTAAATATTATTCCCCTGGTTGAATGGCCGCTGCAGTGGTTCCCTTGACGGGACGAGGGGACCTATTCTGAGATACGGTGACGATCTTGTACGTTCTTTATCAGTCGCTGTAACGAGTAAGTATCTTCTCCTGAGGATCCGTGCTGCGTTGACCGTTTGATACTCGTGGCAAGATTTACCTCTCGTTTCAGATACATAGCCGCAACAGTCAAGCACAAATGCCACGCGGCCGAAAATCCGTGGTCAACGTAATCACCAACATCAGGCCGCGTATTTGCTGCGATCTCTGGAGCTCCAAATGCCCAATTCAGTATACCCAAGAAGAACAGTGGGTGGAAAGCGAAGGGTCTGAAACCGAACAGCTTTAAGACATGCTCAACATGTCAACACCACCCGGTTGCCACTTACGACCGCAGCAGGAGTTGACAGCGGGGGGTTTAGACCCGTCCGTCCGCTCGTTTGAACACACTCACACGAGGTAACGGCCTAAACCGGACGAAACCTCTAGATATGGGATGAAAGCCACCATATCGGCCTCGGGTACCTTACCGTTGCGCATGTCATGCTTCAAAACGGATCTGTGTGTTGTATGACCGACACGCATTAGGATGCGCAAAGTTGGAAGTTCAAAAGAACTTGCGCAACCCCCAACTTTGGATGTCGATATCTACAACTCTCACCAGCCCACAATCCAAAACTGACAGCTCGTCATCCAATCGATAGGATCAAACTGCATGCCATCCTGTTCCAGCATGAAATCGGGTTGTCTCACATCAGCAGCACCCCCTTTCCTTTCTCCCGTCCCCTCCGTCGAGATCATCGTGCTTTCTTTTTTTCTTCCTTCTTTCGTTCGTCGTCTCCGCGGTCAACATTGACCTGTTATCTTTCGCGATAGCCATATCTGGTGTGAAAGATCGCCGACTTCCTTATCTGGTACGGTGGCCCAAGTGTGTCTTAGGCCCGATATCCAAAGTTTCGTTGAAAATAAATCCTTGCCAGGTGCAAGCACTACGCTCGCACCGGAGGGTAACAATCAAGCCCGATCACCATCACCCCTTAACTAATAACGCCGCCGGCGCCAACGGCATTCAAGACCACTCAAACTCCAACACCAATTCAATCTCAATTTCAAACTCCAAAGCAACAATAAAGCAATGAAGCAATAAAGCAATGAAGTAATAAAGTAATGAAGTAATAAAGTAATGAAGCAATGAAAACCAATAAGAGTCAATGTCATTGGTCAATGTGAGCTACGAACTGCCAAGATCTTAGGTGACAATGCAAATGGACCTTGGCCACCCTTCTCCAAATTTTTGAACGTTAATGAGTTGGGGTAAGGTAACAGTGCAAATGGATCCTTCTACCTCCTTAAAAAAAAAAGAGAGAGAGGAAGAGAGAAAGAAAAGAGGAAAGAATGGGGGAAGGAAAAAAGAAGGGAGAAAAAAAAAAAAAAGGTAGGAAAAAATAGAAAAGATGAAATTTGGGAAGGTTGAAGAGGTTTTAAACCTGTTGGCGCTTAGAGGGTGTAAGTGTCGAATTCTGTAAGTGTTTGGACTTTGGAGGCGTTGATGTAAAATGGCCGACACTTGGCTGCAGCTGAAAGCTCGGACCAGTTTTATATCGGGCCTAAGACACACTTGGGCCACCGTAATCTGGACAGTTTCGAAGGGGGTCCGTGTAAACTGTAATTCGAGATTGACAAGATGGCGCCAAGCGTGTCCAACGGCGCCGCCAATTTGGGGTTCAATTCGGGGCAATCTTACCGGCGGTGCGGCGATCTTTCGTGCTTTAATTGAGAACCATCATTTTGCACGATCTGATTGGTTGCTTTCTGCTAGAGGGTGGGGTTCCTTTTCGGGCACTGAAGATGAAACACGCTGCCCTGTCGCCCGCTGGAACTGTTCTCGAGAACGCCATCCCGCGAGTCTCCGCTGACTGCCAAGGACGACTGCCGAACCCTTTTGTCAAGGGTCCAACAAAAGATGGATGTGCCCTCTTTTAGTTTTTGGAAGGAAAGGAAAAAGGACGTTGTTTCACACCACCTACTTTGAACCTTTCTCAAAACCCTATAACGCCACTTCACGCCTGAACGGGTTTCGGTATCTGATTCAAGTGCGCCATCTCGCATAGGACGCCGAGTCCTTGACCGAGAGGGTTGGAGCTGCAGTGTTCAGACTTCAGACAAGGGTTAGGGTTCTAGGTCAGGAGTTCCCATCTTCGGTCACCGAGGTGAACTCTTCAACCTTTCCAGAGCCTGACTGTTCTAGCTTCCATATTCAGTCTTAGGATTATTTTCGTTTGGTTATGATCTGTAGCGGCGCTTTCTAGCACTATATTTGGTCCATCGTGGCTCATGGTACCTGTTTCACGGTCCCGTCTCAATGAAGCGCACCAACTTATATCAATGACAGCCTCTATCAACACAAATATGTGCGACCAATGAGTATCATACAGCCCGTACACCGGTCAGCCCCTTAGGCAACTTCTTCCCGAAACGGTTTACGTCACTATCCACTAACAGCTCGAATATCACAGCCTGCCATGGTGGTGGGTAAGGTAATGCATTAGGCTTGGATATATCACCAGTAGCAGCAAGCCTACTCCGCCTAATCACACGTGCACTTTCTTCTCTTTGCGGCTGATGACGGAACGAGCTGACTGCGTTCAGCCACGTTGAAATGCCTCGCAGGCAAGCATCGTAAAGATAACGACCATCATCGGATCTGTGGGGGGACGATGACCGACACGAGGTCAAGCCTTGTTGCCTTCTTTTTGTTTTTTTCTTCTCAGCCATCACTTCTGTTTGTTTACTTTCCATTCGTGTATGGGGGGTGCCACATCGCAGTCGGCATCTGCGTTAAGGCAAACAGCCCTTTAATAAGCCCTGGCAAAAGAGCTTTTGTTGATGGTGTGAAGGATGAAGGATAGTCCACGAATGTTATGCTCTGAAACTGGAACTGATATTTGTTGACCGAAGAGAAGGCAAACTGGATCCCGCGTGCTCTAGGTCTTAAGAGTTGAGAAGGCATACTATCAACATACTGTGACCCCCTCCTGCCAAAAGCCATGTTGTGTTGGAGGTTGGAGTTCAGTTCTTGTTGAAAAGCCTAGCATGTAACCCAAGCATCATAGAGAATTCTCTGGTTTGCTCCCAAGTGTCCGGGACGAACTCCGCGTAGAGTAAGCTTTACGATACCGAGGATTAGGTACAGTAAGCTCTTTTACTTGACTGTGCTTCAGCCTATCAAGGTATCGACGTTGCTTACTGGTGCCTTTCTTGCGGGAGATCCCCACGAAGCTTGATGGAGGTTGCGTATAGCTGACCAGCATCCACTCCTGTTGGCGTTCATTCTTTTCCCAGTAATAAGGCACCGATGTTTGCCAATGGGCTTAAGTAGTCTGCAATTATCCAAGCGACCCTGCCAAAGCAGAGCTTGTCGTTCATCAAACTCTAGCTCAGCCCTATCCAGTCCGATACGTGGCTTGGTGCAGTTGCGAGCAAAAATGTGAGCACTTACTGATCCTTCCGGTAATTGGCTAATTGGGTCCGATAGTGCGTCCACACTTATCGTTTCTGCCTTGTGCTACTGTAGTAAATAGTTAACATTATATCGGTGGCCGAAAATGACCTTGTAAGGCTGCTTACATGATAGAGTCGGGCGTCGGCAGGCTAGGTTGAGCTCTATGCTGCAAAGTGAGGAGAAAGATTAAAAATAGAATCAGCAGTTTTGGTAGGAATGGATTCTGTCCCTAAGTTCAAGATGTTGTGCGAAACCGGCAGAAAACGATAAACAATCGTGATACCTGATACCTAAGAAATGGGTGTCGTGGTTTGTGGACTCAAAGTGAACTCCAGAGACCGGCGTAGAGGGAGGTTCCAATCGGGGATTTTATAGCTTCAGGCAAAATTCTGCCTTGCCTACTCGTAAGAGACTGGTAGAAATATGACGAAACTCTTTTCGTAGATACTACTACACCTCGTATGTGGGAGGTAGGGCAGGCAAAGCTGAAGCAGGGCCAGTTGCCTTATCACAACGGCCGTGTTCCGACGTGAGTGTCCATTATACGCCAGATCCCGCAAATGGTGATTGCTCTTTTCGGTCTAGTCCATAAAGCTTCGGATAATTCCTCGTGATTTCGATATTCTGACTGCTTTGTTGAAGGGTCCATATGACGCGCGACTCTTCGCAGTAGACTTTGTCAAGTGGTCGTCAGACAGACTCTAGCCGAGGTCATTTGCTTTGGTGTGCTTTGGTGTTGCCTGCCAATATACTTGGAGTTGGACAAAGGAGCCGAGTCTTCGAGATCTGCGTCTATTCCATGTCATCTCACGGCTTGTGTAGTGCGCGGTAACACCGTGCATGAAGGGAGGCAGCCGGATGGCCCGTGTAATGAATATAAGAAAGCTTGAAGCCGGCGTGGGAATACCCTCTTGCACTTCATATGAATGGTTCGCAGTTGACATCGCTTTACTTACGCTTTGTGTCACCCTACATCAGGCCATAGTTGTCGTGCCACTCTGTGTATGTTTCTCGGGCCTCGTTCGACCATCAACAATCCCTCTCAATGGTGACTGCAGCTGCAACTTTCCTTGCACACGATTCTCAGTACCCGAGATGTCCGAGATGATCGTGAATCTTGTGTTCAACTGTGGGATATCCTCAGCTAGACTTTCCGCCTTGGGCATTGACGCTATAGAGATGTCAACAAACAAGCTGTGCAGACCAATCAAAAAGAATTTTGATACAATGCGGATAATTTTGCCTATCAGGCCAGATGGGAAGCTGTTAGCGAGCCATTGATGACAACTGTTTATGTAATTGAAGGCATCTGATGAGAAGTCTGATTGTATGTGGCTTGCCGTCAAGTTAGGCACGCGGGTCCTGGCCGGCAGCAAGTGAGTACGCTGCCGGTTAGAGTACCCATACAGCTGGAAATGAAAACGTAGCACAGGCTTGAAGACCCTTGCAATAAGTGCGCGCTCAAAGATCTGCCGTCGTTTGCCTCAACTAAACAGGCGTTCCGGCAAGCCTTGTTTGCGCAACACTCTGAAGACATGCAGTACATCCTTGGCCAGCAATTAACTTGAAGGGCACGAAAGCATAGAAGTGAAGGAAGTTGAACTATACTTTCGATGCTTCAACATCACTTGACTGGAAGCTGGGGCCAATAATGGGCTCCATATTTGAATCGAACTCGCTCTGTTAATGGTAACGCAGCGTCTTGAGAAGTCCATCTGTCAACTAGACAGAAGTTTCAAGTGGACAGATTGCCATCGGACCGTCGCCCACGTGAGCTTACTACCACGCAGTCTACGCCTGATATGTAGTTTCGCGGCAAGGCGGCTCCCGTTTTCGCAACAAGGGTCTTGAGTTTCCGAGTAAACGGCATCCTGTAGGCGGAGTCGGGTGAGGATAGGAATTGTCCAGTTGCCTTCTGAATATTTGAGCGTGACAGTTGTAATCCCTGACATCTGGATGCCTTATCGAGGCAGCTCTCAGCCAACCATGACACGTCTGGGCTTGGAACTCGTTGCAAATGCGGGTAATGGCATCGAATAGAATAGCGTCGACTCTCAAGGAAGTCGATGATCTCGGAATACCGCTTTCGGGAATTCGCCACGCTGCACTGGTCCAATTTTACACGGTATGACGCGTCGTTGTCGAGATGCGCTAGACTGGCCAAAAGGAGGTTAGCAAATGCTATACATGGTTATGATAGCCACAGCGCGAGGTCGACAGAAGTGGTTCTAGAAAGGCATAGGAGCCGTCGAGCTAAGCATGGTGGTGACCGAATCTAATGGCCATCCAACCATCCGCTCTCGTCGGCTTTGGAATATGGATCCTTTGATTGACTCCCCTGCCAGAGAGTTTCACGCAGAGGATTTTCACCGAATTCTGCATATCATTGTTCTGCATCATGGGACAGCAAGCGGCCACTGTAGCTTGAGCCCGATCATTCCGTGGTTGTAGTCCGAGGTGGACTTCGTATGTCAAATGTCGAAGTATATGAGCTCGGCTTTTCGACTGGTTGTTTCTTGGACTGATAGTCCTCTACTGTCTCTGTATCTGGATTATGGTCAGCGCAGGCATCAGTACGTGCTGTAAGAGGGAGTAATTATATCTCACCGTCTAGTGTCCTGTGTCCCAGCTGCCGTAGAAGGTTATGCGGGGGTATTGAGATGCTGAGTGTATCGAACAGAAGGCTTGGATTAAGGAAGATGACTAATCGACCGACGTTCACGGCCGACAGTCATCCAAAGATCCCTTCCGGGCTAGATGGTATGGCTCGAGGCTGACATGGTTTTGGGGCCGATGGAGTGCATGTCCCTTCAAGAATGTAGCATGATTGATATTGGGTGTAGAAAGATGGACTTCACCGACAGATGTGGGGTCTGGTACTTCAGCACTTCTGGCCAGTCTGGAACGCACCTGCCTTCGAATCTGGGGGGTTTTCGCGACAGGCAGTTTTCGGTGTGAGGTGTGAGGTTCTAGGACGTAGCGAGGAAAAGCTCGGATTATAAATGTGGGACGTGCATACCGGTGCTAGGCTGAGAGCGCGTTGCATCTGAAAGCACCTTCCTTCACCTACCGAATAATCTCGGGAAACTGGCAAACGAGCCCCCCCAGTAATTCCCTTCTTGGGCGTAGATATGCCAGCGGGTTAACGTACATTAAATCGCATACAGGTCCGCGTTGTTAGTGAAAAGGCCCAAATGTTGCCAACCACTGTAACTCCGAGATTATTCGGTACGCCTTAGCCGCTCTCTCGCAAATACCTAAGTTACTGTTTCGGGTGGTATGATACACTGCTTATTCCATGTATGTCTCCCAGATGAATCTTATTACAGACTTACTTTGCCTGAGTATAACCATAATCTGGTGTGAATTCATGTATCTAAATACCCGGTGAGTTCTGGATGACTCGGAATGATGCTCTGAAAACCAAAGAGGGTCGAGCCGTTTGAAAGACCCGGAGAGAACAAGAAAGACCTAAGAGGGAAGAAGTAATAAGCGAAAGCACTCTATGTCTGACATGGAAACCCGAGACCTTCGACACATACCTACCGTATTGACTCGGGGCACTGGGTTTTAGGTTCCCTGGAACTCAGGCATAATCTGTAAGCACACTGCACGAATATGTGCTTTTTATGCCCGGGAAAAAGAGTGGGGGAGACAGCGTGAGACCCGGGAGCACTGTAAATTCGATTCCTCTGGTGCCCTGCCTTTTCCCACCTATCTTTCAAGGGAGCTGGAGGGTGGGGACATTCAGAATCACCGTCTTGCATAGGTAGAAATTTGGGTGGGCATAAATGTTGCAGTATGCTTGCAGATACTGCCTGATTTCCAGGGAACCTAAACCCAGTGCCCCGAGTCAATACGGTAGCTTCCCCGGCGCCGATCTCGTATTGAATCTGGTGCGAAAAGCAGAACACAGCGGGCCGCTGCCGCATGCGCTGCGGAGACCGACAGAATTTGCCATCTATATGCACGGTAATCTGAGATGTACATGGAGATCTATCCGAATCTCGTCTCGTATAGGGCTGGGAGCAATCGGATGATGTGGCTTGCTTTGTTGACGAAAAATAAGTTAACGATTGGACACAGGTCTGATATCGGAACTGTGTCTGACCTCGACAAGCTCCACTGTTTTGAGTGATCCCTGGAATGAACCGCTCGCTTAGGCGACCCGACACAGCGGATCGGCCCGCTGTGGGGACTCCTTTGGCGCGCTGGCGCCCTAAACGCCGAGACGCAAGAGACGCTTGCGACATGGGACAAGACGAAAAGTGATGCATTTCTTCGTTTTCGTGTCCAATTAAAAGAGGGTCAAAGGCTGCCTTATTGGCGTCAATTCTACCATTAAGAATCCGATATCTCGTACATCGGATTCTATGGTCTGGGATGGGGTTGTTAGAATCAGGTGGCTCCCCTGCTTGCGGCTATCGTCACCTGTAGAGTATCGAGTAGCACAAGAAGTCTTGAGGCATTACCTATCTCTAATCAGAAATCTCTCCTTATCTTCGGTTCTTGTACAGTTTGTAACACTGACATATCCATGATGTGCAATAGAATGGATCATTTGTCCGAGTCAAACTACTTGGAACATAAAACGCAGCCAACATAAGTACTGGCTTGTCACCAAACAGGAGTTTTTGGCAAAGTGAGGGTGAGGGTGTTTCTCTACTGCGAGATTCAAAGTGAAAGGCATGAACAGAGGCACACGCGATTTGAGTCTCGAGTTGCGATTGGCTTTTACCGCTATGTAAGGCACTACCGAAAAAACCTCCGTCTGTAGATAACTAATGTTCGGTAACAGCGGCACTATGCTTATGTGTGCGGAGGGCATGTGATATCGAGACATTTTAATCTTACCTAGACTAGCTTGGTTGCCTTACAATACGACTTACCTAGTGCCTGGGCGCTTCCGGACCTTGATCTGGGACTTCGACAATGTCCGACGGAATTGTAAATTTTTTGGGGTCCGGAGGGACGGGTATCGCCAATGCACCCCATGCTGAATGAACGTCAGTTTTTGGAACCAACTTGACCCTAACCCGTAACTTACATTGGTACGAGCGTGGTTCAGAACATCATTCTTTGTTCTTTGAACGATTTCTCCTGGCCTCATTCTTTACCGAGAATACACACTGCCTTATTGATTATTCGAAAATCATGGAATTCAACTTGTTTGTTCATCAGATAAGATCGCTATCTTTTCGTCTCGTGGAAGATGGCTTCCTACTCCAAGCTTGCTTAAAAGCAAGCTCTGCATCTTGGTAGGCGATGTCGCAACGTCATCATGATACTGTTTTGGCGTCGATGATTCGGTATGGATATGTTTTGAGGCGTTTTGTTTCCAACCAACAATCAACCTTCACTCACTGCCACCACAACTTGACCGAACCCGAAACCGGTCAGCGGACGGCTTTCCTCGTTAATCGGATCGGTGTTTGAAGAAGGCAACTCCGGTGTGGTGAGACAAGAACCTGAAAGCCTGATCAAACGTTTGCATTTTCCGGAAATAGTTGTCGCTCTTAGCGGCTCATTAGCAGCCTCCAACCGGTCAACTTGCAGAACAATCCCACATTCCTCCCGCACAATGAAGCAGATCCTAAATCCTGCGGGGAAGGATGATCAGCCGTGCCCGTCAGCGGCGATTATCGGGGATCAGATAAAAGCGCAGCCACCACCACGAGGCACGCAGGCACAGGACAAGGCAACCATTCGAGCCACTGACGACAATAATAATCATGCCGAAACGCCTGATATGGTTTCAATCCCTCCTCGACTCTTCAGCCAAAACACCGAGTATTAGACGAGCATGAACTCCGACTTACCCCGCCCCCGCAGAACTCGCTCAGTCGAGGCTGAATATTGCAGCAATAGCTACAGCTAAGGCTGCGTTTGTTATCGTACTGTCTCAGTATGCGGGGGCTTTTTTTGGGGTTTTTATACTGCCAGCAGTATAAAACAGGTTGCATTTGCATCTCTGACAGTATAAATCAAAGAATCAGACCCCCTCATTGTAGCCTCGCTCAGCCTTACTGCCAAACGTTCGGGTTAGGGTTATATATGACCAAAATTTTTGATTTTCATGGCTATGGCAGTATAACATAAACATGCTTTTTTCTGCAGTATGTGCAGTATAGCCAGCTTTTCATGCCTCATGCGCCCTGAACCTGCACCCCGAACTTCAGGGATTTCAGCGTATGCGTGCGACGCTTCTGCCCTGTAACCCGCTATAAGAACCCCGTTGTCGCAAAAGCCCGACGACCAAGTCTTTCGCAAAGTCATGGCAGTATAAAAGGGCCCAGGGGGGTCCAGATGGCTGTACTGTGCATCTACCTGCAGGTCCGAACTTTCGCAGTATGAGATTATACTGCGAAATATCTATACTGAGACAGTACGACAACAAACGCAGCCTAAGCTTGCTAGACTCCATTGCACTTTCGGTCAGGATAAGAACATTTGAGCTTCATGGTGGGGGAGGTTAGGAGGGGTCAGGAGGGGTAAGTTGGCAAGGCTCGGTAAAGTTATTTTCGTCCCTCTTTTGCAGTTTTGCTGGTTATCTCAAGCTGTGTCGTCAAATCCCTGCTAGGCATTCAATGCGCAGGAAAAACATGCATTGCGAGCATTATGTAGGTTTAGCAACATGCATTAGTGAAAGTGCCGGAAGATGGACTTTGCATTCCCGGAGTGGAGTTTGCTGCCTCCGAGTCCGTAGCTACGGAGATGGGGTCCGGGCAGGCGGGTTTCCGGATTCGGGGGCAGGATGCACCGGTAAACCGGAACGGGGTGAACGGTCCCGGATACTGGCTCTGGAAACAGTGTCGATCGATCTTTTCTGCCCCCAAATTGCGAGAAGTGAGGGGAAAATGCACTGTCCGATATGTATGCGTGAAAAAACGCATTCGGTTAATTCTCAAGTTGGTTAAGAAGGGTTGCAATAAGGCAACTAATGTTGCGCTCGGTAGCGGTTGGATCCGCGTATGGCGAAGGTTTGAATGGAAGCGCCAAGGCTTCCTTCAAGGAAACGATTTCATTCTCGACTAA
The DNA here is from genome assembly GCA_009806235.1 of Neurospora sp. CHS-2018c. Classification (NCBI taxonomy): domain Eukaryota; kingdom Fungi; phylum Ascomycota; class Sordariomycetes; order Sordariales; family Sordariaceae; genus Neurospora; species Neurospora sp. CHS-2018c. The sequence goes on from RAPC01000018.1 coordinate 53,314, forward strand.
TTCTCGAACCGCAACTACCCTGCTCTGATGCATACAGGTAGCCGAAAGATCACGTTCCAAGAACGTAAGACAATTTGCATAGCCCGTGATATAATCCGCCTGCTGGTAAGCCAGCTCGAAGTCAGCTCGAATTATGATTGGTCAAACACCCCGATCTCAAGCTCCAGGCAACGACATTCCTGACACAAGTTAGACGACACCTCGTCTTATACTACCTCATCAAGCGAAATGTCTTGAAACTTGATGAGTCTCGACCTTGACAAGGCAATGCGGCATACACTTGAGCCCTGGTAAGTTCGTTAGCGCGGGACTTTACAACGTACTCTTCCAACTCAACCAAAATTCCACTATTTTTTATGCAAGAAGCTGGTATCAAACTACCGCTTTTGCTCACTCGATTTTGGTTTTGCTCAAACAGGTGTAGCGGCCCGCCATACCTAATCTGGGTATGTAAGCGAGTGCCAGCTAGCTGGTTTACCCCTGCCACCCCCTTGCCAGCCCCGCCAGCCGATTGCAGGTGACCTATGCCAGCCGAGCTCCCCGTGCTAGTAATTTTATAGAATCTCGCCCAGCTACCCCACCTCCTTCCTCCTTCCTTAAACCACTACCTTTCTCGATTCTAACTCGTGCCCTCAAATTATTAGATTAATTAGAATTAATTAAATAATACTACGAGTATCGATTGCTATGCAGTCTTTTATTAAAGAAATAAGCGTTAAGTTTACCGCTATTAAGATTCCTAAGATTCCCGTCGCGGGTTCAATATTAAAAAGTCGACCGACTTTAAGGTGAGTCTTATTTTAGATCTCAATACAATATTACTACCCTATATTATTATTACTTCTAACTATGGGTTTTTATCTTATAGCTTCTTTCCCCCCTACCCCTCTAGATATTTAGACTTCTCAATTCGATGAAATATTATTAAATTTATTTTATTTATCTTTATTATCTTCTTTCAATACATCCTTTTCTTCTACTAATTTAGACGAACCCCGCTAATTTTATAATAGTATTACTACCCGATAAAACTTCGGCCGCAAAGTTAAGCCCTTCTACTAATAGTATTATAATAGGGTTTACGGTTGCCCGCCCCCTATTAAGAAGGTTAAGTGTAGTTATGCTAGGGATATTAAGATTCTAGTACTTGATTACCTTTTTTTTTATTTTGTCGATGCGGATCTAATCTAAAGTTATAAGCCCCGTATTCGAAAGCTTTTCGACGTCGAACTTAATATCGAAGCACCCCTATTAAGTAAGTGGCGGCTTTATATTAAAGAGGTTGTTATCTATTTTAAAATTCTTTATACGATTATTTAGTATTGGTGGGTATACCGGAACTAGATTATTTACAGTATTATTTATCCTTTCCGATTAGAATAGCTAGAAATAGAATAATTGGTTTTCGTTACTTTTCTTAATAAATGAAAGTTGGGTGAAATCGTACGTATTAATTAGTTTAGGATATCGGCCTAGAAAACCTTTTATTAGTTAATTGGGCGGCTATATATGGATTTCTTGTTCTCAACCGATTGGTTTAGAGGGTTTATACGCTGCTATAATATTGTAATCCGTCGGATTATACAGTAGTTATTAAAGTTGCTAGAAGATTTCCTTCGTTTAGCTACTAGTTTTCTTAAGTTCGTATATAGGAATATTGCCCTACCTATAATGCTATCTATTAACCGTTTAATTTATGGCTTGCCTACCCCCCGTAAAGTAAGTATTTATTTTACTTCTTTTTTATATCTTTTTTATTATTATCTATATCTTTCTTATTATTAATTAACCTCCCCTCTTTCAAATAGGTTGATAAGCGATTTATTATTAATTTCGACGAGACCCCTATCCCCTTCGAGTTTTTAGATGGCGCTATATACGATATTAGAGGTAATAATACTATTACGGGCAAGACCGATAGAAGTGGTTGGAGTAAACGGTAAGCGACTTTAATTTTGTATATTTTTGTAGATGGATTTTAGCGGTTAAAACCGAAGTTGATCTTTAAGGGTACGTTAAATACTAGTAAAAGAAGGATTATAGATAGTATATTAGATATTTCTTTTATCTTTTATCTTTTTCTTTTATTTTTTATTTTTTTCTTTTATTATTTTTCTTTCTTTCTTTCCTTTCCCCCCCCCCCTATATTATACTTTTGAATTATAAATCGCGTATAAAACTAGAATTAATAGAAGGTGCTAACGTTGTATTATCCTACTACCCGCGGGCAAATAGGTAAATCCGAATTAAGGCGGGCAAATTAGTATAGTACTATATATATATAGGGCTTTTACCTTTTTTCTTTCTTTTCTTCTACCCCTTTTATTACACCTTTGAATTATAAATCGCGTGTAAGTCCTAAACCAAATGCTAACGCCGTATTACCTATTACCCGCGGGCAAATGGGTAATCCGAGCCGAGGCGGGCAGATTAGCGCTATGCTATGCGTATATAGGGCAAAAAGAAGAAAAGAAAAAAGGTATAAGCCGGAAAAAGTTAGGACTTTTGCCTTTTATTTTTCCCGAATTCCTAATGTCTTTTCCGAATTCCTTTTTTCTTTCCCAGGTTTATTTTCATTTTCCCCAGGTTTATTTTCATTTTTCTTAGGTCCTTTTTTTCTTTTTCCTGATACCCTTTTATATAGATGAAATTGCAGTATACTACTTAGGGGTGATGTTCGAATTCAATGAAACGGCTTATAATAACGAATAGTTAATGGTTAAATGGATTTATAAAGAATTGAGTAAAGAGGTGGGTATTAATAACGATAAGGTATTATTAATTATAGATGCCGCTAGGTTTTATAAGATAAAGGATGTATTTGACGCCCTCGATAAATATAGTATTAATAGAGCTATAATCCTTGGTGGCCTTACCCTGCTGTTGTAACCCCTCGATATTTATATTAATAAATCTATTAAGGTATACCTCTTCGAAGTATATAATGAATATATTGAATAACGATAAACGGTTAATAGTGATTTTGATAAGTAGATTCCCGTTAAGAAGAGGATTATACTTACCTATATTATTGTACGGGCTATTGACTTTTTGAAAGCTAAGAATTCCAATTTGGTAGCGAAGTCTTTCGTCGATTGTAGTTTGTCTATTTACTTTAATAGTTTAGAAGATTGGAAAATTAGGATAAAAGGTATTAATTAGAGGGATATTGACTTTTTAGGGTTTTAAAACGCCGATAATACCGAGGTTATTAATAACTATATCGAATTAGAGCTAGAAGGGGAAGCCGCCCCCAACGAATTGGGTATGATTTACGACAATTATATTGTATCCTAGCTAAAGGCCTTTTGTAAATAACGACGTATTTTCGGCTTTAGTAAATTAAAGAAGGTTGAATTGGTTGCTAAGCTTAAGATGGTTGACGAGGAGGCCTTTATTATAGCCGATATAGGGATAGATAATGAAGTTATTGATATTAAAGAGGAGGAGGGAAGTTTAACGGTACCGATTCTAGTCGATTAATATTATTACTAATATTAATCCTCGTCTTTATTTTTAATAATAATCAACTCCTCTACCTATATAAATACCTTGCCTTCTTACTACTTTCTTTTAATACCCTGTATATTGTTTTTTCGCTATCGCCTCCCTCTCGATTTTATAAAGCACCTAATTAGATAATTCTTATTCAAAATATACGGTTCAACAACATCCCTCTATCGCTCTCGAATCTAGCCAAAATAACAACTGTTATTGCTTTTAAAGGATAAACCAATAATATATATAAATCCAAGGGAGGAAGGTTGCCGGTAAATAATGTTATATTTATCGTTAATAGTAAAAATTTTAGAATCCTCAAAGTCTTTTATTACGTCTGTAAAAGGAAATCAAATGTAGTTAGTAATGTAGATTGTATAGATATTTACGTATAAACGACATCGATAGTCCTAAGGTTAATACGAGGTATGGTTGTGAGGGGATATTTGAAAATATTGTTATTTTTATGGCTGGTGTTGTTGATAATGGATGAAAAGAAGGATAAAAAGACGAAATAAATAGGAATCAAGAGGTTGGCTATCAACAGAACCCCCTCTTTTGCTAAGATTGGGCACCCCTGAAATGGCTACGTTTATATACCCACTTTGAGCGCCTAGAGGTTATAGCGGGCTTGTAGATGGCTTGCAGCTGGGCGCCAGCTTTACTATAAGAAGTCTAGTCTGGAGGTTAGTAAAACCAAATCGAATGAGTGGAAGCGGTAACGCGCTTTCTTCACTTTATATACTCTCTCCAATTTTCCGTTTTGATTGTGGTTGTTATGTTGCTTTTTGGTGAAGTTTTGCAGACCCCTGTCAGAAGAATCGCGCTAACAAACCTACAAGGGCTGATATGTACTCATAGCCTGAAAGGTTTCCATAGTCAGACGCGCCAGCCTTATGACCAGGCTTGTGAGGCCCTCCAAAGGCCCCAAGGCAAAAAGAGGCCATCCTCACTACGCTTTGAACACTCGTTACCTCAGCGGCATGATGTTATAGCATCTGACATATAGATAGGGATCCTTAGCTCGACCCGCCTTTAACGCTACACACCGTACACTAAACTGGCGATTCGCCAAAACTGCTCACCGAAAACCGGCATGATGACAGGATATCCAACCACAAGATCGTGGTCAGACTGTGGCCATCCATAAGACGGAAAGGCGCGGCACACATATTGTGATATTTGTGCCTGTGAGTATGTGACGCTGTAACTGTCGATCCGGTTGCTGGCTGGCGAGACAGGCGGGTGCTGGGCAACAGATCACATCCACGGTGACCTATTGTACCGTGGCACGGCATAACGGCGGGAATGGCGGGCAAGCGGCGGCGGCGGCGCCGTGAGGACACAGATCCTGTGGACACTTTGGGGGTATTTTTCGTTTTTTCGGAAACCACTCAAAAGACCGAAAGAGGTGGGACAAACCAGAAATAGCACCTTAATTGTACCTTACTTCAGATGATGACTTGTTGAGCCGCAAAAAAAGACGCAAGTTACACAGAGTTACACAGAAGGGTTGTATACCTACCTGTACCTGTTCTACCAACGTCCTTCATGGTCCTTCACTGAAAGACTTCATTTGAGAACATGACGGCTCACATGATATCGAGCGGCCGCGGAGACCGACAAGGTCATCAACTGAGATGATATAAGCTCGGACATAAGGACACTGGACAGTCATAAATCAGTCAGCCTCAACGCCGACGGCAAGTTCCGTACCTGGTAAGCTCAATGTCAGTGTAAGTCAAATGATTGGGGGACTTGCGAAGTTCGACTGTTTTGCTATAAAAGGACATATGTTCCTACCTCCGAAGTCCGAACTTTCGGTGCGAGTATTCACATCATCGTCAATGTTTCGTCGTTTCGATCGAGTGTTTACTCACTCGACACTCACTGACACCATAGGCGGCGTGCAATCTCACAAGCGGATATCGGCCGACTCTTCACGTTCTCGACAGTCAACCGTTCAAACGTGTGTGTTCCCACGTTAGTGTCACACCGAAGGTCAAAGGTCCAGGTGTACCACACCTGTCCTCATCACTGGAATGGAGCATTGCACAATAAATTACTACAATCAATCGGAAGCATCCCGCCAAACCCGCCGTTAGTCCCATGATCCCCAGTCCAACGTTGGATTCTCGCTTCGAATTCCCAAACGTCGAGATAAAGTTAACCTATTGGCATTGTTAGCGCTAGCCGAGCACGTCTCAAGAGACTCAGCCCCTCTTGGGCTTCTTAGCGTGATCGCCTTCTTTTGTTCTTGGGACAGTAAGATCGATGTTATTCGAGGAGAACACTGAGACAGAAATGATCAACGCGTACTACTTGGGGGCTTGGGTGATGATCTTACACTTGGCGTATGATCCTCGTGTCATATTTGGAGGCTGTTGGCGAGTGTCATCGTGGCCCAGGAGTGAAGTGTCCAGGGTGAGTCGTCAGCTTTCTGAAACGTCCATGCGATCGACTGAGAGAGAGATACCGAGCTCCCGGTCCGATGAGGTGTAAGTCCGCGACGGCGGACAAGTTTCGCGCCTTCTACCGGACTCCGAGTGTTTTCGGTGTCGGAGTCTTCATCGGTCTTTCCCATATCAAGTTGTATCCAGTGCCGCATTGCTGTTGCCTAGAGTGGAGTTACATACCTATATCTTACTAGATTGGCAGGTACTACCCAACACAACGAAGGGAGAAACGTGGCTGCGGCGTAGCAGTTTCCATATTCAAGAGCCAGTACCGAGTTCCTGGGATATGAGGTTTCTGGGTCGTCATTTCTGCCCCTGCTCCCTTTGTGTTTGCCTTACCAAGTGGCGGCACAGACCAGTCGTTCATGATGTTTTCCTCATGTATGCCATTGATGTTTTGAGGTGTTTTGGGCACCGGAAGCATCGGAATATCTCCCTAGTATTCCAATTTCCGCGTAGCGAGGGATAGTGTCGTAAGGCAACCCGACTGCGGTGCCTAGATGCGGAAATTGCTACCTAGTTGGATAAAAGAGAAATTGAAGTTTTTGAGCACTTGCTAGGGGTCCGTTTCCAGGGTTTCTAGACACGTGGGGTCAAAAAGAAAACAACGCCCGCTGTCACTCTGTGGCGCTGGATTTCCAGATCCGGAGCGAAGTAAACAAACCCCTGAGCTGAGTTAACTGTGTACCGTCGTGAAAGCTCAGCCAAAGCCCCTGAAATTTGTGCATTTTGTTATTCCACGGGGAATTTACACCAATGAAAATCAAAAGTATCTTCGTCTTGAAGTTTACTTTTGTTCCGTCATTGTCGTCTTGTCCAACGACATGTGCTGCCTCGCTGATAGCCTTACGTATCAAACATCTACGCTTGTCCCGATGTTCACGTTCTCTTGTCCTGATAACGCTTGTTACCTGCAAATTCATCGACACAGCGTGATTTGCTTGCTCAGAACTCCTAAAGGCTTCTTGACCAGTATTACTGAATTTTTGTAGAATTACACTGCTACACATTACACTCAAGGGCTAAAAATGCACCTTGAACACACTTTTCTCTGGATTTCAGGCAAGTGAAACCCAGGACCGTACACAGTTGAATACCTCGATCGCTGATATACATGTGAGAAAGAGATATCAAAAGCAATTCCCTAATCTATTTGTACGCTGAAAGCAAGGAGAATGTTTGAAACAAATTGACAAAAGAGAGGAAACCCTGGCGGCTCACCTGTCCCAGACTTCCTGACGTTCGCAACTTGGCATGTAACGTATGTATCAATGATTTGATGCACTCGTTGCCGGTAGTGCACCCACGCTCGCAGCTGATCAAGGGTGGGCGGCCGCGTCAGGCAGTTCACCGTAGTCATTGCCTCCTCTCTGAGACTCCAGCTCATACTGTGGGTGTACGCCAAACCGATGAGTCTTGGTATCGTATCGAAGCCATTTGCCCTCTCCCTCCATGGCAATCCTGTAGCCCAAGTACAGAACGCGTGTGATTCTTTCGTCGAAGAGGGAAGCCGATTCGAAATACTTCTCATCGTCGATGATCTTGTCTTCCGAGAACCAGTCGCTGGGGAAATACTTCTCAACCCACAGAAGGCCGCGCATGGCAAAGTCCTCGGGGAGAGGACGGGGAACCTCTTCGTTCTCCGGTCTGGGAAACTGATCGCTCTCAAATCGGTCATATGCGGAGTAATCCCGAAGCAAAGAGTTCAGCTGGTAAGACACCAGTCGCCAGGGAAACTCTGGTGAAAAGTGGACCATGGCCTCTGGCAAAGAGATCATATGGTAGACAAAGGCAAGAGTGGCATGGAGATATGGAACCACATTTAGGTCATCCTGTTGTCTAAAGACGACATCATGAGTCCTGTTGGCCAATCTCAGAGCTGTTACGAGTTGTAGATCTGGTTCCGCTCCCTCGGTGCCAGTCATGGTTTGGTCACGGGACTCATCACTGATGCTTGCTTTTGCTTTGATGGCTCGGTAAACTGGGTTCTTTTCATTACCCCAACCAATAATGGCACAGCAGTTTGCAATAGCAATGTGGTATCTGTCTGACGTTAGAACTGGAAACTCTGAAAAAGAAAAGGCGCCGATTTTTACATACCCAGGCTCCCGCCACTGGTATCCTGAAACCTGAATGTGGTTATCAAGGGGCTTCAAGAAATTATCCATATAATGCTCCAGCTTGTCCTGAGACTTGCCACTAAACATGACGCCGTGGGTCTGAACGAATGCAAGGTCAATATGATGCAGTCTTGAGTGACGACTTGAATCGGGACCCAAAACAGGGTCGAAAAGCGTCATGATGCTGTCACGAGCCGAGCCGAAGGGGATTGCAACACAGAGAGATTTGGCGTAATAGTAAAGTTGCTGCACCGCGTTGGGTCGGGAAAGAATGGCGAGATGGTGGTAGAGGCGCCCAGTAGTGGGAGATTTATCGGAAGCCTTCGAGTACCAATCCCGGCTCACGCCAGTCCATATCTCTCGGTCACGAAGGTTGCCCTCCTCGATGGCCATCCGATAACGGCTCAGATCCCCGAGACACTCAATCCATGTCTCTTCAAAAGCAGGCACAGTTTCGTACAACAACGCCATCATCGAGTATGCCAGGTAAATAAACGTGAGCATGTGCTCGAGACTCCCCGGAAGACGGTGTCTCAGCAGTTCAAGGAAGCTGTGAATCCCGTGCCTCCACATCCGGGCCGGCATCGCATACTTGGCGGCCAACCGTCTCAAGGCCGGACTCGCAGACGGGTGTTGAGATGCCAGGAAGAAATCGTGATGCTCGTGAAGCAAAGTGCGGTGCAGGGCGATCAAGGCCTGCCATTGTTCATGGTTGATGGGCTTGTTGGCAGGATCAGTCTCGGCATTCTGGGCATTGTCGACCTCGATGCATTTGCTCTCGACCATAACGAGGCCAGCATAGATGCCCTTGACCTCGGTGACAAGCTGCTCCTGGGAAATAGCGCGTGTTTCGGGCTGTTTGAGGAACCCAATCGACATATCTTCGGACTGAGCAGGGGTTCGACTGGGCGTGTTTTGGGACTGTTGACTCTGGCGGCGGGACTTGGCCTGCGAAGCAGCTAAAGGTAGTTTGTGGCTTGTGGCAACGTTCGACTTGTCGTATGGCTGAGTGCGAGTCCGAGTTGTATCATTTTGGGGATCCCACAGCATTCCTTTTTGAGTTGGTCCTCGGTCAAACTCCGCACGCGCATCGTCCGTCATCCCACTCGCTGCTCCCTGACGACCAGAAGTTTTGGAGCGCTTGGGGGGAGACTGGCTACGAGAGCTCTCCCTTTTGTTGCTGGGAGAAGGACTCTTTGTTCGGAAAGCACGGTCTGGTTGCGCCTGCGCCACGTTGCCCGAATCTTGGCCAGCATTTCTCCCCCAGTTTGACGGCCGGTTGGTGTCTCCGGGAGGAGCTGCCTTTCCGGATTTAGAACTAACGTCTATACCTGGGTTTCTGATGTGATGGATGCATGGCTAAATGTGAGTACAAATCCCTGTATTGGGGAGGGAGGATCAGGGGGATATGAGAGGAAAGTGACCAACCTTTCACTTATATTTGTAGGTTGAGATGCCTTCCACTGCGCATTCAGCCACTCCTCTTTTTCCTTATCTGATGTTTTGCTGTTATACAGTTGGGCATGAACAGATTTGATGTGAGCCTCAAACTGCACATGGTCGGTGACGGCTGGCAGGTCTAAATTGCAAAGACTACAAACGGCCGGCTTCTGCCTAGATCGTGCTTGTTTTCTTAGGTAGTTGACAAAGCCTTGTCCGATGTCGACCTGGGGCTTTTGGGAGGCCATGACGGGCAGGCTTGTTGTGTGGGCGTGTTCGTGTGCGAGTGCGGCGTTGGGTGCCTCGTCAGACGTAAGGCTACTCGCGAATCAGGCAAACCAGTGTCAGAGACGTGACCTTCGGGTGATGCACCAGAAGTCCCAAGATTCGTGCCCGTGCGCAACAAGGGTCTGATATTAGTACTGAGTGGTGTATCTCCTAGAGAAACTTTCTAGGGGGGTTCGAAAGCTGCTAGAGGTGGTTGTGAGCGACTTTCGTTGGTGAGTCGACCGGAGGCAGCTTGCCGGGGGTGTTGTCGTCGAGAAGAGCGGGTTGGCAATAGGTTGAGGGAGGTGTGTTTAGAAAGGCAAAGTCCCATAAAAGATGATGTCGCGACGTGAGTGTCTTTGGGTTCGTCGGCAGAGGCGGGGGGCAGCAACGTAGTGACAGCCAAATTTACCAGCGTTGCGTGTTACCAGCAAACTTAATAAGCGAGCGACCCTGGTGCAATAGGTTGAGGCATAAATGTGAATAAAACGAAGACGATCCAGATGAACGTAAAACCATTGTTCTTTGTCGCAAAGTCAACAAGATGGATGCCGATGGGTTTCTCATTAACCTTATAGCCGGACAAAATTAGACGGTACGTAGGTCGAACGCGACTGGTATAGTCTCGTCGAAGTACCTAGGTAGTCAGACACACCCTGCCAAGAAGGGTTGCTCGGTCGTGTGGGTCGCGAGACCCAAAAGGTTGCCTCGCGAGCGCGGGCGAACCACTTCCAGTCCAGCTATCCTTGTCTTGCCCAAATGGCCCAGGCTGGTTGGTCCGCGCACCATGCGGCTCTGCGGCCCCCATCTTGTGAGCATTTCTCAACAAAGAACACTTCCGCCATCCTCAGCTTTCAACCACTTCCTCACCGAAGGGAAAGTAAAGCACTTTTATGAGAATGGCGGTAATGAACCCGAGAATCATTAATTGAGCTCAGATGGCACGTCTTCATTGTACTCATCGGAAGTGGTCGGCTTGTGTAGACGCACACAGAGCTGCCGTTTTCCAGCTCCCTCAGAGCCTCCTGTGGCCTGTTGCATGCTTGGCGGAACCTTCCGTCTTGAATCTTTGAGCCTCTGGAGACATACTCAAGCTCCCATTTAAGTACCTGCTGTGTACCTACTCTGGTTGCAAGTATGTTCTGGGCGTGTCGGCGTCATTCAGTTTGTTATGGTATCGATATGGGTAAGGTTTGTTGGTTCGTGTCTTCCTTTCGGATCTGGGATACTGCCGAGGCAGAACTGTGAACGATAGGTGGTAGCTACCCTGTCGCCCTATCTGCTAGCTGGCAAGGGCCCTGACAGTAACACTGGTAGGGTTTGGCTCTCAGCTCGTCCCGTTAAGGTTGTATCAAGTATAAGACTTCCACACCCTAAATTGAAGAAAAGTGTTAGTGCCCTAACATAGAGGAGCAATCAATTTCCTCGGAGCTCGACACTTGCCTCCCGAAACCGTCAACATTTCATCACTATGCCTTGAGGGAGCCATCTCCGGCAAACACTCGATCAAAATCACGCTGGCCTGGCCTCGTTTGATCTCGCTTGTCGACCTCAACATATCGGGTTTGAGCAATGATGTTACTTTTTTGCTGCCTGAAGCCCCCAACGTGCTCTTCGGTTGGAAGCAGGTGGGTTGCCCAAGTCGGTCAGGAGCCACTCACTGCACGATCCAAACTGTTGGGCGAGCCCGGCACTATCGAATTGAGTGCAAAGATGAGATCAAAGGCTCTCGCTAACCAAGGCTTGGGCTGACTAGGTGTTGGTGCAGTTCGACATGATTCACCGTTCAACTTGGAAGAAGCGAGAACAAAAATCCTTATGTATCATCTTCGACGGTGTCTACCTAAACGCCCGGAAAACCCATGATGATCGGTCTAACTACTCTACGCAGTGCAGCCAGATACTGTACCCCATGTTGGCCAGAACCTGAGGTAGTTAACATGTTGGCGGTGAACCTTTCCCTTTCAGCAAACAATTCAGTCGAGCTTCTACGGAACATTTGGCGAAGCAAACATTCGGGCTATGACATACACAAGCTCGAGACAAGGCATTCGGGCATCCATGGGTACCGTTGCGACTGCCCCACGATGTCTTTACCCAGCCGTCGAACACATCATAACCCAACGCTACCTTAAATGCCACGACAGAGAAGGCAGCGTACCGTCTTTGAGCGTTGTCTTTCAGCATTGTCTCCATCGTCGCCCAATGGACCGCCGGTTTTCGGTCAAGTCAGGGAGGCTATCTTTGTCTTCAATCTTCGTGGCTTTTTTTGGGACAACCCGTGGACCGGATATGGGACGAAGCCGGAGTCATTTGAGACCCAGGAGGGAGAAAACGGGTTGTGCCTCCCTCTCGATATACATGTGGTTGGCTTGCACAGTCACGCGCAGCCGCGCCTGTTCAACGAATCCTGAAGGAGCTCTTGTCTGACGGAATGTTGACAAAGCATCTTCTAACCTCCTTAGAGGTCTTGCGAGGTCGGCTTGTTGGGTCAAGCGCCACAACGACTATCACCAGCCCATCAAGGCTGCCTCTATCACAATGATTTTCGGCTATTGATCGTCTAACCCTTCTCTTTGTGCGGCTGACAAGCCTCACCGAAGCCTTAAGCGCCGCTCACCTCCCTTGGGACGAGATGAAGCAGCCGCAATAACGCTCATTCCAAAACTAGCCACACTTCAAGTCTGTGATTGGTTGCCTTTGCCAATCTCATGGGTTTCAGCAACAAAGAAGGCAGCCTCACTGCCAAATACCCTACGGAGATGCATGTGACAGGAACGCCGATCGGATATGATGTTTTAAATAGCGTTTGCCTTGCCAATTGTCTATTATCGCCAACATAAGGCAGAGGGCTGAGATCATCGTTTGCTTGATCCCAATCACGAAGTCGCGGTGATAGATAGCCTCAAGACTTTGGGGGCCTCAAAACTTTGGGGGCCGTCCAAAGGAGAAATTGGGAGGAAGATCAATTCCCCGTTACGGGTGTCGTCGTCCCCTTCTTGCGGCAGCAGAAGTGAGACATGCCTTTACGGGTGTGCGACCTTAACTGCCCCAGATTTTGCAAGGGGGTTCAACAGCAAAAGGCCAAAAGGGTCACGACGGAAGAAACCCGATTCGCGTTTTCAACGCATCCGCAATCGGACGCTGTGAGAAAGCAGCTATCCAGTGCGATCAAATCTCACGATACGTCATGATAGTGACGGTACGGTATATGTCTTGGCACCCTCAAAAGGGAAGCGTCATCTAACAGAGCATAACGGGCCGCTCTGTTGGGGGCCGAACCGCGAAATTGAACATGCCCGTATAAGAATCTTGCTGACGGAAATAACGATTCAACTGAAGGGTTTTATCCCCTTTGGCCCCCATCACGCTTTTTACTGACACTGATAAATGTCGAAGGGCACCATGCACTTGTCAGGAGATTCTCACATATATTCCTGACCACCCTCATCTGATAGCGGTGAACTTCCCTCGAGATTGGAATCCATCATGCACAACAAGATGGACAATACAGTTCATACACCGAACGCCAAATTGATTGATGCGAGTGAGTGAGTCAACTGTTGGGTAGTTTGACAGGAGGCTAACAAAGATGAAGTTCAGACACTAGATGCTAGTCGTCCAGTGTTTACCTATCAGCATCTTTCGACCTGATTAAGGCCATCGATAGGACTGCCGATTCCAATGGATCTATTTCGTGACCAAGGCCTCTCGTTGGAGTCCTGCGACTTTTCATAGGCGCTTTGTTGGGGTAATGGGTTAGGTTTTCGGTGTTCTTAACTGCCCGACGGGATATTCCTCCGGTGACATTCCCCGAATTGTCCATGCGGGTTGGTACCAGTCTCGTAGGAAGAAGGCAATGAGGTATGTCTCGTTTTCAAGACCTCCATGCGTCTAGGACTTTTCTCACCGAAGGCTTGAACAGACAAAGGCTCGGCATACGTGAACACGCAAGTCTCCCTTGCTCACTCGACCACCTCCACAACCTGCGATAGGCTACTCAACTGCCGAACCAGCATTCCAGTGATCGAAATGCCTCGTCGTCGACGCCCTTGAGCAAGTTCTAGAGACAGTTGCCTTACGTTAACTCTCTTGATACGCTTGTCTCGGTGTGTAAGGCGTCCAAGTACTGACGCATCACCCACATTTGCTATTCCTAACTCAGTCCAGCCTCCTTGCTCATCGCGTTGGCCAACTGTTGCAATTCGTCCGGGGAACCGTTGACTCAATTCCTGTGCGCTAGTTTGGGCAGGTAGCAAGCAGGCAGGGAAGTGTACCCTTGATGGCGCCTGCCTAACTAATACACCGCCGTTTGCCCATGGTGACAACACGGTGGACGGACAAAAACCTGAATGGAACATCAAAACTTAAACATCGACTGGAACTTGAAGCCGGTAAAACAAACTCGCAGGAACCAGAATCATCCATGTAAGTCCTTATCCGAAAAAGCGGCTCCTTACCACGTTGTTCAGAACCCAAGGCACAGCCAGAGTGTATCAGCTGACCAATGAGCAGATATCACGTTGTCAAGTACACTCAACATTCAGCGCCACGTCTACCTCACCCGATTTTTTTCGGATTAGGCATTGAGACAGGAGGTTGGAAGGTATACTTCCTCAATCGGAGAATGCCTCGATGCCACGAGCCCGGTCACTGATACCGAGTCGTTGGATACTATACTTGTTGGCATTCTATTTCGAGCTTAGGATCTCCGGGACAGCCCCAAGCACTTCAAGATTTGTTTTCTGTCAGCATCAGCCGTCGGGATGATACGACTTGGCAACGATGATCGACGACACATATCGTGGCCTGGATTTGGGGATTTCCAACAGCCACATGATCCAAAGGCCCCCACTGGCCTCTAGATGAGGACACTCCCCAGCCATTCCACGGAAGATGCTCGAACTGCTATGATCACCGGGAGATCTGGCGCTAAGGATTGGATCGCAAGTCTGGCAGGCTATAGGCACGGATGGGCTTACGTCGAGGCGTCTTTGCCTCACGGGTGATGACACAAGGAGCTTCGTTGGCTGCGGATGGACAGTAAGCCGGTTACAGGAGCCGCCTGCTGTCGGAGGAGGTTTCCCGGCGGCGACTCATCGACGAGACGGCGCTGCGGGCGCCCAGCACGCAGCGCATTGTGATGCCATGGTCTTGTACTCGAAGCCTTTCTCGACTCCTCTTTGGGTGCCGGCATCACTTAGCACTTTTTGCCTTCTTTTTCCTATATCTTCGGACTCTGTTGGACGACAAGAGCTGAACGAGACCGCCACGGGACTGTACCATCAAACCGGAACACCTTAGGGGTCTTGGTTGCCTTGTTCCTTTCTGCTTTCGACACCGAATGGCGGCGAGACGTGTGTATCCTGAACTAGATGGCAGGCTGAGCAGGAGCACGGTGTCAGTGGCACGCTGGCGTTGATATCGATAGGGGAGGTAATCTACTCGAGGCGTCAATGTCTCGGGTCAAAGTGCCTGTTGAGCTGGGGAGGGGTTTGGTTACCGTCATGTGCATCTCTACGACTGCCCTTCGAGAAGATTCAGCTGACAAAGGTTACCCATAATTGCCATCGTAGACTAATACGCCGAATCTGGGGTATCCGAGCAACGCTAGCTGAGACCCGAGTGCACTCAGCTAAGCAGTGACGCTTGATATGACCCTTTTTGAGGCCTCAGCTCGCCCGTGTTGAAGGTTGCATGAACCCAACAGCGAATGCGCCGATAGCGGGCCGAAGCATGGGCGTCCGAATAGTATAACGGCCAATCGGCATCGCCGCGGAAAGTTTTCTGCTTTATAACTCAGGAACGGGGGAATATCAAGGTTAGTGTATAGACCCTCAACACTGCATTTGCGTCGGCTATACAAGTAAGAGGCGAAAAGCGAGGGTGAGTGTAGGACGGGGGTTGTGGCGCAACCTCCGGAGGTCTCCCGCAAATAATAGCGTACAAAAAATTGTGCAGCCACAGCCCCAAGTGGCCAAATCTTGGCACTCGGCCGGCATTTCCTGTGCAACCTCGGAGTTAGGAAGCCGAATCAGCAGCACACCACCGGTATAATATCGCCGCTTACTTTACAACAACTGACTTGAAAGGATGACTCTCAATCATGCTTTTACTTCAAGCATCGATCATGACTAGTAATACGATCAGCAGTTTCTCTGTCCTCAGCAATACGAAAGCCCAGGATCATCGCAGCTCTGAGAATGTGGCAGTGCTCTTGTCGTCCTCGCTTCAACCTGTCGGACTCATCGGCTCACCATCATGATAACCACCGTACACGCGTATGACGCGGTTTTCTCCCACACACCCTCCGATACTCGCTCACACTGAAAGCCCTAGGTGTTGAGTACTTGTGGCAACGCCGCAATCGCCACCACGAACTCGACGGTCCCGCAGACTCCGAGAGCTATTTCCTCATGGGGAGAAGATGGGAGAAAACTCGTCAAGGAAACACGTACACTCGAGTCATCGTCGTGAGGAGTGCGGTTGCCTTGTCGGGGATATGTGTCGAAAAGGAAGGTCACGGCTTCACGTTTCGAGTTCGACTGGCCGGTCTTTCGGTGTGGAAGGGCATGATGGTTACCCAAGAGTCTGGACTGATGGCTGAGTGGCCTCAGCGGTAACAGCGCTACGGCGATTTCTGGATGATCAGGGGCATGGTATGAATGACTGGTTCTTGTGGAGCTTTGAGAATCCAATCCGCATGACGGGACGGGCGGTAGAGGTATCACAGGCGTCTGGCTTCATCTCGGTTGGGATGTTGAGTGCTCAGTTCCTTGTACCGGGCTTACCCGTCCCCGTATTGGACGCTAGGACGGCAACGGGGCGGGAAGAGTTGACGCCTAACCAGGTGGTGAGAAAGTCGAGAGGCTGTACGAGATGGTGAGGCTTGTCTCTTGGTGATCGAGACCATAGACACAAGTAAGGCGTCTTGGTGGGTAAGGAGGAGGGCATGAGTGACGGAGAGACAGTGGATGAAAGGCTGTGTGTCGAGAATTCAGTCGAGATGCTGTGGATGAGGAAATTGGAGAGCGGTGTGCCATACTGATCACGAGTTGTCAAATCACTCGCCATAGGTCATCTCGTCACACAGCGTATAGGAAGGCGCGACACAGAAATAAGCAGGAACATCTGCCTCCGCACCCTGGAAACTGCCTGGTATGCGCGTCGAACCTCACGTATATGGTAAATCTGAGTCGAGAGGCTGTAGAGATGAAGAGGCTCATATCTTGCTGCATGAGACAGTAGAGGTAAGTAAGGCGGCCCGAGCGGGTAAGCAGGCGGACAGGAGTACCCATGAGGCACTGGATGAGAGGCTGTTAAGCCGCGTCGAGTTGTTTCGGATGATGGATGGGTGACCATGGTGCGGTGTGACAGATGAACCAGGTGATGTCAAATCACGCGCCGTGGTGCCGCGTTTCGCGCTCTTCGGCGGTAGGGAAGAACGAACAAACTGACAACATTCGAGATGACAGAAGCGACTGCCGTCACCGAGGAAAATCTTTGTCATTCACAGAACTTGAGAATTCCAGGAAGTAGCGGAGAATGTCGAGATGAGGAGTGGACATCCATGATATGGATGGTATAGGAACGAGTTTCGTATGGGGAGGAGCGGCCAAGGTTAAGGGACGTGACAAGGCAGGAGCGGACTGGCATGGCCGGGTTGTGATGATTGCGTGATGGAGCCAAGCTTCACGAAGATTCCCAACGAATGACCATAATGCTTTGGCAAAAGCTGAGCATGGGGGGGGAGAGGAGGCGGTCAATGTAAGGAAGTGACAAAGAAACGTTACCTCTAGAGAATTCACGAAGATATCCAAGGAAGCTTGAGTTGTGCTGGACGCCGTCCGTTAAAAACCTTTCAGTTTGCTGTCAGTAGTAACCTAACAGGGCTTCGACCATCCGTGCCTGCCCCAACGCAATAGACTGCCCGTATACATCAGTCACTCGCAGGATCCTCATCATTGATTGACCGGACGTGACAATCCCTGACAGGCGCAGAGGAAATCAGGACAAGTGATAAGTACCGTACCTCCAGCTGATATGGTATGATATGGTATGGAAGATTGATGTATGGGGAGGAACGACCGAAATTGAAGGATGTGGCAAGGAAGGAGCGGATTGGCATCGCCAGGTTGTGATGGGCGGTGATAGAGCAAGAACGATGAAGGCGTCGCAAAAGATGACTGTAAGAATTTAGAGAGATGCGCAAAGAGCAAAAAAGAATTTGAAAGAATTGATGTGATGGAATAAACGTCTCTCCACACCGGACTGAAGAGCGTCGCATACTAGTAGCTCTACTGAGTGGCCATTGAGGGATCGAAACTTCTAGACATCGTTTTGGGAGCTCAGTTCGTTGTCCTACGAATGTGCTATTTGAGTGATCTGAACTTGCTGGTAACCCAAAACAGGTATGCACTGCTTTATTTTATGTCATTAAAACGTTTCTGTTCAATCTTCATGTGCAATCCTTCTATACATCCCATGGACCATCCCTTCTAGTGGAGCCGTACACCAACCTAAAACTTCACATGAGTCTACATCGGAGCACCCCAAAGTGCGTTGATTTGCTTTCTCCGAACCTGAAAAGAAAACCTGTCAGCCCATATTCGCTTCAAGTAATCATCAGTTTTGCACTTACCATTGGGCTCAACACCAACACACCAGCCGTAATAGCCAACACGGTTCCAATAAGAGTGACCTTATTGAAGCCCTTGCCGAGAATATCAAACAAGAAGCTCGGCGCCACTCTCGACCCAAACACATCGATGCCATAAGCAAACACCAAGCTGGTGCTCTCCACAACCGCCGGTGCTGCAATAATCTTCTGCACGCCAATCACGTCCCTCTGATGGGTGTGGACGCTCTTGGGGTCAATCTCAATAGCGGGGTGGTACTTGATCAAGCCCTCCTCAGCCTCGGCGGCGGTAGGGTCACGGCCGACAGGGCGGCGGGGCTCGAGGACCATGCGCGGAATACCGACAATACCGTGGGTCTCGGGGAGGTAAGCCAGCACTTGACGAGAGGTGATACCCTGCCTGGTTTGCGTGACCTCCAACGCGGAGATGGGGGCGCTGAGAATGAAGGTCTGGGAGACGACCGAGGGCAGAGGGACGTCACCCGGAGCATCAATGGGTCCAAGAGAGGAGAAGTTCTCGGCATCACCGAGAACACCTCTGTCGTTGGGCTTATCTGTCTCGTACAGGTCGGAGACGACAATCTGGTATCCCTTGAGGGATTGGGCGCCGTCTCTGAGACGGTATTGGCCAAAGTAAGTGCAAGTGAACCAGTTCTCCGCCATGGCGCACTCGATGTGCTTCTTGGGGTCAACACCCTCGTACTTGGAGGACGCCAAGATCTGTCCGGAGACTGTGTCAAGCAGATAGATAACGAGGGAAGGAACCTTGGTGCTCTCATCGACCGCGGCAACGACAAGGGTGTTGGGGTTAAGGTACTTGTACTTGACGGTGCGGTCACCGAGGACGCGACCAATGGAGGCAACGGCGTCGTGAGAAGGTCTGGTAGCAACGTCGACAATTCTCTGAGACTTCGGCAACAAGAAAGTCCAAGAGACGGTTTGCTTTCCGTCGGCAATCGCGACGCCCTTCAGTTCTCTATCGGAGCTGCGGACAACAGCGACCTGGTTGGGGAGAATGTCGGAGGTCAAGCCCTGGAGCTCGCCGTCCAAACCAACGGGGAAGAGACGAGGTCCAGAGACGGTGTTGAGAAGAGCAGCGCTCTGGGTCGCAGGAGATCCCTCCGGTCCCTTGCTAAACACCTCCATGTTGAATGAGGTACCCGGGAGAATCTTGACAATCGTCTCGTCGTTGTTGGTTCCAAGGATAGTGACAATGCCAGTCGAGTCATCGGCCTTGATTCCAGCAACAGCCCACTTCTGGCCCTTGGGCAAGTCAAAGGCCCTCTTGGAAGCCAGAATCTTGCCGTGGTTACCGGCGTCAAGGACGTAAATCATACCGCGCCTTGTAGCCAAAACAACGAGCTTATGGAAGCCAAAGCTGTCACGGGCAAGCTTGCCGTCGTGGGCAGAGACCTCGGTGCCAAGAATACTGCTCATCAAGCGGGTAGGAATGTTGTTGAGGTATGCAGGCAGATACTGAAGGTCTTCAAGATGACGCTTAACGCGATGGATGTAAGCCTCGAGAGGGTTGCTGTGAGCCTCCTGTTCCAGAGTCTTGGCGAGGTTTTCACTCTCGGGAATCTCCACGAAAGTGGCCGCAACAGCTCCAGTCAAGCCTTCAGGACGAGACCAGGCGACGTCTCCGTTGCGGATAAGAATCCACTCGTCAGTATCCGTGACAGCGGCCGATCTGACGGCGTAGCTGTCGGTGCCGACCTTCTTCACAACCTCGGAGACTCCGTGAATGGCAACCAGTCTGGTTTCGGGGGTCTTCAGAGGCCAGCGCCCAAGCACGGTGTCCGAGGCAGACGAGGAAATGACCAACTCCTCATCAGTGATACGGGTAAAATAAACATTTGCACCGTCAGAGCTGGTGGAGAAAGCGCCGACTCCAGAAGCAACGGGCAGTTGATAAGCCTTGGTGATGACGTTCGTCCTGAGGTCAACGTGATACACCTCAGCAGTGTGGCCGGTAGAGGTCTTGCTGTGCACCAGGAAATGCGGCTGAGACTGGACAAGATGGGGAGCATGGATCTCGACGGAGACAGTGTCGGCGGGCAGCGGGAATTCCTGGCGCGTCTTCTGCCCCAGAACACTGACACGTAGCTTTTGGCGGACGTCGTCCGTCCATGCGATGATAGGGGCCGCAGAGTTGGCACCAACGAGAATGACATCGTCCTTGTCGTGAACATCCGCTTTGGTTCCAATCACCAGCTCGTCCTCGCGCTTTCCGCTGAGAGCATCGAGAACAGTGACCTTGATGTTATAGGCGCCGGCGGATCCGCGGAGACTGATGACGAAGACCTTCTCCACGTTGGTGCTGACCTGAAGGGGCATGTCACCGGAGGTCTCCTTAAACTCCCACACGACCCTTCCGTCGTTACCACTCAGCCTCCTGAGCACAGTAGACTCGTTCTCGTTGAACAAAGCCAGGATATCCTTCCTGTTATTCTCCGTCATCTCCATGATTTCCAGGTCCTTGACCTCTCCCGCAAAGTCCATCCAGAACTTATTCCTCCCGTTTACGGCGTCCCACGCGTGTACCGACTGGCCATAGGCGCTGGCTAACCAGTTCTGGCCTTCGCCCGCGCGCAAGAAGCCGCCGCCATCCGTGATGGTGCCATTGAGCAGCTGTCGCCAAAGGACGGCACCGCTGCTGGGGTTGACGGCACCGAGCACGCCAACGTCGCTTAGGGTATAGAGTAGGCTCGCCTTATCGTCTCGCCTCGGCCTGTGGAAGAAGGTGGTTTCGCGCTGGGGGAGGCCCAGGAGCTCGTAATGGTAGTCGATGTGGCCGACCTCGTCCTGGAAGACGGCACGTACCACGGATGGCAGCGCGACCAGGAGGAGCGCCGATAGCTGGGTCGGGAGGTGCATATCGGTGTGGGATAGGACGGCACTGCTTTGGCCCGCGGCCAAGAGTGTTGGGAATTGATGACTTTAGAAATGCAGTTACTGAAACGCGATCGCCATTAGCATTCGAGTAGCTTAAAAGTATCGTGTCAAAAGTGATTGTTGCTGAGGAGCTTGGTGGAAGCTTGGGTTGGGCAGCAGAAAACACCCGGTAAAAAGAGATGACGCGAGAGAACAGTTGGATGGAGCTGGATCCTCTCAATGTTGGGAAGATGTGACGTTGAAACAACCTTAGCTCTCCCCTGTAGTTGAGTCGTAGCACCTGGAAGCGTCAAGCGGGGGTCCCCGAATCACCCCCTGTCCAGAGCTCCCCGCTGTTTACTGGTGGAGTCGGGTGTCCAGATCCTTGGCAAGCATCTCCATAACATTCACATCCAGACAGGGAAGCATTTGAAGGTGACACCGTGATATCTTCCTAGATATCTATAATTCGCTACTGACGCTCTGCAATGAATGAACCGTCCTGCTAGTATTATATGAAGCGTCTGAGATCAGCACATGTAATGGCACCAAGCCACAGAACAACTTGGATGTTAGCCGCTGCCAAACATGAGATGCATCCATGAAAGTTCGCCGTACGCCCAACACCGCCGACCCAAACCAAAGGTACAATAAGTCAAGAAACCCCAATGCCGTAAAACATCGACCGCTCCTTCAGAATTTCACACGGACACCTTAAAATATTCCGGTTGTAAGGGGGTTGAATCTGAAGGATCCAGAACGTTGGGTGTACATGCCCAGGAACATCCTCTGCGAAGGAACGGCACCCATGCCTCATCTTCGCGCCCGCTGACATTCCTGTGCCTAACGCGCGCCTCGAGTGATCTGCCTGGAGCAGTCATCTTTTTATCAACGGTCGTGCTCCGAATCTCGCGAAACTCGATCCACTCAGTCACGGGACAGGGTGTCTCCCGCTTGCAAACCGTGCAATGCTGCCCACCCATCTTATTGACCGCAATGGCACGCTCCAGCGGATCAGCAAGATGTGAGGGGCACCCGTCGGTCCTTAACGAGTCTGGTAGTGATTCTGCGCCCTTGGAGCGTGCAGCAACTTGCATTGCCGTTGCGAGAAGCGATAATGGGCCTTTGGGTTGGAAAGGCCGCTTTGACACCCCTAACGATTCAAGATGTTGCTTAACAGCTTGCGGTATGGCCAACGACCCAAAGTCTTCTGTTTCAAGCTGCTTCGAACTATCCGTGAGACGCTGAGCCATATCGGGAAAAATGAACTTGCTGAGAACGTGGCCGGCACTGTTGGAGAATTGGACCGGTGTGCGGGCGCGTAGTGCCGTAGTGAAGAGTGTGAAGTTTTCACCCCGATCCCGATCTACTAGGAATCCGTGAATCCCCCTCCCCCTTGTGCGACATTCGTACTTGTGTTGCAGGAAGTCATCGTCCAAGAAGTGTTGCCGGTGTTTTGGTTGGAAAAAAGGATTAGGGTGGATATTCAGAGTGTGAAGTCCAATGGCAGATTCCATTAGATCTATTAGCTCTCCTGGTAAATGGCGTAACCGATTGTTGGCGATGTTGAGGGTTGTCAAATTCTTCAAATTTGCAATGGCGGGCGGCAGTTCAGTCAGCTTGTTGTTTCGAAGGCTGAGCACGGTTAAGTGCTGAAGGTTGAGAAGAGCGCCGGGAAACGTCGACAGCTGATTATTTCCCAAGAAAAGCTTAAGACTCGGGTCTCGGGGTTCGAATGGAACATCTTTTTCCACGACAGGGATCGGAGTCAGGCCCGCAAGTGGTTCAAGAACGGAGTCGGAGATCGAGGCCAAGCCCATTTGGCTACCAAAAGTTAGCATGTCCTCTTCCACAATGACTGTCCTCGAAAGGGGCGGTGCGTTGAACCCGCTGGCTCACCTCAGGTCGACGTCTTCCCGGCCATCGTCCACGCATGCTAAGACAACATTCTGTGCGCGTTGCTCTTCCGAACTAAGTTTCGGTATACGCTTGACGGCTGGGAGAGGGAGAGGGAGTCGCGCAGCAAGTGGCGGTAGATCGATATCACCATCGGTATCCGTTGCCGCGTCTTGGCCGACCCAGACGCCGCTATCGGGTTGTCGCTTCAAGTGGCGCTTGTGTCGGGGATTTGACGATGGGCCGGGGTCTACATCGTCGCCCATGACAGAGTCGGAGGATGCGGGTACTTGGTCGAACCACGACCCCACATATCGCCTCTTTCGCCGCCCTTGCAAGTAGTTGTCCAGAGCAGGATCATCGTCGCTCGAGAAGTATGCAGGGTCACTAGAGCTGCTCATACCAGGCGAAGGAGGAGGGGGGGCATAGCAGCCACGGGACCGTTTGCGTTCCCCTGGGATATATGTGGTAAAGGCGGGCAGTTCGTCCGGAACTGGCAAAGGCGGCAAGGTGGGTTCGTCCACCTCCATGACGGAATCCCTGCCGGTGTTATTATCGTGTGGTGGTGATAATATCGGCAAAAGGAATTGGCCGAGGAATGTGGATTGGATCGCCCAACGGAAACCAGTATGTAGTGTAAGCACAAGGCGGGGGAGGGGGCAGCCCGAATCAAGTACCTGGTACCTTACCCAAGCCGATATATGGTGTGAGACAAGTGTGAGGAAGAGCAGTCAAGATGTGGTTGACAACTGTCTGAGACAATTGATAGCGGAAGTGAGGATGTGTCTACAACACAAAAAAGAAAACGGGAAACTGCCTGTAAAAGGTTGATTCAAGCTGCGGTCCCGCGCTTCCAGGTCGCTTCGCTGATTTGGATAAAGCAGCTGCAGATATTAATGAAGAAAGAAGAAGGGAAGAAAAGAAACGGTGAGTGATTCCAGGTTGCTCCGGTCTCCGAGCTGTACGTAATTACCAGTAAATAACGGGCAAAAAGTCCATGCGTGAGTGCCCGATCGAGGCAGACTGATCCGGGAATCCTGGGCAACTTCCTTCCAGGACAGACGCGTCTCTGCGCATTTAATTGCATTCGACACCCTCAACGCGCTTCGAACGATAAACATCGAGACGCGTTTGCAGAGACCTGACGCGGAGCTTGAAGTTCTGCCCCACAATGCACCCCACAAAGTTTGTAAGTGGAGCCCCATTGATGGCGTCAGAAAACGTTACACAGTAAATACCGAAATGGCTCGTGCTTTCGTGACTCGTCCTCGACACGCTGGGTGGTCTCCCATGATTTTTGTTTCGGTCACCCCGACCGTGTTCGGTTTGTGCTCCGGGATGTGTCGGGCTCCTTTCCGGCGCCACGGGTGCCTGTCCCGTCGGCTGCTCCCGCGCATGCGCCTCCATTTGCGATCCCTTGACCACTTCAACCGAGAACCCTGTAGTGGCGATAAACAGCTGTACAACTTGGTTCTTCAGTGTACACTCCCAGCTGATCTTAATCATCCCTCTCAATCTTGGCTATAGGGCTGCTGGGAGCTTCTGTCTTTACACCTAGTTGCGGCGTTGGTTTTCGTGCAGAATGGTAGATGTAATCGGTCAAGTGTGCAAGCTCTTCATCATCGGAGGAGTCAAATTCGTCCAAATATGCGTTATCTTTGCCAGCCGGCTGCTGGCGAGGCGCTGCGACATCTTCCGCTTGTTTGGACGAACCTTCTCCATGCTCAGCCATCAGGTCAGATGCCTGCGTTGAGATATCCGAGACCAGATCGATGATGGTTTGGGAAGAAAGAATATCTGCGGCTGTCTCGACGAGCCTGGGCTTCGTCCCTTTCCCAGGGTCACGGGCAAGGTAATTGGCATCGTCGGCGGCGGCGGCGCCGACGGTAAGAGCGGCAGTTACAGGTGAGGGTGTTCTTTCGGGCGTAAATTCTCCATCTTCAGTAAGGTCTATAACCCTTTCTGCAGCTCGAGATGGTCCAGCCTCGGGTTCTGGACCCCGTGTTCCTGGATTTGCTGTATTCGCTGGGCCTGGCCGTTCAGGCGCTTTCCCTTTGTCCAGCTTCTTCCCAACCGGATGATGGCCAGAGGGGCGTCCCATGGGTTGTGTTCCGGGTACCGCCCCCGTGTTCTCAAGCGCTTTGCCGTGCACGTCTTGTCGGTAATCGCATGGCCGATCCGGTGCGTTTTTTCTGTCGCATTCCATCCACTGTTCCTTGAAGTTGAAGGGATTCAAGCACTTCTTGACGAGTCGACCCATTGTACACTGAGGGCAGATGGGCTTCTTGGAGGGCGTTGGTGGAGCTGTAAGCATTGGGTCTGTGTTCCGGATCTCGTAATGCTTGCAACCCGTTCTCTCTCTGTCGCTGCAGCTGAGTCGATACTTCCCGGCAATGTCCTGATTGGGATGGTCCGGGTTGATCTGCTTCCTCACGAGATGGCCGAAGCGGCATTTCGGACAGAAACCATATTTCCACTTGGGAGTTTTCCCAGATCTCCCGGTGGTAGTGTTGCCGGTGTTACTATTCTGTGGTGGTTTTGGCTTTCCTGGGGTTTGCGGCACTGACTTCGTCACCCGGCCGCTGATAACCCCGGACTGCGATGAGCTTCCTGTCAAAAAATCAGCTTTTGTCATGATTATGCCAGAAGGTGCAGTGAGCATACTGACCGGGCGCCATGGTTACAAATCTCCACACAAGTTGATTAAAGTTCGAACGGATGGGCGGTTTGGTGTTGAGATTGATCTGAGGAAAGTTTCAGGTCTGCGAGGGGTAACGAGCTGAAAGTTTATAACGAACAACCTTTCTGCCTCGTCTTCCTTGTGTGCCTGATGGCGCACCTTGATTCCAGCCTCAACTACCGACAGGCCAATCCAAAGCTGCAAAAATTGAGCGCATAGCGAATAGCTTGATCCCACGCATGAAGGCGCTTAAACGAACAAAAGTTGGTGTTGAAAGTCACACTAGATATGTTTGGAGGAGCAAAATGAGCGTCAGCTCAGGGAGAAGCTGCTCTTCGAAAACCGATTGCCGGTTGCTCGGTGAACGGGATTGCCTTTCACAAGGAGAACAACCTACAGTACTGGAGCGAGGGGTAAACATCTGCTCGCTGTCTTGGCGTTACCAATAGGGTCCCATCAACAGTCCCACCACTCAGTTATTAGTAAAGTAGCTGCTATATAGACCACCTACTGTAGAAGAAGATTAGCAGTGCTACTTCGAACCACGATATGATTTAAGAACTCCATGACGGAAAGGGACGACAACGGCGGGGGTCTAGGCGATGGATGAGATACGAGGAAACATATCCGCCTCTTTGTAAAGCTCCCCTGAAGGCAAGAGAA
The DNA here is from genome assembly GCA_009806235.1 of Neurospora sp. CHS-2018c. Taxonomy (NCBI): domain Eukaryota; kingdom Fungi; phylum Ascomycota; class Sordariomycetes; order Sordariales; family Sordariaceae; genus Neurospora; species Neurospora sp. CHS-2018c. The sequence continues at coordinate 79,846 of RAPC01000018.1, forward strand.
GGAATCTAGCTTGGCAAACCTTGGCCAAGACGATATTCAAAAGAGCTGGAAACTCAAAGCGCCTGTCTATGATCTTTGGACCCCGCGCTTCCTCGAAGAGAGTCAAGGCCGTGGTGACCGGCGGCGTACAGAAGAGGAAGGAAGCGCATCTCTGCTATCTTACCACTTTCCTCCAATCGGAAGCGTAATGATTACACCGTAGGCACGCCCTGGTAAGCCTCTACAAACGCCAATTAGATACCTTTCATGAACCTCGCCATAAAAGGGGCGCAATGTGAGAAAGGTGAAAGTCAACTGTTGAGCATCAAGTCGGTGTCTGGTTGAGTTTGATGAGCTCCTGCTACAGAGTTGAAACCGGAGTATAAGGTTCGGCAACGCCCATCTCGCTGGTCATTTACAACTTTGGGGACTTCAGTATTGGAGCATCTGCTCCGATCAAAACGTCTAGTGATTATTATGTCCGGTGAATCGTAACTGGTACGCGGCGTCGTGTGGCACCGGCGTACATTTGAAGGCCCCTAGTTCTTTCCGGGTGGCCTTTCTCCGGGATCGAGCACGCTGAGTTCGACCTCGGAATGGTATCGTATCTCCTCGCTGGGGCTGCCGGGATGGTACGAGAGGAGATGTGACGTATTATGACGTGCCCGGCTTAGTCCCAGTCATCGTCGTCCTCTTCCTTGTGGTCAGAAGTGCTTCTGATGTTCTTGCTAAAGAGCTTCTCCTCCTCCGCCTCCCGAACTTCTCTCCTTCTCTTGGCAACCCGCATGTCATTGTCAGGGATCGCCCCAACATCGACGAGCAGGTTATCGATGTCCAACATGTTGGTCTTGACGCCATGCATTGTCATGAGCGTCACGACCTGTTTGACGATATCCCCCTTGTTATAGACCAAGATCGTAGGACAGTTGCGCTCGGGGTAGTTCTCGATGGCTTGCGACGCTCTAATTTCGCAGAACTTGATGTCGCCGTACTCCCGTGCTGCCTGGCGCCACAGCTCCGACAGAACTCTCGACTCGATATTGGTGCCCAAGGAGGATGTAAGGAGGACAAATACCGGTCCGTTCTGCGATGCATCTGTGACTTCGCGGGAATACTCGGGCTTGGATAAGGGATAGACGCTGCCGTGTACCGACTTCTTTTGCAGTGCGCTGAGTTCCTTCATCCGTTGCTGGCGGTAAATCTCCAGGAACTCTTCGTCCTCCTCGTCTTCAAGTTCGTCAAGCTCGTCCAGGTCCTTGCCTTCAAGTCTGTTCTCGTGTGCAAGTCGGCGCGCCTCCTCGATAGCTTCCTGAATCATAGGCGTCGGGCTAGGAGGCTTCTCGGGGATGACGCCATGCTTGCGAAGGATTTCGTTCCTACAGAACTGTAAGCGCGCCTTGACCGCGAGGATGTGCCTCTCTGACTCTCACCATTCTGTGTCGGCGTTGGGGTCGTCGATAGGAACAGCTATGCGCTGGTCTCCCGGGGCGGCCATCTCGAACGTGCGTGGCGGTCAAGGGGTAGTGTCGGCTTGACGGGAAGGAGGGGGCGAATTTGCGGAGTGTTAGGGAGAATGTCGATGATGCTCACAGAGCTTGTGAAACGGATGGGCCTGGGATCTAAGGAGTAGCCGTTAGGCAACTGTGGAATTGGCGTCGCGACCTCGGTAGTGTATTTGTAAGGACAACAGTTGCCTGGAACGAAGATGTCGCTTTGCGATTGGAAAGTGACCCCTTTGGAGCTGTCTGGCCTCGCTGGCATGTCCACTCCGCGGGCGGTCTGCTCCTCTGTGTTGACATCCCCATCTCATCACTGCCCCGCCTTGTCCGCCAACCCGCCCCCGTCCAGTGGCCGCCCCCGGGGAATGCGCGTCACACTGAGAGCCTTGCACACCCCACTGAACGAGCCTTTTGAATCACCCGGCGAAGGTGGCAATCGCCTGCCCCACTTTGACGGCCAAGGTCTGTGCAGCAGGGCTTCTGATTGGTCAAAAAAGCGAGCCCTAACTGTCGCCTGCCAGCCTAGCCACTTTTGCGTGTGCTCCTCACAGACCGAAAATTTGCCTGAACTTTTGTGTCTTGCTAGGTTCGACCTCCCCTCTTTTTCAACCACCAACGAGCACAAATCTGCCGCCAATCCCACCAGATTTCATCATTCAACCGAAAGCTCGTTGTCTCGACATCGAATAATCAGTCAAGATGGTAAGACCCTGCCATTTTTGATTTTGCAGTTTTGGCGATGGAAACGGATTTTTGGGCCCTTTTCGACGACGGGAAATGTGCATCGACGACTTGGACGGAGGAACTGGAGGAACAGCGGAGGAAATCGAAAACAACGACCACGGCGGACATCTGGGCGAAAAAGGACGACGAGAAAAAGGGCTGAATTTGATGGAAATGGAGTTGTTTTGATGTTTAAACATAGGCTGTGATGCTGACGGTTTGGTTTCTCAAGGTTCTCGCCGTTGATCTCCTCAACCCCAGCCCGGCTTCTGAGGCCCGCAAGCACAAGCTCAAGGTATGCCGCATCGACCCCCGACGATAACAAAACACCACGGCCTCCTAGCCGCGACATGATACTGACAACGCGTCGCAGACCCTTGTGCCTGCTCCCCGCTCCTTCTTCATGGACGTCAAGTGCCCCGGCTGCTTCACCATCACCACCGTCTTCTCCCACGCCCAGACCGTCGTCATCTGCCAGGGCTGCACCACTGTCCTCTGCCAGCCCACCGGTGGTAAGGCTCGCCTTACCGAGGGCTGCTCTTTCCGCCGCAAGTAGACGGTTCGAGGGTCGGTTCTTTTCTTCAGCATAACGGCGTGGTAATGGGGACATCTTGGTATCTGCAAGGCTTCTGCCAGTCGGGCGCATAGAAATATCATACTCGATCGTCAATCAATCTCGTTGCGGACAGAAGATGGATTCACTCGAAGATTTACCTTGCGCACAACAAAATTGGGAGGGCGTTTTGGGGTCCGGATATCTTGCATCATCTTCGTCTTTCTCGATCTTTTGCGCGCGTTTCCTGCTATTGTCTTGATGTTCAGGCAGGTTAGCCTGCATGGGTGGATAGCGGGAAAAGTCACATATTTCATGATTGCCCCGACTGACGTGCCATGGGCGGATGGCATTCGACAAGCCGCGATGCGGATTGCTTGGTTGTTTCCATACCTAGCGCAGTGGACGGGCTATAGGGAGGACACTGCTCCGGTACGAATCTACGAGAATCCACGACACGCGTCCTACCATCTTCCGTTGGCGTGATGTATTGTGATATCCTGTTTTGGGCTGGTGTATGTCGCGTTATGTTCCCTATGTTCTCTGATATGAAGTAATGCGTAGATGTATAGGGTCAAATAGCGGTCTGGGAAGTAGGTTAGGGACGTGTTTAAAGTGACGTCTCTACCAGACTGCTAGGGTAGTGAAATACGACAATACTCGCAGCTTTGCTATGGAATCGAAATCGACGGTGAATCTTGCTTCTGCCACATGAGCCAGCCCGTCACAAGTTTCCATTCTGCTACTGGTTCCCATACCGCATTGTTTCCTGGCATTGTAAGCTTCAGTCATTGCTTCGCCAACATGGTTCAGAGCGAAGGTATCAACCGCTCAAGCTAAGACCCGAGACGCAAATGACTACCTGTAACCTAGTAATTCTTTATCGATGAAAGAAAGTCATCAACCAACAAACGCAGTGCGGCACACCTAGCATAATCACGCAGAGGAATGAACTCAATATAACAAGCAACACGCCCAATCAAAGCCTTTGAGACAAGATAAAGTTTAGTTGTAACCAGCCGAGAGAATGTCGAAACAGACGGGAATATCATCCAACAGTGACGTTTGCAATGCCGCTCAGAGCGCTTAGAGTTCTCGATACTTGTATGTACATATTACGCATACAGACAGTTGTCCGGCCCTGCTCGCTGTGCCTGTTTGGGAATGGCATGTGAGTTTAGGGAAGACCTGCTTGTTAGCATCGACTTCGGCTATCCACTAACACCCCACGATAGTACAAACTATGGCAATTGGCCCTTGATTAAAGCTTTCGAGCATTAAAAACAAAAGAACCTGGGCTTCCTTACATTCTCACCATCGTTATCTTCTTGCTTGCTGTTGGCGTTGAAGCCTGCTAAGCTACCAAATCTGGCCAATGAGGGTGGAGCTGGTGTCGTCTACGGCGGTCGGCAAAGACAACTTGGTCGTGAGTGCTCGTCAAGGTCCTCAACGTCAAATGCAACCAGGAAGAGGCCCAGACCCACATGAACGGCCACCCCCTCATGCGACTGGATCTGCTTTCGGCAACCCGACTTGTGAGTTGTGAACCCCAAGCCCCAGCGACCCAACGGTTGGCTGACTGGCTTGAGTGCTTGCATCTTCAGGGCTCTCCCATATCCTTGTCACACCCCCTTCGAAACACTTCCCACGTCATCTTCTTGATCTTCCCACCAGAAGGAAACTCTCCCGACAACACCAAACAAAACCTCTTTCAATCCCATACACAACCTTCAATCTGATTGCGAACTCAGTTTCGAATCACCTTTCGAGATCTAAACCTGTATCTTTTCCGACGACGTAGATCCACCACCCCAAACCCAACCAATTCCAATGTCCAACTCCCGAACCAAACGCCAGTTCGCCGGCGCAGCGAGCGACCCGGCCCAACGGTCAATTACCTCCTTTTTCAAGACCACGCCGACCAGCGATGACTCGCAATTTGACTCTACCAGCGGCGCATCGTCTGCGAAGGCCGCCGCTCCCCTAAACGGTCCAGTCCTTCCACCCACCATCCGATCCAGTCTCCTGAACGTCGGCATGCGCGTGCGCAAGTCCGTCCCGGAGGGCTACAAGACCGGCAAGATTGCCTCGGGGTTCCCCTCTTGGATGGACGACAGCAACAACACCAACAGCAATCACATTGCGGGCTCCGGTGCAAGTGCATTTGCAGGAAACCACGGGCACAACCGTCCGGTATCGGCCGCGCCTCCTGCTCCCACCGCCGCCACCGCCAGCGCCAACCGGGAACTCACCCCCTTTTGCGGGATCCACAAAATCGGCGGGTACGCCGTCCAAGACGACAACCGCGCTGCTCTAAGCAGCCAGGATTCCAACGCCAGCAGCCACATCAGCAATGATTATGCTTCGTCATCAATCCGCTTTGCGACGCAGGTCCAGGATGCCGCCAATCGCAAGCGCATCCACGAAGATGGAAGCGAAGAAGGCGGTGCAGGACTCTTCGGAGAGGACATGGATTGGCGTCGTCGCGAGGAGTTTCACGATGAAGATGAGGAGAGTAGAGCCCCGCGCAGCCTGGAGCCCATGGCTTGGTGTGGAGGGGGAAGCAAGACGAATGCCAACGACAGGGTGATGGCGGTGCCGAAGAGACGGGGAAGTCAGTTCACCCAGACTACGATCAACTTTGCGGGGTATGTTCCCCAGTCTTCAGGTGTCGCCCCGGTAGATGATTTCGAGGAGGCGCCGTTTTTGGATTACGGGTTGAGTCATCGTGGGGGAAGAAGTGGAGATATGGATATGGATTAGAGGAGGTTCCTTGTTTGTGTTTGATTTCATGGTGGTGGGGTTCTTCTTTTGCACGCTTGTCCTCCTCTACCTCGACCTGACTTTTACGCATCGGTGCATGTTCGCATATTATATGGCGTTTATGGAGTTTGTTACGAGGGGGTGAGGCCGGCAAGCATTCGTTTAGATGGGAGCAGGAGCATACACATTAGTGGCTTTCTTTTTCCAGTCGTTCTTTGGGCATGCGTTTCATTTAATCGATCATTACGAGCATGAACAGGACCTTTGTATAGTCTATTTTGTATTCATACAAATATCTACCGGAACCCTCAAGGGGACGTGGAGCGGTCGAGAAGTCTTGCATACCTATAATCTAGAGCTCATTTGGAAGCCAAACAAAGGATGCACACTTGAGTCCCTCATCAGAGAATGCCAACGTGAAACGTATACTGTCTCTCATCGCTTTTCCTTCATCTGAACAGCTAATGACAAACCAATTAGGAATGAACCCGCTAACGGGATGCACCCCTTCGCAACGTTCTCCTACCTCTAAAGAGCGGGAAAGGGGTCCCTAAACTCGAGTAGATCTCTCTGACCGTAAAACTCACCGGCGACAGTCAGAATCATATTCAGCGTCGCTCTCATGTTTAGTCGTTGTCTCGTCAACTCATCTTCGCGTTGCTGAGCTTCAGCGTCAGCAGCAGCAGTATCTTCATCAAGCTGAGCAAGCAATCGTGCCTTCGCAGCCGCGATGTCAGCCTCAGCATCCTCTTTTGAAGAAGCAGCAGGAGGGTTAGGGCGTCCCTCATCATCATCGAGCACTTCTCCGTCATCGATGTCCATGTCAATCTCTCCCTCCTCCGCCTCTTCTTGCTCCTGGCGTTGTTGCTCAACCTTGTTCGAGTTGCCGTCATCCTCAGTAACGGCGTTCGCAGCATTCAAAGAGTCCTCGGCGGTAGCCGGTTCAACCGCATCCTTCTCAGCCGCTTGACCCTCCATCTCATTGCCGACCTCCTCCTCCTCCACTCTTCCAACCCCCTCATTACTGGTATCCGGCTCCAACTCAGCCAAAACCTCCTCCTCCCCTTCGCCATCATCATCTCCCACCAGCTCCACGCCCTCCAAATCCCCCTCCACCTCCTCCTTCAACGCCGCCATCTGCGCAATGCTCACCATCATCAACACCGCCCTCTTCCCCAGCTCTCTCACCCACCCGATATCCGTATGATCCATCTCGCCCCTATCCGGCAATCTTGCCAACAGCGCCCAGATCCACCGACTCGTGCGCTCGCGCAGCTCGCAACCCCGACGGATGAACTTGCCACCCAGGATCACGCGCAAAAGCTTGAGCGCGCCGAAGCGGTCCATGGCGGCCACCTGCGCGGGGATCGGGTCCGTGTAGCGGATCCGGTTCGTCCAGACTCGGAAGGTCCAGCTCTTGGGACCGAAGGAGCCGACTTGGTAGCCGTGGTCTTTGTCGAGCGCGGAGAGAAGGGCGGGTGGTGGGGTTTGGTGAAGCATGGAGCGGAGCGCGGAGAATTGGGTCATGAGAGAGGCGAAGTAGGCTTCGCGGGCGAGGTGGCGGTTGGTGGCTGTGATGGCAAGGTTCCGGTCGGTGCTTGTTGAGTAGTCGCTGTCGGAGTCGTCGTCATAGTTGGCGCCGCCGTAGCCATGGCTATGGCCGTAGTAGTCGTCGTTGTCGTTGTCGTCTTCGGGGACGGACTGGAGGAGGTTTTCGGGTGCGGCTGTGTAGGCGCCGTCTTGGTAGTAGCCGCGGGAATCGCCGAGGCCGTCGTGGTAGATGCTTCTGTCTACGTTGTTCGATGAATCATTCGAGAGGTAGGGCGGGAGCTGCGGCCCGGCTTTGGGAGCTACGAGGAGGTGAGGGATACCATTCGCTTCTTGTCTGTGTTACTTACCATCGTCAGTCATCATGGTCTGCAAAGTGGGAGAGATGAAGATTGTTTAGCCTAACGGGTATCTCTTTGCGGAGGGAGGAGAGGTAAGAGTATCCAGGAGGAGGAAGCTTACCGAACAGAACGGAGATAGGCGAGGGCATCGCCTTGGTCCTCGAATTCCAGGTCTTCGTCGCTGAGCGCAGCAGGCTCGTCGAGGCCGGGGAAGGCGGTGCGTTGGCCGTATGTAGAGTCGGTCTTTGGCTCCGTTGTTTTGGATTTGGCAGACGAATGCTCTTTGCGCCGCTTGGCTACGGGTTGTGGTGCTGGCTCCTCGTTGTCGGAGTATGTGAGGGCATCACGGTCTCGCTTGGGGCCCATGGCTTGTTGTCGAGCTGGTTGGTTTGCGCACGAAGTTAGGCTACGACTTCCCGGAGCTGGAACAGTCTTGTCGAGGACGGTTAGCACTACGCAAGCTTGGTCAGATGGATCAAGCAGCTCGGTTGTGGTCGTTGTGCCAATTGAAGCCTGGGATGGAATTTGCTTCAGGTTGCAAGTGAAAGTTTTGGTATTTTACGCGTCTGGCATAACAAACAGTGACGAGGTGAGCTTGGGTCCTGTCTGCAGCTGAGCTCGCCAAGGGATCCACTTTGGACCATCCATGTATGATGATTGGTTACAATTGGAGGCCATGGCATTTGACAGCGAATTCGTCGTGATGGGGTGAGGATTCTCACAAAAAAAGTTATGAGAAGCGTTGTACACAGAATTTGAAAACAATACAATTGGAAGTGCATCGGAATGCATATAAGAATATGGAAAGGTCAAGGGGTTGTGGTATGTTCAGAAGTACGCTTGTACTATCCCCCAGGTACTTTTATTTTGTATCTACAACTTCTGCACATAATTGCTTATCACAGCATCAGAGAGCATTAAGACTTCGGACAATTCTATCTCTACATACCAGGAAGTCACAATAGCAATGCAGAAAGGACTGTGACCATTCGCTCCCTGAAATATGATAAAACACCGCTGATTAAAGACCACTGGAAACCCTTATTCACCCTACTTCCCTCCACGTACTCCCCACGAGTGCGCACAATGGATTGTGGTGTATCAGGCAGAGGAGACTTCCAATCGCCTTTTCACCCCGAAACTTTCAGTTTCGCTTCCTGGGTTCCATCACCCCAGTTGGAGCTTTAAATATCCTCTACTCAACCTCCTTGGAAACACTCGTTTCTTCTTTCTTCATATACGCATTATCCTTGAACGTAAACCATAAACATGAACATAAACATAAACATAACAGAACCAGATTCCCATGCAGTGAAGAGAAACCAACGACCAGAGGAAGACGCATCACTATGTGAACGGGGCAAGCTTGAAAAGGGAAGTTCCTCTAACAATGAATTGGGGTGCTCGAAATAAACCAAGACGTGACGAACTCAAGAAGAGTGCCATAAGAGATGATGGATGTACACAATCACAGACCATGAGAAAGTCAACGGGCAGATATAGCTTGCCAGAGGCCATAGGCGGTTCCATAGACCCGAGGATGCCAACCCTCTTGTGCCTTTCGTGACTTGGAGGTTGCCATCCCTCTCGTGATTTTAGAATGGGCCGACCTTCTCGTTCCCACAAGCGAACAGGTTGACGTGATAGTCCCCACGAGCAGCGCAACCCAAAACCATCCGGTGAGGATGGAATGCGGTAGCAGAGATGGGCGTGCCCTTGTGACCCTGAAGGAAGCTGGAGTAAGGCTCAATCCGAGTCAGCTCATGGCCATCAAAGTCAAAGACCTTGACGAGATGCGCGGAAGTTCCACTGTTAAGGGTTATACGAGTTAGTTACTGTAACTGATTCCGAGTATGATGACCACAAAAAGGGGAAACTTACACAGCAAAGACAGGCAAGTGTTCGTGAGTGCTCGCCGTCCTGAGTACGTCCTTGGTGGTCTGGAACGATTTGAGCGGCTGGTCCATGCGGATATCCCACAACCGGACCTTGCCATTTCGGCTGGCCGACAACAGCTCTCTCTGCCCACCGCGTTGCATGTGCACCGATCGCACCCACTGCCTCTTCTCGTCCTTCCATTTCCGAACCATGGCCTCCTGCGGCTTCATACGAGTGTCAAACACTCTGATCGCTCCGTCGCCAAATCCAGCAACAAAGATGTTGCCTGTCATCTGATCTGACGTGAGCGAAGTAACGCAGGAGCCGGATCGTGCTGGAATTTCATGGGTACACATTTCATGACCGGCATTCCAGATCCGAATGACCCTCTCATCCCCGGCCACGAGCACCTGACCCTTGACCTGCTGCCAGTCGAATACCATGCCCGAGTTGACATTGGACGGGACCATGTGCGTCAGAGCGCGCCAAGCTGATGCCAGCTCGATGTTCTCATTGCTATCGTAATTCCGGTAAACGCGGATCACACCGTCTGATGATCCTGTCATCAACAGCGCTTGATCGTCTTCGTTGATGAACTTCATGTCTGAGATCTTAGACCCTTCTGGGTTGCCGTTGGAGAAGCGACTCTTTCGGGTACCCTGCTTCCAGTCCCACACGTTCACTGTATTTCCGTCATCTGCGACGGCAACGTAATTCTCAAACTGATGGAAGCTGAGTTTAGCCGGTTGCGAGCCATTATTGATGACGCCGATTTGGTTATTCCACTTGTGGGTTCGCGCATGCGTCTTCTGGGGTTGGGTCTCCCTCAAAACGGCCTCGTTGCGTGAACGGCGCCATAGGCGTTCGTTGTACTCGTGGCTGCCAGGCTCTTCGGCCTCCGATGCTTTCATCTGCGGCTCGCGGAAATACTCTATTGACCAATCCAAGAACGTGCTCACCAATGGTAGGCTAGGAAGATCTTTCATGCTGCGCTCCTTGTAACCAGCACACGACGGTTCGTTGGCAACGTGGTAGTTTGCTGGTGATGTAGCCTGATCATTTTGCTCAGGCGGCGCAGAATCCAGACCCGGACCTTTCCGGCTGCTTCGAGATCCGCTTCTTTGTAGCCCAGGGGATAGTGGCGGAATCGAGGTTGAAGAAGGGTCCAAGGTCCCCATGAGGGGACCAAACAGGTAACTCGCAGTCCTCTTGAGAAGGCCTGGCGAAGGCAATGGCTGTGCGACTGCAGCGTGAGTGCCGGCAGCGGCGCTTCTCTGGCTCATATCACCCCTCGACACTTTTCTAGAGCGCCGGAGGATCTCGTCCATGAGATTTTGCGTTTGCGTTGTAAGCGGTGACTGGAGAAGTGCATTGTGAACATAGTCCACGATGATAGTGGCATCTCTCTGGGTTTCGGGATGTGGATCCACGCTCAAGATGTTGATGTGTTTCCAGCAGGCAGCGAAAATCGAATCATGCGCCACACCAAATGCCGATGGTTTGATACTGCCATCTCTCTCCCGGTTTTCTCGGCGAACATAGTGTAACCCCATTCTGTGATCCTGGCCATCCTCTGGTGGAGGCGAAGCAAGATAATCCTTCTCCTCGGATAGTTGCTCGAAGGCGGCTACCAGGAACTTGTTCTCATAACGCAGAACGAAATGGGAGAAGAAGACTAGAAGTTCTTTCCGGACTATCGGGCTACCGTCTGTGGCCAGTTCAAGCATGGTCCAGGCAACGCTCTCCTCGATCCTCGCAACTTCGTCCGTGAGATCCGGGATTCCTAGGAACGTGGTCATAGCATGCGCCATAGCTGCCCGTACTTCAGGGTTGGGATCCCTACTAAGGTGGGAGAGCTTCGCAGTGGCGTTCTCACGAATGCCCCTCCATTTACCTTCAGGAAGGTCCTTCCAAAGCTGGCTGATGCAGAGGCAAGACCATTGCTTCAAGAGGGGTCCTTCTGGACGTGCGATATGGTATAAGCAATACGACATGATGTCGGTTGAGTTGCAGACGAGTTGTCCAGGCTTGTAGTCTTTGCACAGCATAGCCAAGATGAAAGCACACATCGCCTTGTGCTCATCCAAGAACCCGACGCTGACCATGGAAAGGGTATCTTGCGGCTTCATTATGGCCGCGAAGTAATTGTACCCACTATCCTTGATAAGGTCTTGCTGGCATGAGATATCGACCGCAAGAACGCGAGTCCAGATGAACACCATGACTGGTTTGAGATCTTGCGCCGCCGACTGGAGGAGCTTCAAGACGTACGGGAAGATGCCAATGCTGAGCGCCAGTTGCACTGCCCAAGGGCCAAGGTCCAAGAATCTTGCCAGTAGAACCAGAGCTCGTACTCGATGCTGCTGACTTAGCAACACTTGCAGAACCACTGGAAGCTGGTCAGGTGGCTTCTGGGACAAGGCATCCCCTCGAGTCAAGTAGATCTCGAATGCTGTAAGCTGCTCCGCGAAGAATGACGAGTTGATGTACTCATACTCTATCCCTTCACTCTCCTTTCTCTCTAGGGCCGGCAACTGCGCAAGAGCCAGATCGACGGCCAAGTCCCAACTCTCCCAAAGGGGATGCTGACGTGTATCTGGCAGCTCGGGATACGACTGGGGATGGCAATTGTACACAGGCATGATGCGCTGTGCGAGGAGAAAGTTTCGGAAAAGAGCAGCAACCATCAAATCTTGCCTAAAGAATTTGCGGAAGAGATGGCGTGGTAGCGTGGTCCATGCAATGGTATCTGTGATGGCAGTGAAAATCCAGTTGAGTTCTCCGAGGGGCGTCCGGCGCTCCTGAAGCCGTCCTGGCAGCTTCTTGGCTCGCTCAGGAGATATTTTGGTTTTGAGCGGATTTTGCAGACAGAAGAACCAGAGTGCCATCTCTATAGGGGTGGTCAAGCAACAAGTGAAGAGATCAGCAGGCAAGTCGGGGTTGGTTGGCAGATTCTCCTTGACATTGCAGGCTGCCAGATGGATGTAGGGACGGAAGTTGATCTTTTCGTGGTTTGGGTCCCGTTGTGCCGCCTCCTCTTCTTCTTGCTCGTGCTTTTCAACGAAACGGTGGTAATTGCTGAGGATATTGCCTGCCTCGGAGCAATCCCACACATATATTGTGGGCGCCTGCAACCATTGCTGAAGGTCATAGAGAGAGACGGGGATATACTGCGTATAGTTCTTGTTGAAAACCCAAATTTCTCCCGAGGCTGTTGGCTTAGGCACTCCATGTCCATTGTAATGGAAGAGAACACGCTCGTCCTTGGCACTTCTTCGGAGGGAGACACTGAACCGCTTGGTTTCTTCGATGGACGGGTCCAAATACTGCTTGTAGCGCGTCCGAATAGCGAGGGTCTCATATTGAGATTGCAAAGCTTTGCCGATATTCTCCAGTGCCTTGGAAACAGGAGGCACCGTCGGATCTTGCCAAGCTTCGAGCCTGGCACCCGGGGTGGTGCGAAGTTGATCTGGCGGTTCCACTCCTATGTTCAAGCATACTGCTATCGCAGCAGAAACTGTTTTTAGGCGATCGCGCATACGCCAGTCTTGGATTTCGAAAGCGGGTGTCTTTGGCTTCCCTGTTGTCTCATGTCGCTTATCGGTAAAGTACATGTACCAACTCTGCGCAGCGCACGGTTAGCGACATCCCAGCCAAGGCAGACACAAATCAACGTACATTTGCAAGCTGAGAGATTACTTCTTCGGACTGATAATGGTCCTCGAACCCATGCCTGGCACCCCAATCATGGTACTCTTCGTCAACTTGTTCGATGGGGCTTTCCCTCTCCAACCGCAGTCCGTGTTCGCTCTTGGACCGCAATAATGGCGGCTTGGCCGGTCGGGCGACAGGCACATGATCGTCATCATCTGATTGCCCACCATGCAAGGTGGTTCCAGGAGATGTTTGGTTATTGTCGTCGGGGGCGCTTGAGGGGCGTCGAAACATGGGCGCTGGCGAGGAATCGGACATGCGTCTCTGTATGATGGATCGAAGTGGCAGCTGGTTATGAGCAGCAGGATGAGAGGTCCCGTTTGTTGCGACGCGCTGGTTGCCATCTTCTGGCCTCTGAGAATGGACTTGTGACATTGTTGCTGAACTCTGACGAGCTGGGTTGTTCATTGTGTGGCGGGATGGAGATGTAGCAGTTGATGACAAAGGGCCGGGCCTCGCGTAACGGCCAGAAGCGGGAGTGGGAGCTGAGGGCTGTCTCTGGCCAAATTCTGCGGAACCGGGGTTGGAGGCGTGAAGAGAAACGGCAGTCATGGTACGCGACTAGACGAAAGCGAAGATCATGGTCCCCGGAGGGTAGAGTCGGGTTTTCGAGGCCGCGACGAGGCCGGGTATGGGTATGTAGTGGATGAGTCGAGAACAGAGCAGCGGTGTAACACGTCTGTAAAACAGCGAGCGTACGGTGATTTGGAGGTGATGTCGGCGGCCCAGGTAGATGCGCTATAACAGGCGACACGACCAAAGCTGTATGTCCAGCAGAGGTGATGACGATCTGAAAGGTAGGGAAACGCAGAGGTCGGATGCGCGTGGGGTAGGAGTGCGGTTGACTTTTGTCTGTAACGAAGATGCGTATCTGACCAAGGTAGCCTGATGGTAGTAGTCGGTGGTAGTAGTGGTGCTGTCGTGACCTTCGTTGGATGATGCCGGTCTCTACACGCTGTAGGTTTGAGAGATGGGATTGGGTCAGTCTAGACTTCTATCACAACAGCTGCGCGCGGGTCATGGATTTGGTGAAATGCGCTTCCACTTGTGTAACCGGGGCCTACCAATTGTCACTGCCAGCGAATTGCCTGTGTCTCCTCTAGTATACCGGTGTTGCAGATAGCAGTTGGTGAGACCACGGAAGAATACGAAACAAACACCTAACCACCGTTTTGAACTGGCAATGGCCGTGATGATGCCGGCAGAGAGAACCGCTTGTGTATTGTCGTGGTGGGTGGTGGTGGGTTGATGCGGGCCGTGGAGACGTGGATGTGGATGCGCTGCGGATGTACACTCGTCTTTTGGGACTGAAGCGCTAGGTCCGGGTACGAGTCGGTCCCTCGAGAGGTGAAAACAGTGAAGGGTAGGCAGGCTGAAAGCGTCCTTGGCATCTCTTTTACCGCCCGAACCGTCATTGGTGTCACCACAGAAGGAGACACTGAACGCACATGATGACAGGATGCAGTGCACATGGTGGTCTATGCTTTCAGCCTCACTCCCGTCGGTGATAGCTGCACCGCAAGGTTGCCATTCTCCGCGTGTGTCAGCTGGGACTTCCCGTTCATTACTTATTGATATTGCCCGAGTTGATGGTTCGGGACTCGGACTCGAGGATTGCTTCAAGGATATCACAAATCCATGCGCCACCTCAGTCTGGATCCGATTCCCGTCGTTAGCCAACTACCTCTTCATATGCTTACTGCGCAGGACGGATTATCATCAATTTGTCAACCTTTGCGAACATAATCTGATCTCTGTTGGCACATTTTTCAACGATCGAGCCATATGTATTAGATAACCTATGAGTCCTCTCAACGCGAAATCGGCAAAGCTCACTGGACCGCAATCCACGCTGCCACGGCATTTGCTAGATATCGGTAGTCGTGCATGGTGTCGCCGGCAGCTGAGACGCCGGAGCCTTCCCGTTGTTTCCTGCTCACCTGCTTGTGTCTTGATGTTGACAACTTCGTTCCGTATTCTATACCTATGACCAAAAGATGTCAGTTTAGGGTGCAGATCTGGCCAGTAAGAAGAGGGCTCTGTAAGAGGACTAGCCTCCCAGCCACCCAGAATCAGGGTGCAGACCTCCCTAATACTCTAGAGACCCCAACTCTGGTTCTACAGCACTCTTACACAGAATCAACAGATTTTACCCACTTTTCATTAAACCGTACATTCTAACAATTAACAGTCTGACTCGCGATACTTACGTTTACGCCAATATTTACAGAAGTACGAATATCTACGTACCAATTACCCTATAACGACCAAATTAATAAGCAATTATATTCTTATTAAAGGAATCCTCTCCAAAGACTAACCGCCCTCACTTCGACGGGCCTTCGAAGTTCCGAGATTAGAGTAATAAGCTTTTTAATTATATTAAAGGTCTTAATTTTACTAATTTCGTACTAGGTCTAGAACTAGCCGTTTAAAAGCCCCTGCTTATTTGTATTAGTAATTACACTACTAAGGGTTTTACTCTATATCGTATTAAACGAATTCGTAAGGTTTTTAATAGCCTTAGAAATAGAATTATCGTCTATATAGCCCCGGCCTTAACTTCGGCCGGTGTAGTTAGAATAAATTAAAATTAGGAAGCCCTATAATTAATTGAAATTCTTAAAGGCGTAGAGATTACTAACCGAACCCTAGATTAGTAGACCGACAATACTACGATTAAATTTGTAGATTTTATTGCCTTTAATTTATAAGAGTACGAATATAATTATATTAATTAGTTGTATAATACAAAGGTCTACAAATCCTTTAAGACTAATAATATTAATATTCGAAAGTAGATATAGGAATTTATATCCCCCTCCTATAAGACTAGTAATTTCCTGCCCTTCTAATCTATAGCCGAATAGTACGCTAATATTAAGAACGGCTATAATTATAGAGAAGAAAATACTTACATTAAAGTTCGTTAAAAGTATTATAATTATTTAAAATTATTATTAAATAAGCTAAGTAAAAAGGATAAAGGGATAAGTAAGTAAATAAATAATTAGGACGCTATAATAATTAATGTACTCCGCTATAAGGTTTTAGAGGTTATTATAATTAATATCTAGTTTAAAGACTTCTTAAACTATTTATAGCTTATTAGACCTATTTAGGTATTTAATATTTCTAAATATTTTAGTAAAAAGGTATCGGCTAATACTTTCGATTTTCGTTTAATATCCGGGGATTTCCGCTATAAAGGATTAAATAAACGACTTCCTATTAGTATTAGTAAGGTTAAAGGTTATAAGAATATATTTAGTGTAGGCCTAATTTTTAACGGCCTATAGGATAGTAGTATTGAGGATGAGGATATTCAATTTAATAGGACTTAGAATTATTATAAGAAAAAGCGCGAGGTTATAGCTATAGATTTTTTATTATTATTCCTAAATATTCGTTATAAAGCGTATTAATAGGGATTTTATATAATTAAGTATTATTAGTATTTATTCCCCTCTAAAATTATTAACTTTAAATAGAAATTTATTAAAAAGGTTTAAAATAGGGTTAAGAAGAACCTCTATAATAATTTAAAGTTAAAAAGAGAAGTCGACCGCTTTAAATAGGAGACGAAATAGGGGAATAATAAAAATAGTGTTTCCTTGGGCGGAGCCGGATATGCCCGAGGAAGACAGTGAAACGCCCATTCTTCCTTCCACCTTAAAAAGGGGGTTTTTTTTTAAAAAAAAAAAAAAAAAACCTCCTCCCGAATTTAATTATTAGTTATTTATTATTTCTAATTTAAAAATCCTTCTTAACTAAAGGCCGGAATAATTTCTAGCTATATATAAAGTAACTATCCTCTCCTTTTAATTATTTTAATAATATTTTTATTTTTAGATTTCTTTTTTCATTTTCTTTTCCTTTTTTTTTACCTTTTTTTTTCTATTTTTTTCCTTTTTTTTTCCTTTTTTTTTTCCTTTTTTTTTCCCTTTTTTTTTCTAAATTTTTYTTCTTAAAGACTCATTCGTTAAATTTTTTTAAATCTGATTTTCTCCCCAACTAAGGGCTGGATTAATTTATACCTAAGACTAAAATATTCGTCATCTCCTTCTGATTATTTTGGTACCCTTTTCTTTAGGGTTAGGGTTATTGAAAAGGCCATTTTAGATTTTCTTTCCAAATTCTTATCGCCTCCAAATTTCTTATTTCCTTAACAATTTCCTTATCGCTAATTTTCTTATTACCTTAATAATTTAATTTGGTCATTTTCAAAATTTTATTATCTACAATCGCATTTTAATAAGAAAGACTACTCTTTTCGATTTTTCTCAATAACCAGACTACTATATAGGCTATATAAAGTACTAAAATAACCGCAAAATTGAAGCGAATAATTTACACTTAAATACACTTTACTATACGTAATAGTTAAGGGCTAGTATTAATATAAATAATTTTAGCTTTTTTAAATTTCCTTTTTAGGATCGGAATATAATATTAATAGTAGGATCCCTATATTTCTTCTTTTTTAGGATAGGGAGTAGTCTATGCGCAAGGGGAATTTTTTATACGTTGGACCCGTATAGATAAAAACGCCGTACCTTCTACTTTCGTTCCGGCGCTTCGGTAGGCCTACGGACTTCGACCTTTGGTATAGATTTCTATAGTACTTTTGGTAGGCCCGACCTCAGCGCCTCTACGGTGGAAGGATGGGCGTTTCAATAAAAGTAATATATAGGATTTTACGTAGTTTAAAGAGTAAGTAAGAGGAAAGGAATATTAAATTTTAATTAAGACTATTTAGTAAATTAATAACGATTATTTCTAAATTCTTATTAATCTTCTAAAACTTCCCTTATTGTTATAGGGCTGGCTCACGTGCCCTGTGCCAGTCGTGCTATAGCCAGTACTACACTGCAGTCGTGTATACCTTAGCCGTATATATAGCTATAGCATTGGGCTTAGCTATAGTAGTAGTTATAGGGTAAATCTACTCAAGTGGATCTTACCTATACCTTATATTTACTTTAGCTATTGTATACCTTTCTTATTTCCTTTATATAATAATAAAGATTATACTTTATACTTAACGGTACCCTCGCCCTGTAATAGTTTGTTGTACTTATATATTTGCGCTGCGCGCGCTTATTTACTACAAATATTGCGACGAATGTCTTTTTTAGCAATTTATTAGTATTTTAGTTTTTGGATTATTCTCGACGTTTTTGTATTTCGTAAGACGGGAGAATTAATTTAGTAATAATACCTATCTATTTAGTACTTTTAATTATAAGTAGATTCTACGACTATTATAATTATAGTTCTAAAATATTAACCGGCGTACCGAATCTATATATTTATTTCCGCTTCCTAGAAGATAATAATAATACCGAGTCGGTAGTTATCTATTTCAATACTAATAATAATACGGAATTTATAATTATTAGCGAACTTTTCAATTTCTTAAGCGAGACTTTTATTATCGATTGAACTTTAGCCTTTAATATAACTAATAATTACCCTATCCTTCCTATAGAGTAAAACTTCTAAGTAGAGCGGCCCCTTAATTACTATTATCCGGATTATAAGTTCTATAGCCCTAATTTCGTTCCCTAAAGCTCTAGTAAGCCCCCTACTAATAACCCTAACAAAATAATTACTAATAATCGGCTAGCGGTATTAGCCCTGCGTATATAGGGCGCCGACTATATATATTGCTATACTTAGGCCTATTTATATAATAAATTATTAATTAATAACTTTATTGCCTTCTACCCGGTTATCTTCCGTTAATATACTTCTTATATTATTTAATTATTTATTTTTATTACTATAATCGATATTATTGCGGAGGCTTTTCGTATTTCTAAGTAGTATTATAATTATTAGCTTTTAGAGAAGGAGGTTAAAGCGCGTATTAATATTTAATTATAAAAGGCTTTATAAAACGAAGTTATTAAATAAAAGTCGGAGGTTAAGAAATAGTACGACCTATTAAAGGATAAGGAAGTAATTTATATTAATTATAATAAGGAAATATTAATTATAGTAAATAATAATAGTATTATAAAGGTATAGATCCTATCGCTATAGAATTGCGTTATAGAATTATAGATTAATAATAATGGCCTTATAGCCCTATTTAATAATAATAATATTATTCCCCTTAATATTTTCAGTTTTAGTAGTAGTCTTAGTAGCGGCTCTAGTAATTCTAGCGGCTCTAACGGCGGTAGTAGTACTAGAAATAATAGAGGAAGAGGTAGTCCTAGTCCCGGTAATTAAAGTTATAGCCTTCCCTCCTAGCCTCCGGCTCCGGCCTATAATAGCCGTCGTCGTATAGTCCCTAATTCCGATATTTTTAACGTATTAGGTAAGACGGCTAAAGACTATAATAACGCTTATACTACTTAACGTTTAAAAATTCATTTATATTGGGGATATAACGAATAGGCTTTTTCTACCGAGCGTTCTAAATTTCTTTATATTTACTCCCGCTTTAATAAAGCTCTTATAACTAATATTAAAGTTAGTATATAGCCTATCCTAAAGAAGGCTAACCCCGATACTTAGATTTAAAAGGAAGCCGAGGATTTTATTATTTATTTCGATATTCATTATAATATAATAGATATAAGACTAGAAGTAGAGCGTTACTTCTAATAATTATAGATAAAGTTTATTTTCTAAGATTTTGAGGACAAATTTACCCTCTACGCCGACTACTATAATATAGGTAATTCTATACGTATATTCTTAATTAAGTAAAAAATTAATAATTAATTTAAAGATTTGATTATTTACTAGATCGATTACCCTATTAGTAATAATATTAACGGTTAAATCGAGCTCTTATATAAGTTAGCTTATAATTATAAGGAAACCGTTTTTAATAAAAAGATATTTAATTTTTAATCCTTTAGTAATAACCGCGGTAAATTTAATAGTAGCTCTACTGGTAATAATTCTAATAGTAATAATTCTAGCGGTAGTAATTCTTCTTCATTTTTTAAGACGGTCTCTTAAGGCGGCGATACTATAGATTTAGATTAATTCGAAATTATTATGCATCGTATTGTACTATCTAATATTTGGAAACGTTATTAAAACGTAGGCGAGTATAAGAGATATAGTAAAAAGGGTTATAAATAGAAGACTTATTAATAATTCGTAAACTTAGGTAATAGTAAGGGTCCTATTCCTAGTATTAAGATTACCCGCCCTAAGAAAGGTAGCGGTAATAATTCTAAGAAGCCGGGTTAGAGCGGTTACGGCAATAGCGGCGGTAATAGCGTTAATATAGCCGATACGGGTAATAAGGCTACCCCCGAAATTGCTAATAATAATAATACTAGTACGGGAAATATAGCGCCTCCGTTGTAAATCGCCAACGAAAGCTATTACTAGAAGGAAGGAAGGAGAGTTTAGGAATAGAAGAATAGTTATTAGGTAATATAGATAGGCAATTGGACTAGGATTAAATATAAGAAGAATTTTTAGAATTATTATTTATTAATTCAATTATAATTAAATTAGAGAAATTAATCCTCCTTTCAAATTACTTTTATTATAGTAGGCGTAAAGTATATTGTTTAGCGTTAATAAATAGCGGTTATACGAATAAAGCTTTTATTAATACGAATTTTATTAAATAATACGAATTACTAATTTAGAAATTAGAATAATTAAAGCCTTTAAAGCTAGTAAATAGTAATATAAATACTTATATTACGGAATATATAAGGTTAATTATAAAGATTAGCGTTTATAGTAAAGAAATTAATATATTGATCTTTATATTATTACTAGACAACCCGGTTATTTTAGGGCTCCTCTAATTGTAATAATATAACCTATTAATAAATTAGGAATTAGGAGAACTTAAATTCAATAAAAAGTACTATAGTAAATATCTTTCTAAGGATATACCCGACTTCTAAATATAAATACTTAAAGTCTTAAGAGGTAATACTATTAAAATCGTAAAGGAATAAGCCGTAAAGGCGGGTTTAAAGGATTAATAAGCCGTAGAGGCGGGTATAGAGGAATAAGCCGTAGAGGCGGGTATAGAGGAATAAACTGTAGAGGCGGAAATAGAAGAAGAAATTGGATAAGTGTTAATTATAGCGCCGCCTTTTTTAAATAATAGATTAGGTCTTAAGCGTATACCGGTAGCGCCGGAGCCCGAGGCTAGGCTATTATTAATACTTAAAGTACGTCCTCTACTACTAAAACCCTTAGCCTTATTTTAAACCCGTTGAATTATTTAATATAAGAGGGTAAAGTTAAAAGAAAAGATCGCTAAAGTAACGGGTAATATAAACCCTAAATAATTCTAGCCTATTAATTCGCCTAAAGGAAATTAAGTAATAATATTACTTTATAACCTAATAATTCCCGAACCCCCTAAGCCTAAAAAGAAACTAGTCCTTTATAGAACAATTAGCGGTAAATATATTCCTATTGTAGACCCTAGTAGGATACCTTTAATACTACTATTCGTAAGGCCTATTAATATTAGTAATATTCTTATTAATATAAATAATATTGTAAAATTCAATATAGTTAATTTCAATTTCGCAATTAGGATAAAATATTTAGAGGTAATCGTTACGACTAGAGGCGAAATTGAAGAAGTAATCCGGTAAATAGAAGAAGAGATTAAAGTAAGCGGCGAATTAATTAGAGGAAATAAATTTTAAATTATAAATCGTATGTATAAAGACATTTATATTAATAATAGAGCGAAGTATAAAGATTATTTTATAGATTACTTTCTAAGGATTTTAAAGGGTAATATAGGCGAAGTTATAACTAAAATTACGGAAGAAAACGTTAGAAAATTCTACGAGAAAGCGGATAAGCCTATAATTACGGAGTAGTAGATTAAAATAAAGATGTTAGCCTATTACTATAAATATTAGAACGTAGCGAACCCCCGGGAAGTTAAAGTTCTCCTTTAATACCGATTTTATAATTATAAAATCGAATTAATCCCGGGAATTAAATTACCTAACGCCCACTTACGACCTTTCTTACCGCTAAAATTAGGCGTTATTAAAAAATAATTAAATAAAAATATTCGATAAAGGTTTATCCGGCTATCCTAATTATTAACGGCCTCTTTAATACTATTAATAAAGAAATTAGGCGGCGGTATATATATTTACGTAGATTACTATAGTATTAATAATATTACTTTGAAGATAAGATACCCCTTACCGTTAATTAAGGAGACGTTGGATATTATTTATAAAGTTAAAATCTTTATTAAATTCGATATTATCGCTACTTTTAATTGGATTTATATATATAAAGGCTACGAATAGTTTATAGCGTTTATAATACAATTCGGATTCTACGAGTTATTAGTATACCCCTTCGGTTTATAAGGCGCGCTGGCAACCTTTTAGAACTTTATTAACGATATTCTCTATAATATATTAAATAAATTCACTATTATTTATTTCGACAATATTTTAATTTACTCGGACAATAAGGAAAAGTATATTAAATATATTTCTAACGTACTAAATCGCTTTAAGCGTTTAAACCTATAAATCGATATCGATAAATATAAATTTTATATTATTAAAACGAAATATTTAGGCCTAATTATTACGCTGGGCGGTATTAAAATAGATATAAATAAAGTTAAAGCGGTAATTATATAGGAATTACTAAAATCTAAAAAGGCATTACAATTATTCCTAGGATTCGCCAACTTCTACCGCTACTTTATTAAGAATTTTTCGAATATAGCTAAACCGTTCTATAAATTTACTAAGAAAATTATAAATTAATAATAGGGTATTAAGTATTAAAAGGCGTTTAACGACTTTAAAATTACATTTACGACGGTATTAGTATTAAAAATCTTCGATTGGGGTAAGAAGATAATAGTCGAGACTAATATTTCGAATTAGGCTTTTAGAAGTACCCTTTCCTAATAGGGAGATAACGGCGTTCTCTACTTAGTAGCCTACTTTTCGGCTAAATATATCGTAGTAAAGTGTAATTACAATATTTATAATAAGGAATTGCTAATTATTATAAAGGCGTTAGAAGAATAGAGTTTAGAATTAGAGGGGGCGTAGGAAGAAGTAGAAATTATTATAGATTATAAAAACCTTAAAACGTTTATAATTACTAAGTAATTTACCCCCCAGTATATAAAATAATCGGAATTCCTCAGCTATTTCAACTTTAAAATTATATATAAATAAGGCGCGGCGAATATTAGGCTTAATACTTTAAATAGGAAATTAAAGGATAGG
Source organism: Neurospora sp. CHS-2018c (assembly GCA_009806235.1). Taxonomy (NCBI): domain Eukaryota; kingdom Fungi; phylum Ascomycota; class Sordariomycetes; order Sordariales; family Sordariaceae; genus Neurospora; species Neurospora sp. CHS-2018c. The sequence goes on from RAPC01000018.1 coordinate 103,076, forward strand.
TTGTAAAACGTAGAAGACGAATGCTTATTAGTTAGAAAAAAGCTATTAATCGATCTAAATCGCTTCGACCTAATGTTTTTTAAAGAAGACGAATTAATAGATGTAATCTACTTATACTTAGGAGTTATAGAGGAGATATACTATATAGGGTACGCCGCCGATTTATACGATTAGGACTTATACGACTTCAACTTCTACGAGTTCGAAATTACGAAATTTATAAACGACTTTATTAATAATAATTACGTTAAATCAAACCTAATATAGGAGATAATTTTATACTTATAAAAGGAAGGGTAATAGGTATGGACTTTAGAGGTTAAGAAAAAGTTTAAAATCGCCTTTGCAAAGTATTTAATTAAATAGGGGCGGGTCTATTAGAGGAAAGACGTAGAAGAACGGGTATTTATTAATTTAGACGATAAAGATATTTAATTACAATTTATTTATAAAATATATACGGCAAAACCAGGCGGGTATCCCGGCCGCAAACGAATATACAAGACCTTTAATAAATTCTATTACTAATTAGGAATATACTAATCTATTAAGGAATTCTACAAAGTATACCTAGCCTATACTAAGACTAAGTTATTAAAATATTCGCTAATTAGGTTTTTAAAGCCTTTTCTAATACCTTTTAAATTATAGTCGGAGATCTTAATTAATTATATTACCCTAATAACCCTATATAAACAGAGGGGTAGGATATATTACTATATAATTATTGTCGTAGATAGGCTAATGAAAATAAAGTATTATATATTTATAGAGATTTTAAAAACCGAAAAATTGGTTAAATGTTTTATCGAGAGGATTTATAGTATTTACGAGTTGCCGGATAATATTATTTCGGACTGAAGGTCCTAGTTCATTTCAGTATTTTAGAGGGCTTTGTACGAAAGGTTAGGCGTTACTATTAAGCTTTTTTCAACGTTTTATTCTTAAATTAATAATTAGACCGAAAAGATTAATATAGAAATAGAGTAATACCTTCGGCTTTATATTAATTGGGCTTAAAATAATTAGGCGGATTGGTTACTTTTAGCTAAGTTTGCTTATAATAATACTATTTTAGAAATAATTAACGTCTTTCCTTTCTACGCTAACTATAGTTTCTATTCGAAGATAGGTATTAAACCAATTAAGCCTTATCCCTCAAACCTTTTTAAGGTATAGAAGAAGGAATTCTTCAAAGCTTTAGAAGTAATTAATTATTTCTAAACTATCCTTAATAGTATAATAGCCCTATTTAAATAAGCGTAAGACCGGTATAAGGTGAATATAAATAAGAATTGTAATAACGCTTCCAAATATTGTATTAGTAATAGAGTTTTATTAAATACTAAGAACTTCGCTATGGGAAGGCTATAAGCCAAGCTGGTGCCTAGATGGGAAAGCCCTTTCTATATCGTCGAATACAATTCTTATTATATAAAGTTTAAACTCCCTAAGAATATAAAGGTTAACTTAGTATTTTATATATCTATAATTAAGTTATAGGAAATATCTGGGCTCCTAGAATAGTAAGATATCGAGTAAGATATTTGGACTAATATAGGTTATACTATAATTAGGACTAACGATTACGATAACGACGAATAATAGGAATAGGAGTTCGAGAATATTATAGGTTATAGTAAAATAAATAATGGCCGCTAGATATATTACGTTAAATAGAAAGATATTAATAAGCCTAATTAGTAATTAGTTAAAGATTTAGAGGGATACGACGATGTAATTTAGAAGTTCTACAATGCTAATTTTAATATACTATTACTACTTATTTGGGTTAAGAAAAGGCGAGATAGAAGGAGGCTAAGGAAGAAGTTATTTTAAGACTTTGAACTAATCCTTACCCCTAGTTCAGATTAATAATAATAATAACCCCTTCGACGAAGTATTAGAGTCGTATAATAAAAAAGATAAAGTTAATAAAGTAAATAGATTTAATAAAAAAGGAGTTCAACCCGATTTATCCGTATACTTTAGTCGATACTTCTAGTATATTCTTTTTTAGAGTAATTATTATAAGTACGAGAAATAGTACGTTTTATAGTAGGTTTATATTTTTTATTCCCCTAATAATGGATAGAGCTAATAACCTATAGAATTAACGGTTAAGATTGAAAAGGTTAGAATTAGTATAAAAATAGTAGTTATAAATAGGAATCGAATAGAGGGTTTCTACGCTATTTATATTAGTAGCGGCTAATTATACGTTTATACAAATTGCTATACTACGAACGTCTTTATAGTACCCCTTGCAGGGCTAGTAATAGTAGAGGTAATAAGAGGTAATTATATAGTACAATTAGAATAGTTTGCGAAATATAGGAAGATTGTTAAATATAATAATAGACGTCTCGGTAGAAGGGTTATATTTAGTAATGTTTTAGTTGGTATTTAGCTCCTGAATAGGAATTTAGGCGCTAAGCGGTTGCCCGTCTTGGTATACGCGCTAAAGTTTTTTATCGGATTTTAATTGGGCGTATTTACGGGATGCCCGGGAAGGCCTACTTTGAAGGAATTAATAGGCAAAATTATATATTTAGCGATTTCGTAGACGGGGACTTCTTTTACGAGGGGGTAGTATTATAGGGCTGGCTTACGTGCCCTATACTAGTCGTACTATAGCTAATACTATATTGTAATCGTATATACCTTAACCGTATATATAGCTATAGTATTAGGCTTAGTTATAGTAGTAATTATAGGGTAGATCTACCTAGGTAGATCTCACCCGTGCCCTATATCTGCCCTGGCTGTCGTATACCTTTCTTACTTCCTTCGTACAACAATAAAGATCATACCTCATACCTAACGGTGCCCTCGCCCCGTGATACTTATATAGACTTTTCTTACCTCTATAAACGATTATCTATAAAGTTTAAGCATTTCCCTAATTAATACCGTTATTAGCGTTGTAATATTCTTTATCCTTATTTTTAATATTTTCTACTTCGGTACTACGGAATTTAGTATTACTATAACCTCTCTAACCGGCGGCGGAGCGGCCGGAGGAATTAGAACTCTAGCCGTTGTAGCCGCTTCGACTACTTCGGCCGCTACAATTATAATAGTTTTTACAATTACCGTAGGAATTACTATAACTACTATTTTAAAGGCCCTTATTACTATAATTAATACTATTTTTATAAATATATATAATATAACCTTCTTAACTGTATTTCTAATAGAGAAACTCTATCTGCACGGGGTAAAAACTCTATCTGCACGGGGAAAAAAAAGTGATTTTGAATGTCTTTTCCTAACCACCAAAAGACTTCGTAAGAGAATAAAAAATATATAATATTTTTCGTTATTTTTTTCTCTACTAAACGCTTACACTGCCACGGGCTCATGTGCCTGCTAACCTAGGGAAACTCCAACGAAAGAAACCTATTATAAATAAATAATTGGGAATATTAAAATATACAAAGTTTAAGGAATGAGGATTTAGATGTCCATTAGGGCGGTGAAGCTGGTACTTACCCTGAAAAATCCGTTAAAATTCAACTAGTAATTTGGTACTATTCCTGATTTCATACACTTAAGTTTGACTAACTTATACTTAAAAAGCAAAAGTAGATCCCCGTGCAGATAGAGTTTTTACCCCGTGCAGATAGAGTTTCTCTTCTAATATAGGCCATCTTTTATATATTGGTTGAGGACGTCTAAATAAATAATTCGAGCGATATAAATGGCGTTTAAATCTATAGTATCGCCTCTTTAATTAATAATATACTCCTTTAAATTACTATTCCTATTAAGGGTATTACTAGTATTATTAGCATTACTATTACCCTTATTAGCCTACGGCTAATTGAATTTAATATAATATTCGTCGTCTTCTAAATTGTATACTAAATTATAGTAAAAGGATAATTATTCTTCGAAGTCGTTGTCTTTAGGGTAAATATATTAATTCGAAACAGCGATATAAAACTTATTGGAAATCTTATAGCGAAAGTAATAAATCTTTATAGTTTCGTTTAATTAATAATAGTCTACTATTTTAATGAAATCTATTTCGAAATCGGTAAAAAAACGGTTACTTTACTTAAATTTATTAAAGCAGCGTACGGTATCGAATTTTAAATCGATATTATTAAAATAAAAATCTATAAACATTATAAAAATAAAGCCTATCTCCTATTTCTACTTTATAAAGTCACCGGAATTAATTAAAATAACGTTAAAATCCTTTTAGAAAGTTTTTGCCAATTTGCTCTTCTTCTCCTTCCTCACTTTACTAGAAGAAGTTTCTTCCTGTATTCTCTGCTCTTGGAGGTGCTAATGTCTCTGAGTACAGTTTATACTCCAAACTCATTAGCAGACTCTGTGATGCTTATGATTAACGTGCTCATGCACAACTACTTTAAAGCCTAAAAAATAATTCGTATAAAGGATTTTAGTATATTTATTAGGGAAATAGAACTTATTAAGGGCCTAAACTATTATAATACGGTTTTTCTAAGTAATATAGGCTTTGTTCCGCTAAATAGGGTTTTTCTAATTGGCTATAAAGGGGTCGGGGTTGGAGAATAGCGCTTTAAAGTTAATTACAATTACGAAAGGAGCTTTAAGTGTCACAGGGTTAACCCTGTAACGGTTTATAGCAGCGATAGCACCAGGTCTAAGCCAGAGATCAGCTTATAGCTTAGACCATTGTATAAAGCCATTATAGCGTTCGTAATAGTTTTAATCGTTATTGCTGCACAACGGTAGTGCTAACTCTATAGCGCTTATAAGACTACTATAAAACTACTAATTAGGACCAGCCTATAAAAATTGGTCCTAGAGTATACCCTTAGACCTTCTCCTTTCCTTTCCTTATATAATTATATTTGTTCTTACCTACTTTATACCTTTGTATTATAATAATTAATTATACCTTTAAATTATCGCGTTTTACACATATCTTTTTCAACCTTTAGAGTTGTACGGCGTTTAATTATATAGTCTATCCCCTATATTAAGGTCGCCATTAATTGTAGACCCCGGTATATAGAATCGCTTTGTTAAATCGTAGATTTACTAAAACTATAATATAAATATAGGTTAATTATTACGATTACGCCTTCTTATTGCTATAATCCCTCTATATCGCTATAAAATTATATAGTAGAAAATAATAATTACGATTACGACGACTACTTTATTAGTAGTAATAGTAGTAATCTCTACTTACTTAATTACGTTACGCCTAGCCCGGGGTCCGGATTTAAACTTAATGTCTACGATTTAAATATACTTTCCTAATTTCTCAATAACGAATTAATTAACGATATAATTATTATAAAAGTAATGCTATTTATTTTAAATGTTACTCCCGATATCTAAAATTTCGTTACTAATATTATATTCGATTTCCACCCCTCTTCTGTACTTAGGGAATATTAGGAGATCGCTACTAATATCGGTTAATAGCCGGCGTTTCGATTTATTATTAATGCGTTTAGCCGAGTATTCGCCCGAATCTTTATTAATTATAATACTGTTGTTACGGAATATTAGGAAGCTTAGTAGGTCATCGCTACCCTACGCGAGCAAATCACTACTATAGTTTCTAACGCCCCCTTAATAACCCCTACTACTTCTAACGAAGGCGCCCTAATTACGCCTATAGGAGTTTCGACAACCCTTACCACTCGCCTTCCTAAGCGTATTATTAAAGACCTTCCTATTTTTACTAGTAAAAAGAAAAATAATACTAAATACTATAATACTTTCTATTTATAGCGCTATTAAATTAAAGCCGCTTAGGAGTTTAATATAATTTATTTTCCTAACGAGCGGATTAAAATCGTAAAGGCTATATTCCGCTTAGGACTAAATTTACGTATAATATTTAAGGGTAACCTTATTAAAATTAAGGAGTTCCCTAATAACTCCGATTAATAGTCGTAGAAAATAAGCGAAATCTTTCTCCAATACCTAGTAAATCGGTACAATAACGTAAATATTAAATTAAATACTTATAAATATTTAATCGACTTCTATTAAGGCGGTATACTATTCCTGTACTTCGAAATCAAATTTACTAAATTTATAAATAAGTACGGTCTTATTAATATTATAAAAGTTTACTACCTTCGTAATAAAATTAATAAGAAATTCTGCTAAATTTTAGTCTTTTAGGATTTCCCGGGTAATAATAAATATATTAAGTAGTTATAATTAATTAAAAAGGTTAATAGGAAGATCGAGGACGCCGAATATTGTAATAAGGTTATAACCGGCTTTTTGGTTAACTCCGCTAATAAAAGCGGCGGTAGTAATTCTAATAGTAGTAATAACGGCGGTAATAGATCTACCCCTCCCGCCTCGGCCGATAATAAAATAATAAGTTAAGGAGGAAATTAAATAGATTTAAATATAGCGAATCTATTTGCTATATTCGACCCAAAGGTTTTTAGAGAGTATAGGGAGAAGGGACTTTATTATTATTATAATTAATAAGGATATATAGTTTATAATTGCCTTAATTCAATTAATTAGGGTAGTAAACTTCGTATTAACGGAGTCCCTACCGGTAAGGAAAAGAAGAAGAATAAGGATAAGGGACGAAGAAATCGGAATAATAGAAGAAACGGTAGGAGTAAATTAAGAGGTAGAGGAGGAGACGTAGCGGAAGTCCGGGCTATTAGAATTATTAGTACTAAAAACCCTAACGAGCCTACTACGGGCGGCGAATATTATAATAATTAAAGAAATAAATAGCCTTTATACTTAATCGTATATAGAGGTTTAACCGGTTGGCTATATTGTAGAGAAAATAAAATCCTTTTATTAATTTAAAAGAAATATAGATCTAATTATTAAATAGTACTATTCCTCCAAATATAATTCTATTATCTACGTATGTAATTACTAGTACGCGTAAAGACTACTATATTACCCTTATTAATAATAGGTATTCCGTATATACTTTTATCGACTATTCTTTCGTTTAAGAATATAATTTCCCTTGTTTTCCGTTACTTTATCCCAAAAAATTAGTATTCGTGGATAATAACGTTAAAAGTATTATTAAAATAGTAATAAAGAAAAGGCTATAAATAGGTTATTACAAAAAAATTATTACCTTTTTAATATATAACTTCTATAAAAAATACTCTATTATCCTAGGCTATCCTTAAATAATAACTTATAAATCGAATATCGATTACGAAAATAACGGTATATAATTCAATTATTCTAATTATTATAATTACTATTTATTAATAAATTTCTCTAACGATTAAACGGAAGTGCTTCGGGCGTTCTCTAACCCTATTTCTATTATTACCGCTCGTATTTATAAAAAGGCACTTCTCCCCCCTACTTCTATTAAAAAAGGTATTATACTATTTATATTTTATAAGAGGGGTAATACCCTTCCTAAGGATAATATTAATACTATTCCTAGGGGTTACTTCTATAAAGAAGAAATTTCGAGGGCGGAGGGCAAAAGCCTATTTATTAGGGGACTTTAATTTAAAGATAAAGGACCCGAAGAGCGGACCTCTATGTTTAAGAATAAAGGGGAAACTTTATTATTATTAACTTCGTATTATACTTTTATTAATTATTAAGCAAAGGCGAAGGTCAAATTTATTACTAATACTATTGTAGTACTAATTAAAACCAAAAGGGATATACTATATTAACCCTATACTAAACCGGGTAGGAAGCGTATATTAGTAGAGGATTATCGAATACTAATCCGGTTTAATAAATTAATTAATAATAAAATTAACCCTATGGATATTTACGAATTAAATACTACTACTTTTAACTTTATCTATAAAAGAGATTAATTTTAATTATATATAATTAATTACGTATAATTCGAATAGTTAGTAATACTTTTAGAATTTAATAAAATAGATTTTATATACGAAGTAATATAAAATATTATTAAGGAAAAAGGGGAGTAGTATAAGAAGGACTTTCTACTATCCCTTTATAATTTTATTGATAATATAATAGGGAAATATAAATTTAATACTAAATAGGAAATAATAATTATTATACGAATAATTATATTAATAAAAGATTTCGCAAAGGACGCCCCGCTCTACGAAGCGACGATTTAATGCGTATACTTCGTTAAAATCTTAGAAGAAGATATATAGAAGTTTATAAATAAGGCGGATAAATTATAGAAGACTAAGGAGAAGATTAATAAAATGTTATTACTTTACTACTAGTCCTACGTCGATGCCTTTTTACTAGCGCTAATAAATTAGTTCCCCCCTTATTAATTTTATAATTATAAAATTGAATTTTAACTAAGAGAGTAAGTACTATACGCCAGACCTAGGCTTATATTGCCTATCGAGGTTATTATTATTAAGAAATAAATTGATAAAAACCTTAGAAAGAAATTCATCTGGCCTTTTTAATCTACTTCTATAATACCTATCCTATTAATAAAAAAACTAAGGGATAGGGTCTATATTTACGTAAATTACCGGGGTATTAATAATATAACGCTCAAAACGTAATACTTATTACTATTAATTAAAAAAATATTAAATACAATTTATAAGGCGAAGATCTTTACTAAATTCGATATAATCTTTGCGTTTAACTATATACGGGTAAAAAAGGGCTACGAATAGTTTATAGCTTTTATTATTCACTTTAGGCTCTTTAAATTATTAATTTATCTATTTAAATTATAAAGAGCGTTAAGGACTTTCTAAAACTATATTAATAATATCCTATACAATATCCTCGATATTTATACTACTGCTTATTTAAACGATATCTTCGTTTATTTAAAAAACGAAGAAAAGTATATTAAGTATATTAATAAAGTATTATAACGGATAATCGACGTAAGTCTACAAATCGATATCGACAAATACGAATTTTATACTAAATATATTAAATACTTAAGGCTAATTATTACCCCGGGAAGTATTAAAATAAATCTAAAAAAAGTAGCGGCTATAACCTCCTAAGAAGTTCTAAATACTAAAAGAGCGCTATAACGCTTCCTAGGGTTCGCTAACTTCTATTATCGGTTTATTAAATATTTCTCTATATTAATTAATCTACTATACGAATTAATAAAGAAGGATATTAAGGATTAGGAGTAAAAGGATTACTACTAATAGTCTTTTAAAGTATTAAAAAAAGCTTTTACGAATAGACCCGTTCTACGTATTTTCGACTAATTAAAATAAATAATTATAAAAACGGATATATTAAATTAGGCCTATAAAAGGACGCTCTCGCAATACAATAAGAATAGGGAATTAAAACCAATCGCCTATTTCAATTAACGGTATTTATTAACGGAATATAATTATAATATCTATAATAAAGAATTCCTCGCTATTATTAAGGCTTTAGAAGAATTGTCACAGGGCTAGCCTGTATCGTACGTGATTGCTCACGTGCCTTGTGCCAACGTATAGTAATTTTTAAGACTGCTATCGCTATTAGTCGATTGGCTATAGCGGCTTCTAGTTGTAGACCTATATCGGGCCTATAGTTAGACCGTCCTTATAAAGTTAGTCTTTTAGGTATTCGTCTATATTCTCCTTCTTTCTCCTTCGTATAATTACGTATATTTATATTTATACCTAACCTTTGCCCGTAATAATTAATTGCACTTTTTAACTATTGCGTTTATAGCGCAAACCCTAAGATCTATAGAATTACGCATTTATTTTCAACCGTATAATTTATCCGTATAGGAATCGCCTCGTCGCCGAGTCGTAGAATTTAGTACTACTATTGAGTTAGATCGCCCTATCAATAGTCTAGCTCGCGCCCCTTTATTTAATAAATAAGGAATTACTCTCTTTATTTAATAAATAAGAGATCTCTTTCTATTTTAATCGTTACAACGATAAGTTATCGTCGTACTCCTTATATTATTTGTCTCCTTCAACGGCGATAACAATAGTCTTAGTATTAGCGACTACCCCTCTTTTTCTACCGGTAATAACAGAGCCAATACTAATTTACCTAACTTCGCCGTAATCTTGGAATCTAATAATAACGAACTTTATAACCCCTTTAACTTCGGTAACCTTTTCGACGTCTTTATAGAAGATTATATACTTAATATTAATATTAATTATATTGCCCTAATTAAAGTCGATTTTACTCGTAGTATTTATAATTTCTTTAATAGATTTAATAACGACGATAAATTTAGGTTTATCCTTCGCGACTATTTTATAACTATTGTTGAGATTATTAGAGAGCCCGCTTTCTAGTCTATTATTAAACCCTTCGGTTATATCTTTCTCTCCGTTCTTTAAAATAACAACGACGTCGCTACTAACCTCTACCGTTCTAAATACGAATTTAATATTATACGCTAAATCGCCGATAATAATTAAGCCGCTTTTAATACCTTTAATTTCGAATATACTTAGTTAAAGTAAGAATACGCCCTATTTTAATAAGAATTCGAAGATTTTTAAATAGAGATAGCATTTTCCGGTATATTCCTTAAACGCTCTATTGAAGACCCCTCCGTTTTCGACGGTAAGGAGAAGGATCCCGTCCGCTATTATAAAGCTTTCTATTCCTAAAAATTCTATATCGTTATTTTATAGAAAGTTAATAAGGCCTATTTTACTACCGAGGATATTAAGATTTTTAAAGCTACGATACTATTAGGCCTAAAGCTTTTATTTAATATTTAAATTGACTTCGACTTTATATTATTAAAAGTTAATAACGAGAAGTAGCATTAGAAGGACGGCGTTATTTTTATAAAGTATTTTAATAATTACTTTAATAATATTAATTTAAAATTCGACGCTAACCGCCGCTTTACCAATCTATATTAAAAGAATACGCTTTTTTCCGAATTCGAAGTCGAACTTACTACTTTTATATCGTATTATAATTTTAACGACGCTATAAAAGTCTATTATTTATATAATAAGATTAATAAGCGTTTTTATAATACCTTAATTTACTATAACCCCCCTACCGAAAACGATTTTACTAAATAGTTCGATTTTTACCGCCTTATCGTTTATAATTTCGATAACGCCGATTATTATAATAAATTAACTAGCTACTTTTATAAGGCAGATCCTAATATTAGTAATAAGGGTAATACTAGTAGTAGTAGTAATAATAATAGTAGTAGTAGTAGCGCCGACGAACGTACTATTAATTAAAGCGGTAATAAAATGGATTTTGACGCCGTCGACCTCGCCGTTTTTATTTATAAGGAAGTCTTCGATTAATATATCCGTAATAGTAAATATCGCCGTTACGGAAGCGACGGTTATATTACTTACGGTTATTTTACTTTTATTAATTATAGTAGTAAGGGCCTTTAATACGAAAAGGGTAAGAATAAAGGTAAAAATAAGGGTAAGAACCGTAATTATAGCTATAGCGGTTAGGAAGAGGTCTACGCCGCCAATATTATGCCCGTTATTATAATCGCCGCTCCTATAAAACCCGCTATTAGCGGCGAGTATTATAATAATCCGGAAAATGATTAGCCTTTATACTTAATTGCGTATAGAGGCCTTATCGGTTATTTTTATTTTAAAGACGAATTTTAAATTCTTTTAAATTAAAAGTTTTAGAAGAGGTTAGGATTTAATTTTTAAATAGTTCTACTTCGCTAAATTTAATATTCTTATTTTCTTATATTATAATCGGTTCGTATAAAAATTATTTTATTTCCCTTATTAATATTAATTATTCCGCTTTCGCCTTTATTAATTAATTATTTATTATTAAGTATAACCTTCCCCGTTTTCGCCTTCTTTATATAAAGAAGTTCGTTCTTATTAACGGAGTAATTAAGGGTATTATTTTTAAAGAGGTAATAATTAAGCTCTATATCGGTTATTATAAAGAAATAGTAACCTTTCTAATTTATAATATTTCTAAGAACCACCTAATTATTTTAGGCTTCTTATAAATATAATACTATAAGCCCGAAATCGATTACGAATAGTACGGAATACGTTTTAATAACCCTATTTACTATAACTATTATTTATTTTCTAATTTTTTAAAAGATTAGATTATAGCCCTTAGAACCTTAATTAATAGAGTTTCTACAACTTTTATTCGTAGGAAGCCCGCCGCTCTATTTCTCCTACTTAAGAAGGAGACCGAACCCCTTCTACTCTAGAAGGAGGAGATTAAATTTATTATTCCGTTTTTTCCCGCTGTTACCGAGCCCGCTTTAAAGCCTTCGGCTATAAAGGCGTTTCTAATTATAGAGCCGTCCCTAATTATAGAGACCCCTAAAGTCGACTTTAAGACCGGCTATTGAATTATTCCCGCCCCCGTTAGAATATTAATAATTAGGAGAATTAGGTCGAAGGTCGGTATTATTAGTACGGCCGCTCTCCTTATTAAAATTAAGAGCCTTATATTCTATAAATTTTACGTCCGCTTCGATAGTCGATACGTTTCGGTGGGTACGAAGCGCCTTTACGCCCCCTATTGTCCTTATAACGCCGATTACGACTTCGACCCTAACGATATTAAGGAATTTAATATAATTACTTTTAATTACGTCTACGAATTATAATAATTATAGTTATACGTTACGAATTACGCTTAAATTGAAAAATTAGCGGCCGTAGTAGGAATTTAGGATATAGATTTAACCGAGGAAATAATTAATAATATTATAGAGGGTAATAATTAATAATATAAGGAAAGTCTTCCTCCTATTCTTTATAATTTTATTAATAAAATAATTAATATTTATTTATTAGAGGACTTTTGCGAAGCCGCGATTTTCGCTAAGGTTATTTACTTTATTAGAAATTTCGATAAAGACGCGCTATTCTATAAAGAAATAATTTAATGAATATATTTAATTAAAATTTCTAAGGAGGACGCGAAGAAGTTTTTCGATAAAGCCGATTGCTTTATAAAGATTAAGGACGAGATTTTCGAAATTTTAAGGAAGTTAAAAGGCCGCTATTATATCGATAAGGTAGTAGTTTTCTTCCCTTTTTTAATAAATAAAGTCCTTCTATATCGCTTTTACGATTATAAAATCGAATTCTAATTAGGAGAAACGCCCCCCAATATACGATTCCAACGGATATTACTTATCGAAATTATTGTAATTAAGAAGTAGATCGACGATAATTTAAAGAAGAACTTTATTCGGCTATTATAATCGGTAGCCGCTTCTTCTATCCTATTAATTAAGAAGCCGGGTAGTAATATCTATATTTGCGTAGACTATTGTAGTATTAATAATATAATATTAAAAATTCAATACCTATTACCGTTAATTAAGGAGACCCTCGATACTATTTATAAAGCCAAGATTTTTACTAAATTCGACGTTATTACCGCCTTTAATAGGATTTATATTAAGGAAGGGTATAAGTAGTTTACCGCTTTTATTACCCGTTTTAGCCTCTACGAATTTATTATATACCTTTTCGGTTTATAAAGCGCTTTAAAAACCTTTTAAAACTATATTAATAATATATTATATAATATATTTAATATTTATACTACCGCTTATTTCGATAATGTTTTAATTTATTCGGATAATAAAGAGGAGTACGAGAAGTATATTAGGGAGGTCTTACGACGGATGATTAGGGCGGGGTTCTAAATCGATATCGATAAATATAAGTTCTATATTATATATACGAAGTACTTAGGTCTTATTATTACCCCGGGTAGCTTCGAAATAGATTTAGAGAAGGTCTTTATAATTACGTCTTAAGAAGTTCTAAATTCTAAGAAGGCGCTATAGCGCTTTTTGGGCTTTACTAACTTTTATTAGCGTTTTATTAAGTACTTTTCAATTATTATAGGTCCGCTATACGAATTAATTAAAAAGACGGTAGTAGATTAATAGTAGACAGAGTAGTATTAGAAGTCCTTCGAAGCCTTTAAAAAGGCTTTTAGTAGTAGATTAGTATTTTATATTTACGATTAGTCTAAATAGATAATTATTAAAACGGACGTTTTAAATTGGATTTGTAGTAGTATATTATTATAATACGACGAAGAAAGTATTCTTTATTTTATTACTTATTTTAATTAATAATATTCCTCGGCCGAATATAATTATAATATTTATAATAAAGAATTACTAGCGATTATTAAAGCCTTAGAAGAGTAGCGCTCCGAATTAGAAGGAGTATAATAACCTTTCGAAGTCCTTATAGATTATAAGACTTTAAAGACTTTTACCGTTAATAAATAGTTTATTCCCTATTATATATAATAGTTCTAATTCCTCTTTCGGTTTAACTTTATAATTAAATATCGGCTGGGTTTATTATAGGTACGCTCCGACGCCCTAAGCCGGAAGTTAGAGGACTTGCTTAAAGACGAAGTTAATAAACGATTATTAGTTAAAAATAAAGTCCTATTCAATTATAATATTTTTATTAACGGAGCTTTTATTTTAGAGGACGGAGGAGAAGAGGTCGATGTCGGTACCGAGTATATTTGCGAATTGGAGATTATAAACGAGAAGTTTACCGACGATTTAATTGCGGAGGGTTATAAGAAGTTAATCTTTTTATAAAATATTATAGTTTATTTGTCGGACCCCAACCGGAAGGTATAGTCTAAAGAAGTTAAAAATTAAATAAAAAAGGTATTCTTCGCCGAATATAAGGCGATTTAGGGACGGGCGTACCGTTGTAGCGCTATTTTCGTTAATTTTGCGGATATTGAATTTTAATTATAATTCCTTCGCTATATTTATAATTCGCTTTTAATTAAATACCCGGGCCGCGAAAAAACCTATTTATTATTTTCGTAATCCTTTTTTTAGTTAGGGATATACGTTACTGTTAAAACTTATTATAGGGCTTATTTAGTATACGCTAAATCTAAATTATTACGATACGTTTCCTATAATTTTTTAAAACTGTTGGTAGTATTTTTCGCGCTATAGAAAAATATTTCGGTAGATTACGTTACTCCGCTAATACCCTATATACGTCGCGGACAAGAATTTAAATATATTACCGTTATTATTAACCGATTAATTAAAATACGATATTTTATTCCTATTATTAATTTTACGGCCGAAGAGTTAGTGGATTATTTTATTGAAAAGGTTTATAATATTTACGAATTACCGGATTCTATCGTCTTTAACCGTAATTCTTAATTTATTTTATAATTCTAAAGGGCGTTATCTTCGCGTTTAGAGGTAGCTTTTAAGCCCTCCTCCGCGTTCTACCTAATTATTAATAATTAGACCGAATATATTAATATAGAAATAGAGAAATACCTCCGCCTTTATATTAATTAGGTATAAGATAATTAGGTAAATTAATTATTAATTACGGAGTTCGTTAATAATAATCTAATTTCTAAGACTATTAGTATTTCCCCCTTCTTCGCTAATTACGGCTTCTACCTTCGGATAGGTATTGAATTAGTTAAACCCTACCCTCTAAATATATTTATATAATAGTAAATAGAATATTTTAAGGCTAATAAAATCGCTAACCGCTTTAAGGAAGTTTTAGATTACGTTACGGTTTAAGTAAAGCGTATTTAATAATAGTATAAGGATAACGTTAATATTTACTAATCGGATACCCCGAAGTATAAGACGGAAAATAGAGTCTTATTTAATATAGAGAATTTTAAGACCGGTCGCCTATACGTTAAATTTACGCCCCTATTCGAAGGTCCCTTCGAAATCTTTAAAACGAATAATTATAGAATTACGTTTAAACTTTTAATTAATATAAAGTATAGTCTAACCTTCTATATTAATAAGGTAAAATTATAGGACGAAGTCGGTATCCTAGGATAGACGGCTATAAAGGAATAAAATGTTTATATAAATTATAGTCGGGTTATAAAGAGGATTAACGATAGGGAGGATTTAATCGAATACGACTTCGAGAAATTCGATAGCTATTAGAAGAACGAGAAGGGCCTTTAGGAGTACTACGTTATTTAAGTACTCCTATATAAACTATTATAATAATTGCGCGCTAATATGGTTATAGTCCTCAATAAAATACGGAAATTCTATAAAGTATACCCGGAGGAATTATATCCTTTAAATTAGGTAGCGGCGGAGAAGAAGCGGAAGCGGTTATTAAAGAAGGTTAGGCCGGCTATAGGGACGGAGGCCCCGGTTAGAGAATACGGATACGGAGGACGGGAGGCGGAGCGGGAAGTTCTAGCCCTACGACGGAAGTCGCCGTAATATATAGTAATAGCGGTTATAGAGGTATTTTGAGGGTAGACTACTCGTTTAATAGGGATTTCTATTATTTTATATAATTTTAATTAGCCGTATAGCTTCTTTTAATCCGGGGAAGTATTATAGGGCTAGCCTATATCGTACGTAATTGCTTACGTACTTTATATTAGCGTATAGCAATTTCTAAAACTACTATCGCTATTAATCGATTGGCTATAGCGGCTTCTAGCCGTAGACCTATATCGGGCTTACAGTTGGACCGTCCTTATAAAGCCAGTCTTCTAGGTACTCGTCTGCACTCTCCTTCTTTCTCCTTCGTATAATTACGTATATCTATATCTACACCCAACCTTTGCCCGTAATAAGAATAGAAGCTAGAATTAAAAGGAGTGTAGAAGCCGGTAGAGATTATTACCGACTATAAGGGCCTAAAATCGTTTATAATTAATAAATAATTAACCCTAAGGTATATATAATAATTTTAATTCCTATTACATTTTAACTTTACTATTTAATACCGGCCGGGCTCCTTATAAATCCGCCCGAATACGCTAAACTGCAAACCAAAAAACATTTCGAAGGATATAGGAAATAAAAGGCTATTAGCGCGTAATAAAATATTATTAGATAAAAACGTTTTTATTAATAGGGTATTCGTATTAAAGGAAGAGATTTCTATATTAAAAAAAGAGATTTCTATAATCTTTATTAATACCGAATATATTTACAACTTTAAAACTATAAATAAAACGTCAATAAACGACCTTATCGCAAACTACTATAAGAAATCAACCTTTTTATAAAACGTATAGGCCTATATATCAAATCTAATTAAGAAAGTATAATCGAAAGAAGTAAAGGATAGTTTTAAAAAGCTTTTATTCGTAAAATATTGTATTATTTAAGGGCGGATTTACTATTACAGTTCTATCCTCCTTAACCCTAGCGATATAAATATTTACTATTAATTAATCTGCTGTACTTATAATATACCGGGTATAGGGTATTTAAGGAGGGAGAAGACGTATAGCCTCTTCCTACAATCTTTCTTCTAATTAAGGATATATAACGCCGTTAGGGTTTACTATAAAAACTACCTAATATACGTAAAGACGAAGCTAACGCGGTATACGCTATATAAATTATTTAAACCGCTAGTAATACTATTTACGCTATAGAAAGACATTTCAATTGACTACATTACACTATTAATACTATATAAATAGCGAGGGCAAGCGTTTAAATATATCGCTGTAATTATAGACCGGCTAATAAAAATACGGTATTTTATTCCTACAATCGGTTTAATAGTAAAGGAATTAATTAATCGGTTTATCGAACGGATTTATAATATTTATAATCTATTTAATATTATTGTATTAAATAAGGGTTTTCAATTCATCTTATAATTCTAAAAGGTATTATTAACGAAATTAAAGATTAAATTAACCCCCTCTTCTATTTTCTATCTAACTACTAATAAACAAACGGAGCGGATTAACGCCGAAATAGAAAAATATTTATAAACTTTTATTAATTAAATATAAGACGACTAGGTAAATTAATTCCCTATAATAGAATTTACCGCTAATAATCTCGTATTAAAAACGACAAGAGTATTACCCTTCTTCGTTAATTACAATTTTCATCTACAAATAGGTATAGAACTAGTTAAATTATACCCTCCAAATATATTACAAATTTAGTAGGATAAGTATTTTAAAGTTTTAAAAATTACTAATCGTTTTAAAACGATTTTAAATTTCGTTACAGCTAAAGTAAAGGAGGCTCAACGACAATATAAGGATAATACTAATATAAATAGATTAAATGCCCTACAATATAAAATTAGGGATAAAGTTCTATTAAATATAAAGAACTTTAAAATAAAAAAACTATATACGAAGCTAATACCGCTCTATAAAAGGCCTTTTAAAGTTATTAAAGTTTATAATTATACTATTATACTCTACTTACTAATTAATATAAAGTATAATCCCACCTTCTATATTAATAAAATCAAATTTTAAATAAAAAGGATAAAAGGGAATATTAAGGCGAATTATAAGCGGATTATAAGGCGGATAAATAATAGGAAGGACTTTAAAGAATAGGAGTTTAAAATTATCGACGACTATTAGAAGAACTTAAATAATAGATAATAGGAATATTATATTGTATAGGCGCCGCTATATATACCTAATTAGTAATTATATAAAAATGTAGAAATATATTTAGAGGAAATTAGGAAGTTCTACAATAATAACCCGGACGCTCTAATACCGCCGGCCTAAACCGCCGCCGAAAGACGGAAGGATTGCGAAGCAGAGGTTAGAGTAAATTAGTAAAGTAAAGGAGCGGACTAATTATTAGAAGCTAGGGAGAACGGATAGTACAAGGGACGGAGGAAGTCGCCGCGTAAGGCAACGGCGGCTATAGAAGTTTTTATAGTATAGGCTAAATAATTACTAGGTATTTCTAATATTTTATATATTATTAATTAGTTATATAACTTCTTTTAGCCCGGGGTAGTATTATAGGGTTAACCCTATAACGGTTTATAGTAATAATAGTATTAGGTTTAAGCTAGAGATCAGCTCATAGCTTAGACTATTATATAAAGTTATTATAGCGTTTGTAATAGCTTTAATTGTTATCGCTATATAACGGTAGTATTAGTTCTACAACGCTTATAAGACTACTACAGAATTGCTAATTAAGACCAATTTATAAAAGTTAGTCCTAGAGTATATCCTTGGACCTTCCCCTTTCCTCTCCTTATACAATTACATTTGTTCTTACCTACCTTGTGCCTTTGCACCGTAATATTAAGGGAATTAGCCGTAAAGGTATACCCCGGGTTATTTTAATATATTTCTAATCCCTATATTTAATCTTCCGTTAGTACTACTATTCTCCCTACTATTATTATTAGGATTAACTATAGTATTATTATTATTAATTTATTTAATTTAGTTGAATTCTTTTAATATTAATAGGGGATAGATGCCCGAAGGCTGGATTCCCTAAGAAGACCTTGTATTAAGGTATTCTAGTTGGGAAAGATGATGATAAGAAGAAGAGGAAGCCTAGGAAGCCAGGCCATACCCAGGTTATATACTTGGGCAGGTACCTTGCAGGCCGCAGGCGACAAAGGTCTTCAAGGACCTTTGTCCTAGCTGTAAGAGCTAGTCTTTCCAAAACTAAGTTAGACTATTCTATAAGGTTTTAGAAACCTCTAGTTTCCTGTATTAAGTGCCGTACAACAAAAGAAAAACCATTATCCTTAATAGACTATCTATCTCCTCCGAAAAGATCCCGATCTCCTCCGATAATGTTTAGGTCTCCTCCAATAAAGTTTAGGTCTTCGGGATGCTCCGGGGCGGTACGGGATATATTAGGTTAATAGGGCGAAGATTAATAGAAGTCCGGTAATTATCCATTGAAATCCGAAAAGCTATAAGGGCTATAGGGAGAAGGGAGTTTATACTAGGGAAGCGAAGTATAAGAGTAAAGTTGTTGAAGTAAAAAAGAAATGTTGAAAGAAAGGGGTAAAGAAATAGTACTATAATAAGAATATTAAAAGTACTTAATGTACTAAAAGTAGATTATTAGGTATAATAATGTAAAAGTATTAAAAACGCTAAAGAAAGAGAGGGTAGCTAAAAGTACTAAAATTGCTAAGAAATTTAAAGTCTTTTATTAATGCCTATATAATTGGTAAAGACCGTTAGAGGGCTAGTATAAGGTATAAAGAAGTAATAAGGGCCGGTAGGTTATTAGGGATTATTATTTTAATAACGAAGTCGCTATATAGTATAATAATTAGCTATAGAAGTGGTAATGCTATACGTATTGTTATAATAAGTATAGAGAACCGAAATAGGCCGAATCTTAACGACGGCGAATAGCCTATAGGAATTAGGGGTATTCGGGAATTACAAAGGCAAAACTATAAAGTAATTAGAGATATCGACAGTAGCGGAGACGAATTACTCAATATAATGCTAGGGCATATCGAGTCCGGGGATATTCAAGAGTTATTAGGTATTAGAAGCCTAGAGGGTATACTTATATACCGGCAATAAAAGAAAACGGTAACGTCTTTATTACTTGCGATGAACTAAAATTATTACTATCCTTGCTTTGTTGGGTAGGAGGGAGGTATTTTACTCGGGTAATAGTTGCTAGGAATCTTGAAATTCGAAAGCTAGGAGCAAAGCGGTTATTCGAGAAGTTTATTGCGTAAAAGAAATTTAGGGGAGAGTATAAAGTTTTTCGTAATCTTAGAAGCGTAGGGTAATAAAGTAAATAAACGGTTATTTAAAGGATTCTTATTATAAAATATGAATGCGGGGTTACAAAATTATTAAAGAAGGCGAATTTACGAGGTGTTCTCTATTGTCTTAGTAAAAGAAGTTTAAATATCTTAAAAGTAGAGTAGCTATTAGAAACTTCTTTTATTCGTCTTAGTAAAAGAAATTTAAGGGTATTATAAAGTTTTTAGGGTAAATACGGGGTTAAAATTATTAAAGGGCGAACTCGTAAAGTATATCGTTGTTTATATTTTATTATTTTTCTTAGAGGGGTACTTTTAATTATATTCTTTCTTCGTTTAGCCTACTACAATTTAATTAAACGGTACTAGAAGTATTAGAAGATAGAAATTCGAGGAGGGCAATCGAATTAAATATTATTTAGGGAGCGTGGAGTTTACAATAATTGAATAAATAAAGAGAATGTCGTCTAGCCTATTACGACTCAATTGGGCAATAGGGAGAGGTTATTATTGGTAATCTTACTATTCTACTATAATAGTTATTTCGTTTTAGTTTGAACTAGGGGCTCGACGCCGCGGCCAAACTAGACTTAAGAATAATATTATTATTATTATTATTCCCTATCTTTACTATAGCGGTCATTTTATTGTAATATCGGCCTATACTTCAACGGATAAGGTAATTGAAGCTTAAAAATAATATTGGTAATATTTTCGAAATTGTTTAGGCGGAAGCGCGTTATTATTAATAGAGGTATTATCGTTAATCGTTCCTATTACTTTAATTACTTCGTTCCTTTATTTACCTCCTACTTCAATAGTTAGGACAACTACACCTCGACGGCTAAGCTAGGCAAAAGGTATTGGGCGATATTAGTAATCCTTATAATTAAATAGTGATTTATTCCGTTTTACTAGTGACGGTTATACTCGTTTTGCGCCTGGTTAGTTAAAAACTGCCCCAAATAGTATTTAAGAATAAAGCTCTTGAGGAACGGCGGGTTATTGCAACTGTGAAGTTGTAGCTACCATTTGATAGGGGATAAATACCCGAAGGCTGGATTCCCTAAGAAGACCTTATATTAAGGTATTCTAAGTAGGAAAGATGATGATAAGAAGAAGAGGAAGCCTAGGAAGCCAGGCTATGCCCAGGTTATATACTTGGGTAGGTGCCTTGCAGGCCGCAGGCGACAAAGGTCTTCAAGGACCTTTGTCCTAGCTGTAAGAGCTAGTCCTTCTAAGACTAAGCTAGACTATTCTATAAGGTTCTGGAAACCTCCAGTTTCCTGTATCAAATATTTTCGAAAGGATTAATTACGTTATCTCGGTAATATATTCTATTTTTCTAAAGGTTATTTTAAATACTTCGTTCTTACTTATTCCTATTTAGAATTAAACTTTAAAGTCCTCGAATTAATTTGTAAAATTAGTAGCGCTGTAGTCAAATATTTAAATTATACGCGTAATAGGGTAAATAATAGTATAGAAGGTATTATTATTAATTAAATAAATAACGTTGATAATAGAGCTTTTAGTAATTTATAAAGGTATAGATTTATTTGTTGTAAGGGTATTGAAGAGGGTATTAATAGCTGGGGTTTTAAGGATATTATCTAAAATTATAAAATAGATTTCTTTATTTATTAGGGGGGGAATAGAACTCTTTAATTCGTTAAAGCTCTATAATTTATTATTTTAAAGGGTATTTAAGACGTCGACGTCTTCTTAGGTATATATTAATAGTAATTATTATTCTTCTAATAGAATGCCTACATCGGTAATAATAATATTAGTATCGAGAATTATAGACTCTACCCGTTGCGGGATTTCTTCTTCAGCGATTAATAGCATTGTAATAGGTATATTAAACGGCGTACTTCTTCCTTATAATAATATACACTTGTAACGTAATAGTAGAAGTACAATTAATTATTACGGGGTAAGGCGATATTGAACGTTAGGGGTTTATTACGATGCACTAGCTCACGTAGTTCCGTATTGCGTAGTTGGGTATAAATAAAATAAATAATTAAAGTTAAAGAAGGAAAGAGGGAGAGGTTGAGATCTAAGCTCTAGAGTTGCATCCTTATATAGGATAGGCCTAGATTCTGCCAGCCTCGACCGCCTTCCTTATTTAATCTAATAATATATATAAATACGATATGTAAGTCGTAGTGCTAATTAAATAGTCGTACGGTTAATACTACCCGTATAATTAATTAGAGTATTCGTATTAATAGTATTAGTAGGTCCTATAGGTCTTATCGATAAGACGAATGGGATATTGTCATGGGGCTAGGGCCCGGGTTGTGGCGCGCTGGTTTTTACGACCAGCGCTATTAGTAGCGCCGTAGCTATATCCGTATAGCCCCCTTTAAAACCTCGCATCTGTAGTAGAGCCGCCTCTCAATTAGACTTTTCCTTCTTTATAGAACCTCAATTAAATTATACGACTAATACCTATATTAACTGTACTATCCCCGTTATATTAAATTCTATTAATAATAAACCCAATGGATACCGACGTAGAACTAGCGGTAGTTAATATTAATATTGTATTAGCCGTAATAGCTATCGCTATAGTAGAATAAGAGTAAATTAAATAATAAGCGGCTTAGTAGGCCGAATAATAGTAGAGAGAAAGAGAAGTATTTGTAATAAACCTATTTATTAGTAACGTATTTGCCTAAATAGTAAGAGTAGTACTTAATACCGCGCCTACTATTTAAAACCAGTAAAATAATACCCCTATAATAATTATTACTACCCTAAGCGCTGCAAATAGTACTATAGAAGAAGCCGCCCCGAATATATTGTATAATTCTAAGTATAAAAATATTCGCTAGTCTAAATAGGACGGAATAACTTCGATATTTTCCCTATTCTTTACTCGGCTACGCCTTATATATAAAGAAGAAAGAGCGGTAGGAGTAATTAATAACGACAAATCTAAATAACTAATATTACTAAATACCCTCCCTATTAATAAAATAGCTAAGGTAAAGACCTTTTAATACTACGGTAGCGTTATAAGTACTTATAAACTTAATAATTTCTTTAATTACTTTAAATTAATCTTCGGTAATGAGAATGAAAAGTAGTTTGCCCTAATTCGCCTACGCTCTATCTACTAGCGAAAGAACTAATTCTTTTCGGACTAGCTCCCTATATTTGAAGAGAACCTTACTAAAATTAGAAGTCTTATTTAAAAAGACGATTCCAAATTAACCTAATTGAATACCTCAATATCTAACGCTTTTTATAATTAATTAATTATAATTCGTATACTTAAGATTTACAATTTCTATATCGAATAATTAAAAGATATTGCTTAGAAGTTTAAAATTAGTAAAGCCTTCTGTAAAATCGGTAATAGTAATAAAGGCGACGGCGGCCGCCGTTAGAATTCTATCCCCAAGCGTAATTCTACTCCTACTCCCGATTACCCTAAGGATATAAACGGCGATATTATTGAAATGGAGCAAAAAAGAATTCCCCAAATTATTATAATAGGCACTACTAAGACTAAGAGTAATCTAAATAATAAGAATGCTAAATATATTAAATAAATCTCTATAGAAGAAAGAAATAAGCGCTATACTTCTAGCTTCTACTTTCGCTATAGAATTAGCGGGTATATAATTAGTAATTGCATTTATCGGCCGGCTAAACGTCCTTCCTTAATAAGTATTAAATCTATTAAAACTAAACTTAAAGTTAAACCCGTATTAGAAAATAATAGTAATGAATATTCCTCCTCTAATAAATTAGGAAAAGAGTAATTCCGTTACATAGTCGAATAAAGGAGCGCTCTATAGTACTAAGTAAGGAAGCGGGAGAAGTTAATTTCCTGGGACCTATAAAAATAAATATTATTAAAATACTTATTACTATTAATAATAAAAATTATTTCTATACCCTCGTTAATAAAAATTACTAGTACTATACTATAATTAATAAAAGTATTATTAAAAAATTAAAGATCTTTATTGTACTTATCCTTAAGAGAAAAGTATAAAGGGCCTCCGCTAAAATAGAAAGGGCGGAGATTAAAGGGATTATCTATTTTAAGATAGATATCTACAATTATAAATCCGTTATTTGCGCCTATATAGTCCCTAAATTGGAATTTCCCGTTATTTTAGGAAAACTGTAATTAACTGTTATAAAAGCCTATTCTATCCCTTATAAATACAAATTCTAATACAGTACAACCGGTTATTAGATCCCGTATTTATATTATAGGGCTAGCCTGTAATGTAGTTGTACTGCACTAACCGCACATATGCTATACTAGTACTTCGTACTATAGCCCAGAGCTATACACTCGCACTAGTCACATACTCCGTCACGTGCAGTCTTACGTACGCGCGTACGGACTAGCCCGTTTAGACTCTCGCCTATATAACTAATCCTCTACGTATATTTCCTTTCCTCTCCTTCGTACAATAACGTATATCTTACCCTACCCTTAATAGTGCTTTCTCGCCCTATAATAATTTATTATACTAAATTATTGCGTTATACGCGCTTATTATTTAGTAGAGGAAGATTAATCGTATTTAAATTGTATTAATTAGTTAATTAAAATTCGTCTTTATACAATTAAAACCTTCGTTACAATCCTAGCCATTGAATTAAATAACCCTATTAAGCCGAATATTACTATTAAATAATTCGTACTCTCTTTTCCCCTTATATTTATCTAACGTATTAATTTAGCGATTAATATCTAATAACGCTCTCTTATACCCTCCCCCAGTAATTAATAATTTTATTACGATTACTATAGTTAGTGCCCTTACGGCCCTCGACCCGGAATATTAAAAATAATTCTCAACTCTAACCTAAATACTTAAAGGCTTTAATAATTAAGTAATTAAATTATTTATTACTATTCTTATAGAGTACGCTTTTAATTTTATTAACTTTCCGGTCTTTTAAGCCTTTTTCGCGGCTATTAATCGTTTCCTTCGTAATAATATCGTTGTAGTTAGAGCTTAGACCCGCGAAGTAGAAGAAAAATTCGAATTAATATAATACGAATTCACTCGCTATAATAATAATATTACTACCCTTTAAATATAAATTACTTTTAAAATATAAAAGTATAATAATTAATTCTTTATACTTTAGACTTCTTATAAAAAAGAATTAAAAATTATTTATAATTCCTATTATAATTAAATTAATATTTTTTAGTCTTCGTACGCTAATGAGGCTTAAGTAATCTATACCTCTTACGAGGATAAAATCGGTAACTTTAACGCCGATATTGCTAAATTTAGAGAGGAGTTTAAAAACTTCCGTACTAAATCTAAAGAAGTTTATAAAAGATAAACGGAGAAATATTAGAAGGCTATTAACGACTTTCGTAAGCGCTATACTACCCCCGCTCTATTTAATAACCCCAAACTTCTTAGCGAGCCTCTTAATAATCCTTTTAATAATAGTAAAAATAATATTATAAGTAATAATAGCGGTTATAAGTCGGTATTACGTATTATCGTATCCCCCGCTTTCGATAGTAAAGGTATTAATATCGAATATACCGTTAAGTATTACGCCTAGCGTCTTCGTATTAAATTTACTTAGGTAAACGAGCCTAAGATCTTCGTTAACGAATATACTAAATTTTCCTTAATTATCTACTCTATTAAAAGCCTTCCCTTCGAAGCTATTAAAATTGAACTTAATAAGGTTTTTATTAGTAAACCCGCTAAATGGGATACAGCTATTAAATTATTCGACGAATTCGATAAGAAGTATAATAACGTCGATATTATTATAGAATTACATTACGAATTAAAGGAATTAAAAATAGTTAGAAGTATAAAGTAATAGGATTTCGAAAAGCGTTTTACCTTCCTTATCAATAAATATAATTTTAATAACGGTATAAAGATTTATTACTTTTGCTAAAAGATTAACAATTATATCTATATTGTCTTCGCCTATTAGAATATTCAGTCCGCTAATAATAAATACGACGAATAATTCGTAATAATTTATAATTTAATTAAGTATTTGAAGGATAACGATTAGTATATAAAAAATATTAACCCGTTCTATAAGATTAGTACCGGTACTTTCGCCGTCGGCGCTTCCGTTTTAGAGCCAACTATTAATTAAAGCGGTAATACTATAGATTTTAACGTTATATTCGCATCCGATATTTAGATTTTTCGTATTATTAATAACAACGTCTTTAAATTCCGTATAAAGAACGGAATATATACCCGCTATAGTAAGAAAGGCTACTATTCGGCCGATTGCCGCTCTTATATTAATTTTAAAAAGGAAGTTAAACTCTATAATAGGAATAAAAATAAGAATAAGAATAGCGGTAATAATAATAGTAATAATAATAATAATACTAATAGTAATAATAATAGTAATAGTAATAGCGGTTAATAGTAATAGCCAGCCTAAAGTTAATATAATTATAATTAGTAGTACCCTAATTATAGTAATAGCTATTAAGTCTACACTATAAATATTACTCCCTTTATAAGTATACCGATAAGCGTTCTAATTTTTAATACCCCCGTTTCCGGCGGTTACTACTATCCGGTCCCCGTTTACTAGCCCGGTTTTGTCGGTTTACTCGTCGGTAACGAGAACGGCTCTATTTACGGCTAGGGAAATGTATAGCCTCTTAATTAAATCGCGTTTAGAAGTATTAATCTATTAAATAAAGAGGAGGAAGATAGGGGTTTATCCCTATATAACTAAATATTATTAAGATAAATAAATCTTTAATAAATAGCTATTATAAATACTTTAATTTATTAAATCTCTCTATCCATTTATTTTATAGATTGCGTAAATTGTATTGTTCTACCTTCGTTAATAGTAATTATATTACTTTTAATTTTATTAATTGTCGTTTCGTTTTTCGATATCGATTACCCTTTTTCAAATTACTAATCCTTAAATTATTATACCTTATTAACGGCTAAGCGAAGGGTAATATTACCTATTTCTCTAAGTTAACGATATAGGCGGGCATTTACTATAAAGTTATTAATCTACTTATTTATAATTTTGTTAAGGATAACCCCGTTATTTTCGGCTACCCTTAATTGGTATACTACGCTTTAGGTATTAATTAGCCTAATAATTCCCTTCGTTTCGGTCCCGCCTACGAATAATATAATTACTTCCTTTACAAAATTATTAACCGTTATATTCCTTTAGTAGTCCGCTATTTCTCTACTCTTCGCTTTAATACGCCCGGTATACACCCTACGTATAAAAAGCCTTTTTACGAAGAGGTATCCGACGAAGGGGAACTAGAGTTGCCGGAGCTATTATAGACGGAATCCGCTCGCCGCCTATCTATCCCCGTAATTATAAGGAAGGCCATTTATTAAAGGTTTAACCGGTTTAAGAATTATATAATTAACCGATTAGGTATAATTCTATTCGGTAAAATTATAGGAGGTAAAATTATTATACTTTTAATTTTCCTAATAAAATCCTAAGGCCTCCGTATAGTCCTAGCCCCCTACTATATCGTTAGAGGAATCTACGTTTAAATTATAGATTATTAAGCCCCGGTCCGTCTTTATAATATCCTTAGCAATCCTATTAACCCTAACGATATTAAGGAGTTTTCTACCGTAAATTTTAATTAATTAGTTAAGACGTATAAGTTCTATATTATTCGTACGACTAAAGCTAATATAGAGGAGGATATTAAAAGGATATTAAAAAAGAATAAAGTAGAGGAAGAAGGGGGCGTCCTAAATCCTAGGGGCTTAAATAATAATTTAACGGCGGATATAATTAAAGAAGTATTATTAAGCAAAAGTTAGAAGTATAAGAAGTTCTTTAATAATAATTATTATTAATAAATCGACGGTTTAGTAGAAAAGGGAGACGCGGCTACTTTATATATTGTAAAAATTATTAATTCTATATAAATTAACGGTATTAACAATAATTTCCTACGCTATAAAGAGGCTATTAATAAGTATTTTGAGGCTAACGGTATTAATATTAATAAAATTACGTTAGAAGATACTACTAAATTCTACGAAAAAGCAAATAAACTTCTAAAGACCGACGCTTAAATCTAAGTAAAGTTATTAAAGTAGTACTAGTATTATATTAGTACTTTTTAATAGGAAGGTATTAAAGTCCTTCTTCCTAATTACTTTTATAATTTTAAATTTAAATTCCGTTTGGGAATTATATTACCCGCTTTTCGTAGTCGTACTTTTAACCTAAACGAATTTAATGTTATTAAGAAGTAGATTAACGATAATTTTAAGAAGAAATTTATTAGACCTTCCTAATCCGAAGTATTAATACTAATTTTATTCGTTAAAAAACTAAGAGGCGGAATTTACGTTTACGTTAATTATAAAAGTATTAATAATATAATTTTTAAATCCTACTATTTATTACTATTTATTAAAGAAATTTTAAATATAATTTATTACGTTAAGATTTTTACTAAATTCGACGTTATTACGGCTTTTAATAAGATTTGTATTAAATAAGGTTACGAATAGTTAATTACTTTTATAATACGGTTTAGCCTATTCGAATCCCTAATTATTCCTTTTAATTTATAAGGCGCCCTTAGGGCGTTTTAGAATTATATTAATAATATTCTTTATAATATTCTCGACGTCTACGCGATTATATATTTCGATAATATCCTTATTTATTTAAATAACGTACAAAATTATAAATAGTATATTAATAACGTCTTCGACCGATTCGCTAGCGTAAACTTTAGTATTGATATTAATAAATACGAATTCTATATAATACGTACGAAGTATTTAGGCCTAATTATTACCCCGGGAGGTATTAAAATAGATCTAGAGAAAGTTAAAGTAGTTATAGAATAGTAGGCCCCGGAGTTTAAGAAGTCCTTACAATCCTTTTTAGGCTTTGCAAATTTCTACCGACGGTTTATTAAAAGTTTTTTAATTATAGTGACCCTACTTTACAAATTTATAAAAAAGGATACGGTTTGGATTTAGAATAATAATTATTAAAAGGTATTCGAATTTTTCAAAAAGGTTTTTATAGAGGGCCTTATTTTAAAAATCTACGATTAAACTAAGAAGATTATTATTGAAATAAATACTTCTAATTAGGTTATCAGTAGCACTTTTTTATAATATAGTAATAACGGCGTTCTTTACCCCGTAGCCTACTTCTCTATTAAATATACTTCGTAAGAATATAATTACAACGTTTATAATAAAGAATTATTAGCTATTATTAAGGTTTTAGAAGAGTAGAAGTTAGAATTCGAGGGAGCCTAATAGCCTTTTAATATTTTAACCGATTATAAGAATTTATAGACCTTTACAATTAATAAATAGCTTATTTAATAGTATATACGCTAATCTTAATTCCTATCCCATTTCAATTTTTTAATTAAATATACCCCCAATTCGAAGAACCTTCGCCCAAATACCCTAAATCGTAAACTTAACGATTACCTAAATAGCGAAGAAGACGACTACTTAATCGCCCGTAAAAGAGCCCTATTCGATCTTTCGTAATTTGAAGAAAGTTGCTTCGAAGATTCCACCGCTAATTTTTCGCTATATTTACTAAGCTAAGAGGATTTCAATACCAAATCTACTAACGATTTAATCCGTATAAACTACGAAATATCTATCTTCCTATAGGAATTAGTATTATACCTAATAAACGAATCCTAATAATAATAGCCGTCAATTATTAAAAAGGTCTTTTATAAAGTTTTCGCGGAATACTATATTATTAACGGTATTACGAAATAGTAAAATAGGATTATTATTAACCTTTATAATAAGAACTTCTAATTCTAATTAATTAATCGCTAATATAATACCCCCGGCGCGGGCTACCCTAACCGCAACGTTATATACGAATTCTTATAACGCAATTTCTATTAGAAGGGGATATATAATAATATAAGGCTTTTCTATAAAGGCTATCTCCTATACGTAAAAATTAAATCGCTAAAATATAACTTTACCGGCTATTTTAAACCTATAGCCGTTTTTCTAGCGCCTTAGAAGGATATTTTAATCGATTATATTACCCCGTTGCCGGAAAGTATTTACTTCGGCTAGACCTTTAAATACGTCGCCGTCGTCGTCGACTACCTTACGAAAATATACTACTATATTGCAATTATAACTTTCGAGGCCGAGGAATTGGCCGACCGTTTTATTAATTATATTTATTTAATTTATAGTCTACTAAATAGTATTTTATTTAATAAAAATACTTAATTCGTATCGCAATTCTAATTTACCTTCTATAGGAGATTATCCGTTATTCGCAAACTTACCTCTACTTTCTACTTATAAATTAATACCCAAATAAAATATATTAATGTAAAAATAGAATAATTTTTAAAGCTCTATATTAATTAGGTATAAACGGATTGGGTAAAATAGCTATTAATCGCGGAATTCGTAGGTAATAACGCTATATTTTCGACTACGGGTATTTTTCCCTTCTTCGCGAATTATAATTATTACCCTCGTATAGGCACCGAATTTTACACCCCGCCGCTATTAGATTTATTACCGGCTTAACTCTATAAGTACTATAAGGCTAGTAAATTAGTAAATTGCTTTTAAAAGATTTGGGACTTTGTAATTTAATAGTCTCGCCGTATATAGGAACGATACGAAGATAATATTAATAAAAAGCGC
This sequence comes from Neurospora sp. CHS-2018c, assembly GCA_009806235.1. Classification (NCBI taxonomy): domain Eukaryota; kingdom Fungi; phylum Ascomycota; class Sordariomycetes; order Sordariales; family Sordariaceae; genus Neurospora; species Neurospora sp. CHS-2018c. The sequence continues at coordinate 134,196 of RAPC01000018.1, forward strand.
GTTAATTCGCCTAAATATCGGGTTAGCGATATAGTCCTACTAAATATAATTAATTTTACTAACGGCCGGCCGTATACGAAATTCTCTCCTCGTTAGGAAGGCCCGTTTAAAGTTATACATACCGAATCTTATACTATTTATTTCGCTTTACTAATTAATATAAAGTATTCGCCAGTTTTCTACATCTCTATAGTATAGCTATAATCCGGTAAAGGTCTTCCCGAATAGAATATATCGTTAGACGTTAAAGTAAATAACGGTTATATTATAATTCGAACAAATAATTAGGAAGAGCGCGAAGAATAGGCCTTTAAAAAGTTCATCGACTACGTCTAATTAAATAGTAATTTATATTAGTATTACTACGTTAAGTAGAAGACCGGTAACTTTATTTAGGAGCCCGTTAATAATATTATTAATTATAAACACCATCTATAATAATTCTACTATAAGAACCTAAATAAGCCTATCCTACTAAAGGTCTAGAATTTCCTCTACCGTCTTGCCTCCGATTTTCCAGCCTTTAGTTCTCCGGTTACGGCTTCCGTTCCTGCGCCCGCCCCGGAACCCCCCCGGCGCCGCTCCGCTCGCCTCTAACGGGAGACGGCCTCCGTAATCGATATAACGAGGCTATTTCTAAATATAGTTATAGTAATTACAACGGATATAATAGTTAGTAAGGAGGTAGAGGATAAGTTATACCTAGTATTTAGCAAGGTTATACGACGGTTAATAGATATATAGTTAGGAAAGTTACCTCCGACGCAATTTATAGATTACGATAGAATAGATTTAGAGGGATAAATCTATTATTATACATATATATAGATTTTTCAACTCTACGAATTTCTTTTAAGGGAGGATAGTATTATAGGGCTAGCCTATAATGTAATTGTACTACACTAACTATATATATACTATACTAGTATTTCGTACTATAGCCCAGAGCTATATATTCGTATTGGTCATATGCTCCGTCACGTACAATCTTACGTACGCGCGCACGGACTAGCCCGTCTGGGCTCTCGCCTATATAGCCAGTCCTCTACGCACACTTCCTTTCCTCTCCTTCGTATAACAACGCATATCTTACCCTACCCCCAACAGTGCCCTCTCGCCCCGTGATAATTTAGAATATTCCCCTAAGAATTCGTCCCTAAAGGCTAAGGAAATTAGAGAAGCAATTTATTATTTAATAACCACCTTCGTAATTATAATAAATAGGATTAGGAAGAAAGGGGGTCGTCGAACTACGGAGTCGGCGATATTTATAATAAGCCTATAAAATATTAAAAAAGCACTTAAGCCTAAAATCGATATAATAGACGAAGAACTACGAAAAAGAATCACTACAAAGCTATACAACTACTTATTCGTCTAAAAATAATTAGAAGCCGATAAAGTTAACCCTAACCGCTTAAGGGTAGATTATAAAATTGAAATTAAAAAAGACGAAAACGGTAAAGAGATACCTCTCTTATATAGCCACTTCTATAGTATATTACGAAAAGAGGTTTTAGTACTAAAAAAAATATTCAAAGACCTTTTTAATAAGGGTTTTATCTATATTAATAATTTAGTAGCCGTAGTACTAATTCTCTTCGTAAAGAAGCCGGGTAAAGGTCTTCGCTTCTACTATAACTACTATACTTTTAATACTATTACTAGAGCCGACTATTACCTATTACCTCTAATTAAAGAGACTTTTAAAATTATTGCTAAGGTTAAATAATTTACTAAAATAGATATTGTATAGGCGTTCTATAAGATTTATATAGTAGAAGGAGAGGAAGGGAAGACGGCGTTTTAGTACTGGTTTAATTTATTCGAATAAATAGTTATACCCTTTAGGTTATTAAAAATACCGGCGATATTTTAATAATATATTAATAGTATTCTAGAGAACTACTTTAACGATTTCGCCTTAATATATATAGATAATATACTAATCTTCTTATTAAATTCTAAAGTAGATTATTTAAAAAAGGTATACAAAGTCGTTAAACGTATAGCTGTTATAAAATTTTACCTAAACCCTAAAAAGTATGAATTCGCTATTAAAAATATTAAATATTTAGGTTTCATCGTTGTTGTAGGCATAAGTATTCAAACTAATCCGGAGAAGATTAAAACAATTATCGAATAGGAGGTACTAATATCCTAAAAGGGCGTATAGAATTTTCTTAAATTTACTAATTACTACCGGATATTTATTAAAGATTTCTCTTTAATAGTAGGACTGCTAATAACCTTTATAAGTAAAGGGGTACCCTTTAAATAAATTAAATAGTATAATACCGCCTTTAAAAGGTTTAAAGAATTATTTATAGAAGCCCCTATTCTTACCTAATAGGATCCCGACTTACCTATTTTCTTCGAATCTAATTATAATAACTATAGCCTTAATAGTATTCTTACTTAAGAAAAGGACGGGTAGAAAATAGTAATTATTTACTACTTATAAAAGTTTACCCTAGCTGAGCGCAATTATTCTATTTATAATAAAAAAATATTTGCAATTATTAAATACTTAGAGGAGTAGTCTATTAAATTTAAGAATTATAAGAAATTCGTTATCGTTACTAATTACTATAATTTTAAATACTTTATAACGAGGTAAAAGTTTTTTAAATAGTAAATATACTAGACCGAATTTCTTTCCCGGTTTAATTTCGAAATCGTTTACCGCCTAAGGAAATTCGCCGTAATCCCTAATACTCTATTTCGTCGAAATCAAAACCGTTTAAACGAAGTAAATGTAGAAGCCTAGGAAATATAATTTATCCCCTAATCCGCCTTTAAGAACTATATTCGTATAATCGCCTCTTCTATTTCAATAAGAAAGGGCGTAAAAATATTTGAAAATTTAGATTTATAATAGCTCTACAAAAAGCTCTCCTAAGAAGATAAAATTTACTAAGTAATCCGCTAAGCCGTTATTAATAAAGATAAAACCCTTCTAATTTCTATATAAGGCCTAAAAATATAATTCGGCAAATATATTATCAACGGATTTAATAGGTTATACTATAAAAGGTATATCTAAATCCTAAAAGCTTCCGCTATTATAAAAGCTATAGCCCTATATATATCCCTAAAAAACGCTAAGAAGAATATTCTCCGTACTTATTTCATTTAAGAAATATATAATTCGAAAACTCTCGGTTACCCTAAAAGAAAAGGTATAATTTATACTATAAATAAAAACTTCTTCTAACTGCAAGGGCACGGTATGGTTGAGTCGAAGGCAAAGCTAAGATTCTATTTATAACAGAAGATTTTAAATAAGGAGAAGAAAAGGAAGAGAACTAGATATATACGTTGCGAACCCAAATAAATACCCTAGTATATAAGCGACAGCGGGACCCACATACGGGTCGTTAACAGCCAATCCCTTCACTTATATCCCCCTTTACCTATATAATAAATAAGAGCAAATACCTTTAATAGGCTTAGAGCCCGTCTTAATTAATCTTAGCGCAAACCTTCTATATTACTCGTTCTTTTAACTTTTATAATACCTTATAATACTAGTCCTCCTATAGGGTATAACGGGTATAGTAATATAGCCGGACCGGCGCTATTACATTACCCCCCCCTATATAAAAGATTCGTCCGTAAATTTTACTAGAACTAATACTCTATAATAGACGTAACAATCCTTTAATAACTGTATTTACGTAAAATCCTCTATAAACGCCTCAATCCTAATAATTCTAATAATTTATTGTCTTCGTATTCCTTTTAATTCTTATTTAATTAGTTTATTAACCGTTTGGGTAGGCCCGGGGTATCTAGGTTATCTTCGTAGAATTCCCCAAAGACTTTTAAGGCGTACTTAAAGTCCGAGGCCGGCTAAAACTCTAAATCGGGGTTTTAGCCTCTCTAATCCGCATTATAGAAAAGCTTACCGTTAATAACTATAAAGGTATTAATCTTCTCGACTTCCTATTCGGAATCTTCGTCCGTTTCCGTATTAACCGGTCCCGGGTATTTAGCGGTCTAACCGAGCAAAGGATTATTATCGTACTTATATAACTAGTTAATATAAAAGAAGTCGGAGCCTTTCTAACTATTAGAAAACTCCAACCGGTAGGAATAACCTACTTTCTCAATAATCTTATAATAATTATAAATATTAAGGAAATCGAACTTATTATTAAGGCGAATCGTTATAGATTATAACTATTTAATAATAATAATTCGGTTACTAACGTTAAATTCTAAATCCCTTCGTTTCTTATTAGTTTAATAAACCTATTCCTCTTACGCCTTTATAATCATCTCCCTAGCGTATTCCGTATATTTATAAATATATTAAATATACTTTTAAACTTACTCCCTAATCAACTACTCGGTCCGGGGAATAAAGGGGTCTTAAGTCCGGGCCTTCCAATTAAATAGTATACGTATCGGGCAATTAAATATAATCTCGTAAAAAGAAAGGCCGGTATTATTTTAAAGAAGATTATTCTATATAACGTTTAGTATTAGAATCGCTTTTAACTAGTCGTTTTAATAGTAATTAATAAAAGGACGTAATCGCTAATCAAAGTAGGCGTTTATAATTTCCGCTTACCCTACTATCTAATTATAGTCCGTAATAACTAACTTCTACTTTATACCGGTTAACTTAAACATTTCATTAGTAAAAGCCAATACAAATTAAGGACTACAATTAAAAATAACCTCTTCTAATATACTATAAACCTTATAAAGTCCTTCGTAATATATCTAAATGGCATTTTAAGTAATTACTCTTTCTATATAGAATATAACCTATAACGACTTTATTAAGCGGTCTACTATTATAAAAGCGTTATTATAGCCGTATTTATCCTTAAGCATTTTCTTAAAATTAATTACAATTAAAATTTATTTCTTATCGGGCGGGGGGATAAAGTACAATTTACCCGGGGTCTTATCTCTAAATACTTTACTTATTTTATAGATTATATAGTTTTTAACGAATTAATTAATATTACCTGCTATATTTAACTATTAATATTAGGGAAATAGGATTACTTATATCTTATTATAATTAAAGTAAGTAATAATTAATATTGAATATACTTTATTAATAATATAGGTCCGGAAATTATCTTTATTGAATACAATTAAATAACCGTTGTAAATTAAGAGGCCGTTAACTATTATAGTAAATTTAGGATTTAACTTATAAACGCATACCTAATACTCCTCTAAGGACTCCTCCTCGCGGTTAACCTTTATAATCGCATCGACCAATTTATACCCTTTTAATTCGACTAAGTATAACTCTAAACTATTAATATTTAATATAAGGATTAGTACTAACTTTTCTAAAAAACTATTCGATATAGTAATAGAAACTAAGGCGACAACCTTAATTCCGTCGTCTATTAAGGGCTTAAATATCTAAAGGGTATAATATACCTCCTTTTTTTCCTTTTAGGTTTTAAAATCTTCCGATTTCTATAATAGGGTATCGGTAACTACATTCTTAATACCAAAGCAATAAATAATCTCGAAGTAGTATTAAAATAGGAATTTTACTTATCTAATTTATTGTAGATTGAGTAATCGCTTTGTACCGAAGTATTTTAAGGCCTAATAGTCTATAATAATTATAAAGGGCTTCGACTACTTTAATCCAACTAATTTAGAACGCTAAATTTAGAAAGCTCTAATAATAGTAAATAATTCTTTATTATAAATCGGGTAATTATATTCTACTTACTATATAATCTTTAAAAAGTAGGCAATAAAATATTATTCCTTTATATCCTTTTAATATTAAAAAAGGATTTTAACGAAGATTCTATTACTAATATCCGTCTCAATTCGTATCTCTACATTATAATAAAAATATTTTAATAAAAGGGCATTTATTAATAATTATTTTAATTTATCGAATACCGCCTAATACTTATCGGTCTATATAAAGGCTTCGCCTTTCTTAATTAAATTAGTAAAGGGGCGAGTTATTTAACTATAGTCTTTAATAAACTTTTAATAAAAATTATAAAACCTTAAGAAAAATTATACTCCTTATAAATTAAAAGGTATAACCTATTCCTTAACGACCTCCACTTTCTCTAAATCGATGGAAATACCGTTACGTCCTATAATAAAGCTTAAAAACTTCGTCTTAATAATTTAGAATTCGTACTTCTTCAAATCGGTTTACAAATTTATATCTTTCAATTTAATTAATACTTTATAAATATAACCTTTATATTCTTCAAAGGTATTAGAATAAATAAAGATATCGTCGATATAAGTAATATAGAAGTCTCTTAAGTAAGGCCTTAGAATTGAATTAATAAAAGCCTAAAAATTAGTAAGGCCGTTAATTAAGCCGAATAGTAATACTTTATATTTAAAAGCTCCTATACCGGTATAAAAAGTAGTAAACTCTTCGTCTTTAGGCCTTATATAAATATAATAAAAGGCTTATTAAATATTAATTTTAATAAATTATTAAGCCTTAATAATTTTAGCTAGCGTTTCTTCGATTAAGGGTAATAAGTATCGGTCTTTCTTAGTAATAGTATTAAACTTATAATAATCGATATAAAAATAAAAACTATTATTAACTTTCTTAACAAATAAGATTAGTGCGGCCTAAGGGGACGAATTCGCCTCAATAAATCCTTTGGATAAGTTTTCTAGGATATACTTTCTTACTACTTTTAATTCGTTTAATAATATTTTATAAAGAGGATTATAACCGAATTCTTCGGGGCAATAGCCCTCGTCGAATTCAATCTTATAATCGTATAATCGGTAATCGGGTAAAATATTCAAATTATATTTACTAAAAATATTAATATAATTACAATAATATTTAAATACTATTTTTAAAACTTCCTCCCGAAATTCCTTCTCGTTGCGGAGTAGTAATTCTTAAATAAGGTCCTCTATTATATATTTCTATTAAATAAACCAATCGATTTCGAAGATATTTATCGAATATATCGTATAATTATCTTTAATAATAAATCGTATAAATAAATCGCTATTAAGGATATATATTTATACCGGTCGCTCCTTATACCATCCCGTCGAATCTCTTTTAAATTTATATATACTTTAACTATTAAAGCCCTATTTACCGTCGCGTAATTTAATCGGCTTAAATTAGATTTACAAGGGATCTAAAAACAATACTATAAAATAGGTAAAATTAGCCAAATTCTATTCCATTTTACTTAATAGGTTAAATCGCTTAAAAATCGAATTGGAATTCTAAAGTAAAATATAAAGCCAAATATAATCCAACTCGCCAATATCTTCGTCTCAAGTATATTTGAAATCTATTAGTATAATAGGGACCGTTTTCTTAAATTATAATTAAAGAGCTTCGAATTTGTAAATATACTTCTCAATTTATTTCTAATATTATCGTACTTTTTTTTAATATTAGTCGTAGGCTTCCTAATCGAATTCTTTTTTATAATAATCGGAAAAGGGTTAGTCCGCTAGGATAAATTCTAGAATAACCGTATAACTACTCGTAAATTTAAACGCCATTCAACTACTATCCTTACCGTCGGCTTATCTCTTATCTTCCTATTCTATAAGCACGTCGTAGTAAACTATATTTTTCTAGTAATTTAGGTTTATAACGCCAAAGCCTCCCGGACGGACTTCGAAACTAGAATTCCTTATCTATTCGGGGTCGGGTTTCTATTCGGAGAAAAAAATTAATTGACGGTTCTTATAATCCACCTAAATATCGTAAAAGTCGAACTATTTACGGCTAATAATAATATCGTAATTTATATTAATAATTATAAAATAATCGGGGGGTATTATTCGATTCCGGACTTTTAAAACGGCTTTAACGACCTCCTTAATACCTTAATTAATCTTTCCTTAGTAATTACTAATACTTTAAACGGGAAAGTCGCTCGTTAATTCTACTAATAGACGTTCTTTTAATTTATTAACAAATATTATATTAATAAATAGATGGCCGTTTACTCTTATATTAATTAGGGCGTTAAATATAAATAAAGATATTCCATTATTAATTATAATATATTAAATAAATATAAAATCCCTTCCCAAATATAGTATTAAATTAAATCTATCCTTTCCTTATCTTCGTTTATCTTTTATCTATTCCGTAACCGATACCTCCCCTAAGAAGGAGTCTAATTTACCCAAAGTATTTAATTTCCCTATTTATTAATAGTAGGTACGGCTTTAACAATTAGGGTCGCCGGCTTATCGCCTCCAATACTATTCTTATAAACTAAATAACGCTTAACAATAGTAGTAATATAATCGCAACGCTCTCAATCGTATTAATCTTTTTAAAGACAATCACGCTTAATATAACCGCGTTCTTTACAAAAGAAATAACGACCCTCGTTAAATAAACGGGTAATTTCCTCAATATAATTAACGGTAAAGCGGTTATTACCTCTACTACCAACGGGTTTAAATATAGAAGAACTAGAACTACTAGATCCTAATCCGCTAAAACCAAATCCCTTATTACTACCTCCTTTATTATTATTATATAAAAAAGAAGAAGTAGCTTTAACTTCTTTAGTAATAGTTTTAAATATTTAACTAAAACCGGAATAATTAATATAATAAAATTCGAAAGAAATAGAAGAATTACAATACTTTACGCCTATTTACTTCTTATACTCCGTAAGAAAATATTAAAATAATTTATACTTCTACTCGGTCTTAGGGCATTAATATTCACTAACTATATAGACGAACTTATTCTTAAAGAAATCGAAATTATTAATATCCTTTATTTTAAACTTTGTAAAATTAATAAAAACCTTTTCATCTTAATTAGGGTCGTTATACTCGCACTATAAATAAATTATTAAATTAAAATAGGTTATAAATTAATCGGGGTAAATTTCGTAGAAATAAGGTATTAAATCTTTAAAAGTAAAGCCGGCCAAACGATTTTTAATATAGAAAAACTTATCGCAATTAATAAAATAATAATTAACGTTAATCTCGAACTTGTCTTAAATCAAGTCGTATTAAGCCTTAAAAGGTATATTATCCTCCTTATTTTAATTATAGAATTTAAAAAAGTCGGCTTACTTAATCGAGAAATAGGCGTAATAAAGGGGGGTAGCCGTAGCCTCGTCGTCGTCGTCGTCGGTAAATAGAGTCGTAACGAAATAAGTAGTCGAATAGCGAAGAAGAATTATATTAAAATCCTTTTTAATACTAAGGAGGATAATCTCCTTAATTGTAATTATTATTATTTTATCCTTAGGTTTATAAATACCTTTAAAAATACTTAAATCGGTAATAATTTCTTTTAAAGTTTAAATTTCCTCTTCTTTATCGGCTAAATAATCTTTAAAGGATTAGACTATTTTAAAATCAGGAGTAGCGTCCGTCTCACCGGTAGGGGTATTCGAAAGGGTAGCCTTTAATTTAAACACCTAATTGTAAATAGTATAGAATTTAATATTCAAAAACGAAATAATTTAGTACAACTCTAATACTTATTCTTTCAAAGCTATAACTATTATAACCTAGAGTTTAAATTTATAGAATATATTAACTAGATAAATAGTATATAATTCAATAAATTTAACTTTATTTAAATAATTATTAAATAGAAATTTAGAATTAAATAGTAAAGTATAATAGGGGACGTAAAGAATAACGTTATAAATAAAGAACTTAATAAACTCCTCTATTTTATCCCTCAAATCCTTAATAAAATCCTTTAAATTAAAAGTAATATTATATTTATTAATCTCTCCGCTAATATATTAGTCGAATAAATTAAATAATAATTTAAATTCCTCCTCTTCGTCCTTATTCTTAATTAGAATATTAGTTAATACTTTAAAGGAAGACTTAAATTAATTATATAAGTAAAGTAAAATCTTCTTATAAAAAAGGGTAAACTTACTATAAAATCTCTCTTCAAAAGGGCAAAAGCTATTAAAATACTCCTCGTTAAAATGTATAAAAGCCTTCGCATTTTCCTTAATAATAGAATCGACGCGCTTAGGGGCAGACTTCTTCCTTTTATCGATACTAAACTCAATAATAATTTTATCCTTCTCTTTCGACGATTTAGAATTATCTTTATCGTTAACATCTCCTTCGTAGAAAGTCTTATCGCCGTCTTTAAATTTAAAGCTTTCGTCGCCTTCTTCGCCGAAGAAATCGCTATAATTATCCTTTTCGTAATAATCTTTATCGGGGTCGCTAAAGCTTTCAACTCTAATATTAGTACTATTATAAATTAAGCGCAGAAGTACTATAATATCTATTATTAATATTGTAAATCTCAATTCTTTAGACTATAATAATTAATTCAATTATTTATATCGGTTTCTAATCGTTAGGATTTAACCTTCCTAAATAATTATTAAATTAACCTAAAATAATATAAGGGCACAATATAATTAAATTGAAGGCAAAGCTAAAATTCCATTTATAATAGAAGATTTTAGGTAAGGAGAAGAAAAGGAAGAGAATTAAATATATATATTACAAACCTAAATAAATACCCTAGTACGTAAACGACAGCGGGACCTATATACGGGTCGCTAATAACCAATCCCTTTACTCGTATCCCCCTTCACCTATATAATAAACAAGAGCAAACACCTTTAATAGGCTTAGAGCCCGTCTTAACTAGTCTTAACGCGAACCTTCCATATTACTCGTTCCTCCGACCTTTATAGCACCTCACGACACTAGTCCTCCCATAGGGTATAGCGGGCATAGCGGCATAGCCGGACCGGCGCCGTCACACTAACCGCTTATAAGTACGTATATTTATTGATTCTTTATTAACTATAATATTTATAATAAAGTAAAGTATTAGAAAGACTAAAAGAAGGGGCTATTAAAGCCTATACTTATCCCTAACCAATTTAATAAAAATATTCAAATAAATTTTATTACCGATCTCCCCCCTATAGGAGGCTATATTAACCTCTTTGTTATTAAAGATAAATTTAGCAAATCGGTAATCCTCGAACTAATATTTACTATAAAAGTAGAAATAATAATAGAAGCCTTCTTCAAATATTTCGTTTAGTATTATAATTAATTATATTTAATCGTTAATAATAGAAGTATTAATTAGACTAACCGATTTTAGAAATATCTTTATAATCTACTAAGTATTAACCAACTTCTAAGTACTACTTTTCACTCCTAAATTAATAATAGCCCTGAAAGAATAAATTAAAAGGTATAAATATTTTTAAAAATCTTTATTAACTATACTTAAAACGATTAGGACTATTAATACCCAATAGTACAATTAACAATTAATAATAGGGTTAATACTACTATTAATATATCTCTATTCTTTACTACCTACAATTATTACCTATAATCCCTAATAGTTCTAATAACTCCCCCAATAGAAATAGAATTTAAAAACCTATAGGCGAGAATAAAGAATTTCGTCGTAATACTACAATAAATTATAAATCTTTATTAAATTATAATAGTAATTTCTATTTAAGAGCAAAAGCGTTTCGCCAACCGTAAGAGGCAACCCGTAAAAGTCTTTAAAATAGGGGATAAAGTTTAATTAAACTTCAAGAATTTTATAATTATACGCCTTAAGAAAAAATTCGATTAAGTCTATACTAAATATACAATATTTAGAATTCTCAACCCCTTCGTAATAGAGCTCTCCGACTTCTCGTCTAAAGTATTTAATAAATTTTATATAAATCTACTACGAAGAACTCGCGATAATCCTTTACTAAAATAAGTTACTACCGATTCCTAATTATTAATTATTATAGTAAATAGGGAGAAGGAATATTTAATAAACGAAATCCTCTATATTAAAACGCAAAAAGGTTGTAGGATAATCTTAATTAATTAAATTAATTAGGCGAAATAATTTTAAGAACTACTAAAAGAATTTACGAATACCGAAGCTCTAGAACGTTTTAAGGCAAAATACGGCCTAGCAAATATAAATAATAGACTAATTGAATACTATATTACAAAATATATAAAATAATAACGTTAATAGTAAAGATAAAAGAAGGGAGGAACGACGTTAATTCTAAATTTCAAAATTACTTCTTCGGATATTTATAACGACGGTAATCGCCAATTTCTAACGTATCTAACCTCTTCTATACTTCGTTTATTTAAACGACGAATATATTAACGACGCTAGTAAAAGTAGGAGGAATAAGGGTATTAGGAATAATTAGGGCCGGAAGAGTAGCGGTAATACTATAAAAAATTAATATAATACTAGTAAACTCCTTATTAATTTTACTATTAATTAAAGCTCTAATTTAAAAGTAGTAGAAAAGATTTATAACGTAATAGAATTATCTTTTAATAATTTAGTAGCCTTATATTAAATAGTCAAGGCTACGTATACCCTCTCGTATACTTTCTTCTTATCTTCGGGTATTACTACTATTTAAACGTCGGCGAGCCGTTTAGTAAAAAAGGAAGCGTAATTACAACGCTTACTATTATTATAATAGGATATATAGGCCTTACTATTTAATTTAATATAGTATTCGTAGGGGTTGTTAAGGTATATAATATAGTCGACTTCGAAAAATTCGTATTCGTCCTATAAAATAATATAGGTTAACGACGATTTCTTAAAGCAAATGCAACGAGGAAGACTTATTAAAATATACGTCTTCTTAATAAAACGCTTAGGAATATCGGCCGATATTTAATTAATAGCGGCAACGATAAGTTAAAGAGGGGGTTATTAACGAATAATTTCGTAGGCCTTCTCGGCCGGAGTAAGAGAATAAGGACTGGAGCGGACGTTAAACCCGACCGATTCGGAGGAAACGGAGGGAGAAAATTTAAAGGTCAATAAATAAAATATTTATTTATATTAAGAAAGGTAAGCGATAAAATTAGAAAGGGGGAACGGTTAATAGTAATACTTACCTTAATATTAAATAACAGTTAGAGAGAAAAGGAAAAAGAGGAAAAAGAGAGAAAAGTAGGAAGAAGAGAGGCATTTATAAACGGATTAAAAAGGGCGACCGTATAGGGTATAAATATACGCTACTACCTATTTACCTATTTGCTTACTACCTAGCGCTATTGCCTACTTATAAATAAAATAAAAGGTATAAACGCGTAAAGGGGTAGGAGGAAGAGTAGGAGGGGGGAAGAGGGGAGTAATATTATAGGGCTAGGGCCCGGGTTATAGCGTACTAATTCTTACGACTAGCGCTATTAATAGCGCTATAGCTATATCCGTACAACCCCCTTTAAAACCTCGTATCTATAGTAGAGCCGCCTCTCAATTAGACTTTTCCTTCTTTATAGAACTTCAATTAAACTATACGACTAGCACCTGTATTAACCGTGCTGTCCCCGTTACAGATATGGTCTATAGTATTGGATCTTAGTCGTTATATTACTCTCCCCCTTGGGTTGAGGTTTAGCCCTAGAGCTTCAAAAATAAAAATAAAAAATTTTAATACAAATATAATTCGAATACTTCTTCTAACGTCCTTCTTACTTTTTCTTTACTATTGCTCTCCTCCTTAAATTGATTCGTAATTTTTCTATTAGTATATTATTATCGTTATAGTCTAATCTATCGCCCGCTAACTACTATATTAATTATTTAAGGGGTTTTGGCATTGTAGGGTTTGCGTTGTAATACTCTTTTAAGAGCTCTATAAAATTAGTAAAATTATTTACCGGCTAGAATTCTAAATTAGAATCTTAATCCTTTTATTCTACTTAGTATTCTAATTTTCTCCTAATAACTGCAAGGGCACAATATGGTTGAGTCGAAGGCAAAGCTAAGATTCTATCTATAACAGAAGATTTTAAGTGAGGAGAAGAAAAGGAAGAGAATTAGATATATGCGTTGTAAATCCAAATAAATACCCTAGTACGTAAGCGATAGCGGGACCTATATGCGGGTCGCTGATAGCTAATCCCTTTACTCGTATCCCCCTTTACTTATATAATAAATAAGAGTAAATACCTTTAATAGGCTTAGAGCCCGTTTTGGCTAGTCTTAGTACGAACCTTCTATATTATTCGTTCCTCCGTCCTTTATAGTACCTTATAATATTAGTCCTCCTATAGGGTATAGTAGGTATAGCGGTATAGTCGGACTGGCGCTATTATATTACCCCCCTTTATATAAAAAATTCGTTTGCGAGTCTTATTAGAACTAATATTCTATAATAGATATAATAATCCTCTAGTAATTTTATTTGCGTAAAATCTTCTGTAAACGCCTTAGTCCTAGTAATTTTAGTAGTTTATTATCCTCGTATTCCTTCTAATTTTTATTTAATTAGTTTACTAATTATTTGGGCGGGCCCGGGGTATCCGGGTTATTTTCGTAGAATTTCCAAAGGACCTTCGGGGCGTGTTTAAAGTCCGAGGCCGGCTAGTACTCTAGATTGGGGTCTTAGCCTCTCTAGTCCGCATTGTAGAAGAGTTTGCCGTTAATGACCTTGGAGGTATTGATTTTCTCGACTTCCCACTCGGTCTTGGGGCGTTAGCATTCGCTAGTTATATATACGAACTTGTTTTTAAAGAAGTCGAAGTTATCGTTGTCTTTTATTTTAAACTTCGTGAAGTTGACGAGAGCCTTTTCGTTTTAATTGGGGTCGTTGTAATCTCTTATAATAGACGCTCAACCTAAATGTTAGCCTATATCTACTTCCCCGCTATATGTGGCGCAGTCGTTTTGTACCCTGTGGGTCCAAATGGTGTGATATTAGGATTACGTTTGTATATAACTTGAACGAAACCGGCTATTATCTATAAGATTCCTAAGAAATTCCAAGTTCACTCATTCTTTTTGGGCCTAAAAATAGAAATATAAAAAAACTAAGAATACGATGAAGATGAGCTCAAGAAGCCGATTCTAATAGTATATTTATTTTTTTATTCCGATTATTTTTCATAGAGAAACTACCCCTTGGGGGTAATTTCAATGTCCACATTAGCTTTTTTTCCTTTCCTTTCCTTTAATATCAACCCTTATATTAAGGATTACTAACCCACCATATATATCACTAGGATGGTCTTAACGAGACGATCCTCGTGATGTGTTTTTTTAAGTTGGTAACGTATAATATAAGGGTTATTTCTAAAGGAAAGGTAAGAAAGGGAGGGAAGAAAGGGAGCCCGGGGTCAAACCCCACTTTTATTCAATTTAGGCTCAAACCGCCTTCGGCGTTAGCCCCGGCGGTTCTAAGAGAATAAGACTAGGTCGTTGTACTTGTACTATAAATGTATTATTAAATTAGAATAGGTTATAAATTAGTCGGGGTAAATTTCGTAGAGGTAAAATATTAAATCTTTAAAAGTATAACCGGCTAAACGACTTTTAATATAGAGAAATTTATTACGGTCGGTAGGATAGTAATTAACGTTAATTTCAAACTTATCCTAGATTAAATCGTACTAGGCTTTAAAGGGTATATTATCCTCTTTATTTTAATTGTAAAATTTGGGAGGGTCGGTTTACTTAGTTGAGAGATAGGTACGACGAAGGGGGGTAATCGTTTCGTTGTCGTTGTTATTAAGGAGAATAGTCGTAAAATAAGTAATTAAATAGCGAAGGGGAGCCGTATTAGAATCCTTCTCGATATTAGGAAGGATTATCTCTTTAATTAATATTTTATCGTTAGGTTTATAAATACTTTTGAGAATACTTAGATTAGCAATAGTTTCCTTTAGGGTTTAGATCTCCTCTTCTTTATTTACTAAATAGTCTTTAAGGGATTAGATTATCTTAGGGTCGGAGGTAGCGGTTAACTCGCTGGTAGAGGCGTTTAAAAGGGTAGCCTCTAATTCGGGTATTTAATTATAAACGGTATAGAATTTAGTATTTAAAAACGAGGTAATTTAGTACAATTCCGATATTTACTCTTTTAAAAGTATAGTTATTGTAACCTAGAACTTGAATTTATAGAATATATCGGTTAGGCGATTAGTATATAGTTTAGTAAATTTAGCTTCGTTTAAATAATTATTGAACGGGAACTTTAAATTAGGTAATAAAATATAATAGGGGACGTAAAATATAGTGTTGCAAATAAAGAATTCAGCGAATTCCTCTATTTTATCCCTTAAGTCCTTAATAAAGTCCTTTAAGTTAAAAGCGGTATTATACTTATTAATTTCGCTACTAATATATTAGTCGAATAAATTAAATAATAGTTTAAGTTCTTCGTTATCTTTACTCTTAATTAAAATATTAATTAAGGTTTCCGAAGGGGATTTGAATTAGTTATATAAGTAAAATAAAGTTTTTTTACGAAGAAGGGTGGATTTATTACGAGATTTCTCTTCGAAAGGGTAGAGGCTATTAGAATACTCCTCGTTAAAGTATATAAAGGCCTTTGTATTTTCTTTAATAATAGAGTCGACGCGCTTAGGGGTAGATTTTTTCCTTTTATCGACGCTAGGTTTAGTAGTAGCCTTATCCTTCTCTTTTAACGATTCGGAATTATTTTTATCGTTAGCGTTTCCTTTGTCACAGGGTTAGCCTGTGTCGTACGTGATCACTCACGTGCCTTGTGCCAGCGTACAGTAGCTTCTGAGATTGCTGTCGCTATTAGTCGACTAGTTATAACGGCCTCCAGCCGTAGACCTACATCGGGCCTACAATTGGACCGTCCTTATAAGGCTAATCTTCTAAGCATTCGTCTACATTCTCCTTCTTTCTCCTTCGTATAATTATATATATCTATATTTATACCCAACCTTTACCCGTAATAATTAATTGTACTTTTTAATTACTACGTTTACAACGCAAACCCTAAGATCCGTAGAATTGCGCGCGCTCGTCAATTAGCTACGCAATCTATACGTGTAGGAATTGCCTTGTCGCCGAGTCGTAGAATCTAATACTGTTATCGAATTAAATCGTCCTATCGGTAATCTAATTCGCGCTTTTTTATTTAGTAAATAAGAAGTTGCTTTCTTTATTTAATAAATAAGAGATCTCTTTCTATTTTAATTATTACGATAATAAATTGTCGTTATATCCCCTTATATTATTTGTCTCCTTCAATAGCGATAACGACGGTTTTAGTATTAGCGATTACCTCTTTTTCTCTACCGGTAGTAATAGAGCCGAAACCGGTTTGCCCAATTTCGCTATAATCCTAAAATCCGATAGCGATAGCGAGCCTTATAATCCCTTTAATTTCGGCGATTTTTTTAACGCCCTTATAGAAGACTACGTCTTGGATACCGACGTTAATTGTATTACCTTAGTCGAGGTCGACTTTACCCGCGGAATCGAGAATTTCTTCGGCGGATTTAATAACGACGATAAACCTAGGTTTATCCTTCGTAATTATTTTGTAATTACTATTAAGTTCGCTAGCGAACCCGTTTTTTAATTGATTGTCGAACCCTTTAGTCGTATTTTTTTCTCCGTCCTCGAAGATAATAACGACGTCGCTACCGACTTTATACGTTTTGAACGTGAATTTAATATTATATATAAGGTTATTGATAATAATTAAACCGCCTTCGATATTTTTAACCTCGAATATACTTAATTAAAGTAAAAGTACGCCCTATTTTAATAAGAATTCGAGGATTTTTAAATAGAGATGGCTTCCTCCGGTATATTATTTAGGTATACTATTAAAGATCCTTCTATTTTCGATAATAAGGAGAAAAATCCCGTTTATTGTTACGAGGTCTTCTGTATTTAGAAGTTCTGTATCGTTACCTTATAGAAGGTTAATAAGGTTTATTTCCCTACCGAAGATATTAAAATCTTTAAGGCCGTAATACTATTAAGCTTCGAATTCCTATTTAATATTTAGGCCGATTTTAATACTATATTATTAGAGTCCGACGATACGAAGTAGTATTAGAAGGACGGCGTTATTTTTATAAAGTATTTTAATAATTATTTTAATAATATTGACTTAAAGTTCGACGCTAACCGCTATTTTACCGACCTATATTAGAAGAATATACCCTTCTTTAAATTCGAAGTCGAATTTACTATATTTATAGTTTATTACAATTTTAATAATGCTATAAAAGTCTATTATTTACGTAATAAAATTAATAAACGTCTATGTAATTCCTTAATTTATTATAACCCTCTTATTGAAAACGATTTTACTAAATAGTTCGACTTTTATTACTTTATTGTTCGTAACCTCGATAATGCCGATTATTGTAATAAGCTGGTTGGCTACTTTTATAAAGCGGAGTCCGGCAATAACGGCGGCAATACCGGTGGTAGTAGTAGTAGTAGTAGTAGCGGTAGTGGCGCCGACGAGCGTACTATTAATTAAGGCGGTAATAAGATAAATCTTAATACTGTCGACTTCGCTATTTTTATTTATAAGGAAATCCTTAACTAACGTACTTATAATAGTAAGTATCGTTATTATAGTAATAATAGTTATATTGTTCGTAGTTATTTCGCCTTTATTAATTATAGTAGTAAGGGCCCTTAATATAAAAAAGGTAAGAATAAAGGTAAGAATAAGGGTAAGAACTATAATTGTAGTTGTAGTGGTTAGGAAGAGGTTTGCGCCGCCGACGCTACGCCTACTATTATAGTTGTTACTATTCCCGCAAAGCCTATTACTAACGGCGAGTACTATAATAATCCGGAAAACGCCTAGTTTTTATACTTAATTGTATATAGAGGCCTTATTAGTTATTATTATTATAGAGACGAGTTTTAGACTTTTTTAAGTCAAAGGTTTTAGAAGAGGTTAGGATTTAATTTTTAAATAATTCTATTTCGTTAAATTTAATACTCTTATTTTTTTATATTATAACCGGCTCGTATAAAGATTATTATATTTCCCTTATTAATACCGATTATTCCGCTTTCGCCTTTATTAATTAATTATTTATTATTAAAAATAACCTTCTCTATTTTCGTTTTCTTCGTATAAAGAAACTCGTTTTCGTTAATGAAATAGTTAAGGGTATTATCTTTGAAGGGGTAATAGTTAAATTCCGTATTGGCTATTACGAGGAGACGATTACCTTTTTAGTTTATAATATTTTAAAAAACTATTTAATTATTTTAGGCTTTCTGTAGATATAATATTATAAGCTTAAGATTGATTACGAGTAATACGGGGTATATTTTAATAATCTTGTTTATCGCGGCCGTTATTTACTTTTAAATTTTTTTAGAGAATAGACTACAACCCTTAGAATTTTTATTAATAAAATCTCTATAACCTCTATTCGAAAGAAGGCTATTCCTTAATTAACGCCCGTTTTAAAGCCTTTTCCCGTCCTTAAGACCGCTTTAGAGCCTATTATTACCGAACTTATTCTAGAGCCCGTTGTTGCCGAGCCCGCTTTAAAGCCTTCGGTCGTAGAGTTATTTCTAATTACGATTAAAATCGACTTTAAAACCGGCTACTGAACTGTTTCTACCCCTATTAAGGCGTTAATAGTTAGGAAAGCCGAATTAAAGATCGGTATTACCGGTACGGCCGCTCTCCTTATTAAAATTAAAAGCCCTGCGCTCTACGAACCTTATGTTTGCTTCGATGGCCGATACGTTTCTACGGGTACGAAGTACTTTTATATTTTCCGCCGTTATTACGATTTCGATTACGACTTTAACCCTGATAATATTAGGGAGTTTAACGCGGCTACTTTTAATTACGTTTATAAGTTGTAGTAATTATAGCTATATATTACGAATTATATTTAAATTGAGAAATTAGTAATTGTAGTGGCGATTTAGGATATAAATTTAATGGAGGAAATAGTTAATTATATTATAGAAGGAAATAATTAGTAGTATAAGGAAAGTCTTCTTTTTATTCTTTATAATTTTATTAACGAAATAATTAGTATTTATTTATTAGAGAATTCTTGTAAGGCTATAATTCTTGCTAAAGCTATTTACTTTATTGGAAATTTCGATAACGACGTATTATTCTATAAGGAGACGATCCGATGAATATATTTAGTTAAGATTTCTAAAGAAGACGCGAAGAAGTTTCTTAATAAAGCCGATCGCCCCGTAAAAATTAAAGCCGAGATTTTCAAAATCTTGAAGAAGTTAAAAGACTACTATTACGTCGATAAAGTAGCAGCCTTTCTCCCCTCTTTAGTAAATAAGGTCTTTCTATACCGATTATACGACTATAAAATCGAATTTAAACCGGGCGAAACGCCCCTTAATATTTAATTACAACGAATATTGCTTATCGAAGTTATTATAATTAAGAAGTAGATTGACGATAATTTGAAGAAGAAATTTATCCGCTTATTATAGTTTATAGCCGCTTCGTCTATTTTATTAATTAAGAAGTCGGGTAGCGGTGTTCGTATTTATGTAAATTATTGTAGTATTAATAATGTAATAATAAAGATTTAATACCCGTTACCGTTGATTAAAGAGACCTTCGACGCTATTTATAAAGTTAAAATTTTTATTAAGTTCGATATTATTGTAGTATTTAATAGGATACGTATTAAGGAGGGCTATGAGTGGTTAACGGCCTTTATTACCCGTTTCGGTCTCTATAAGTCTATTATATACCCGTTCGGTTTATAGGGCGTACTAGGGACTTTCTAAAATTATATTAATGATATATTATATAATATTTTTAATATTTATACTACTACGTATTTTAATAACGTCCTAATTTATTTAAATAACGAAGAGGAGTACGAAAAGTACGTTAGGGAAGTCTTATAACGGATAATTAGGATAGGTTTCTAAATTAATATCGATAAATACGAATTCTATATTACTTGTATAAAGTATTTAAATTTTATTATTACCCCGGGAAGCTTCGAAATAGATCCCGAAAAGGTCTTTACAATTACGACTTAAGAAATTCTAAATTCTAAGAAAGCGTTGCAATACTTCTTAGGCTTCGTTAATTTCTATTATTGTTTTATTAAGTACTTTTTAATTATTGCCGGTCTGCTATATAAATTAATTAAAAAGACGGTCGTAGATTAGTATTAAACGGAGTAATATTAAAAATCTTTCGAAGCCCTTAAAAAGGCTTTTAGTAGTAAATTAGTACTTTGTATTTATAATTAATTTAAATAGATAGTTATCGAGACCGATATTTCGAATTAGGTTTGCGGTAATATATTATTATAATACGACGAAGAAGGTGTTCTTCGCCCTATTGCTTATTTTAATTAACGATATTCTTCAATTAAATATAATTATAATATTTATAATAAAGAGTTATTAGTGATTATTAAAGCCCTAGAAGAGTAGCGCTCCGAATTGGAAGGAGCGTAGGAACCGTTTGTAGTCTTTATAGACTATAAAACTCTAAAGACCTTTATTAGTAATAAATAGTTTACCCCCCGTTATATGTAATAATCTTAATTTCTCTCTCGGTTTAACTTTATAATTAAATACCGATTGGGTTTGCTATAAGTACGTCCCGACGCCTTAAATAGGAAGTTAGAAGACTTATTTAAGGACAATACCGATAAACGATTATTAATTAGGAATAAAGTCCTATTCGACTATAATATTTTTATTAATGGAGTATTCGTTTTAGAAGATAGGGAGGAAGAAGTTAACGTTAGTACTAAATATATTTATAAATTAGAAATTATAGACGAGAAGTCTACTAATAATTTGGTTGTAAAGGGTTACGAAAAGTTAGTCTTTTTATAAAATATTGTAGCCTATTTATTAGATTCTAATCGGAAGGTATAATTTAAAGAAATTAAAGATTAAATAAAGAAGGTATCCTTCGCCGAATATAAGGCAATTTAGGGATAGGCGTACTATTATAATGCTGTTTTCGTTAACCCCGCGGATACTAAATTTTAATTATAATTCCTTCGTTGTATTTACAATTCGCTTTTAATTAAATACCCGGGCTGTAAGAAAACCTATTCGTTATTCTTGTAATTTTTCTTTTAATTAAAAATATACGCTACTGTTAGAGTTTACTATAGGGTTTGCTTAGTATATACTAAATCTAAGCTATTATAATACGCCCCCTATAGTTTTTTAAAACTATTAGTAGTGCCTTTCGTACTATAGAAGGATATTTCGGTAGACTATATTACCCCGCTAATGCCCTATATACGTTGCGGGTAGGAATTTAAATACGTTACTGTCGTTATTAACCGACTAATTAAAATATAATATTTTATCCTTATTATTGGCCTTATAGCCGAAGAGCTAGTGGATTGTTTTATCGAAAGGGTCTATAGTATTTATAAATTACCGGATTTTATTATTTTTGATTGTAGCTCTTAATTCATTTTATAATTCTAGAGGGCGTTATCTTCGCGTTTAAAGGTAATTCTTAAGCCTTCTTCTGTATTCTATTTAATTACTAATGGTTAGACTAAGCGTATTAATATAGAAATAGAGAAGTATTTCTATTTCTATATTAATTAGGCGTAAAATGATTAGGTAAATTAGTTGCTAATTGTGGAATTCGTTAGTAATAATTTAGTTTTTGAAACTATTAGTATTTCTCCCTTCTTTACTAATTATAAGTTCTACCTTCGAATAGGTATTGAGCTAGCCAAACCCTGCCCCTTAGAGATATTTGTAGTATAATAAGTGGAATATTTTAAAGTTAGTAAAATTATTAATTGTTTTAGGAGGGTATTAGACTACGTTACGAATTAGGTAAAATAGGTATAGCGGCGGTATAAAGATAACGTTAATATTCGCTAATCGGATATTCCGAAGTATAAAATAGGAGATAGGGTCTTACTTAATACGGAGAATTTCGAGACCGGTCGCCTATACGTTAAATTTATACCCTTATTTAAGGGTCCTTTTGAAATCCTTAAAGCGGATAGTTATAGAGTTACGCTTAAATTCCTAGTTAATATAAAGTATAATCTAACCTTCTACGTTAGTAAAGTAAAATTATAGGACGAAGTCGGTATTCCGGAATAAATAGCTGTAAAGGAATGAAACGTTTGTATAAATTATAATTAGGTTATAAGGAGGACTAACGATAAGGAGGATTCGGTTAAATACGATTTCGAAAAACTTAATAGTTGCCGGAAGAACGAGAAGGGCCTTTAGGAGTATTACGTTGTTTGGGTATCCCCTTATAAATTATTATAGTAGCCGCGCGCTAATGTAGTTATAGCCCCCGATAAGATACGGAGGTTCTACGAGGTATACCTAGAGGAATTATACTCCCTAAATTAGATAGCGGCGGAGAAGAAGTGGAAG
This sequence comes from Neurospora sp. CHS-2018c, assembly GCA_009806235.1. Classification (NCBI taxonomy): domain Eukaryota; kingdom Fungi; phylum Ascomycota; class Sordariomycetes; order Sordariales; family Sordariaceae; genus Neurospora; species Neurospora sp. CHS-2018c. The sequence goes on from RAPC01000018.1 coordinate 157,336, forward strand.
CGGTTATTAGAGAAGATTGGAGGGACGGAGGTCCCGGTAGGAGGATATAGGAGAGACGGAGTTCCGGGACGGAGGAGGTTACTATAGTATGCGGTAGCGGCGGCTATAGAGGTATTTCGAAGGCGGATTACTTATTTAATGGGGATTTCTATTATTTTATGTAATTTTAGTCAATTATATAGCTTTTTTTAGTCCGGGGAAGTGTTATAGGGTTAGCCTATGTCGTACGTGATCACTTACGTGCCTTGTGCTAGCGTATAGCAGCTTTTGAGATTGCTGTCGCTGTTAGTCGATTGGTTATGACGGCCTCTAGCCGTGGACTTATATCGGGCCTATAGCTGGACCGTCTTTATAAGGCTAGTCTTTTGGGCATTCGTCTGCACTCTCCTTCTTTCTCCTTCGTGCAATTACGCATATTTACATCTACACCCAACCTTTGCCCGTGATATCCTTTATAGAAGGTCTTATTACTATTTTTGGGTTTAGGGCTTTTATCGCCTTCTTCGCCGAAGAGATCGCTATAATTATCCTTTTTATAATAATCTTTATCGGGGTCGCTAGAGCTTTTAATTCTAGCGCTAGTATTATTGCGAATTAAGTACGGAGGTATTATAATATTTATTATTATTATTATAAATTTTAGTTCCTTAGATTGCAATAGTCGGTTTAATTATTTATTTCAGTTTTTAATCGTTGGGATTTAACTTTCTTAAATAGTTATTAGGTTGACCTAAAATAATATAAGGGTATAGTATAGTTGAGTCGAAGGTAAAATTAAAATTCTATTTATAATAGAAGATTTTAGGTGAGGAGAAGAAAAGGAAGAGAATTAGATATATACGTTACGAACCCAAATAAATACCTTAGTATATAAGCGATAACGGGACCTATATATAGGTTACTAATAGTTAATCCTTTTACTCGTATCCCCCTTTACTTATATAATAAATAAGAATAAATACCTTTAATAGGTTTAGAGCCCGTCTTAGCTAATCTTAGCGCGAACCTTCTATATTACTCGTTCCTCCGTTTTTTATAGCACTTTACGATACTAGTCCTCCTATAGGGTATAGCGGGCATGGCGGCATGGCCGGACCGGCGCCGTCACAATAACCTTCGAAGAGATTACCTTTAAGACTTCCTATTCCTCTTAATTTCCGATTAATTCGCTAATTGGGTTATTATTACTTTGGCTAAGCATTAGGTTATTAGTATATTTCCTTAGACGGTCAATGTAATAGATAGTAATTCCCCTCTATCCTTTAAGGACTTCTAATTTGTAAGAATATTTTTTTATAGCTTTAATCCGGTAAGGGATATATATTTATCGCTAATTAAGTTTATTACTAAGTCGATTTATAATCTATCCTCTCTTAATAATAAAAATGCGGTTTCTAACGCCGAAATTTAGTTCCCTCCTATATTTATTCGCCTAAATAATTTATTATTACTAGGCCTTATTAATAGTATAACGTGTAATTATATAGAAAGTTTTCAATCGATTGATTAATTGGTAGGCTTTCTATTAGTTAATTTTAGTTTTAAGAGGTTTTAGTTCGATACGGTCTTCTTAATTTAATACACTAGGTATAGGGAACCCTATAATAACTTCACTAGGGGATAGGCCGTTTAGACTATTATAGGGTAGGCTTATTTAAGCTATATCTAGCGTTGGAATAAATTTTAATTAATCGTCTTAATTGTAATTAATATAGGGTTTTAACCGTTAATCGATATATTAATATAGATTTTCAATTTAGTTAGTAATTTATAAGTAATTAGATATAACCAACTTCTATTTAACGTTTAGTAAAGAGGCTACTTCCTATATTATTTGTAATACGAATTGGGGGCCCCTATTGCTAATTACTTCGTCGGGAAGGCCGAAGATTTAATATAGGCCCCGGTAGTATAAAATAGTGGTATTTTTAGCGGTAACCGTATTTTTACAAGGGATATTCTAGTTTGCCTTAATAAATTGGTCTATAATAATTATTAATATATTATAACTATATTTATTTCTAAGTATTAATTTAAGAGAAGGTCTTTTCGCACCGCCGGAAAAGTCTTTATACACCGCCATCCAAAATACTTTCCAAGAAAACTCTGTCAAGAAAGGACATTAGAATTGGTGAAGGAGTTCAGAATTTTTGTCTTTTTTTTCTCTATAAGGTAGTATTATGCTAAGTCATACTTGTTTTAATTTTGGATAGCGGTGTATAAAGACTTTTATAGCGGTGCGAAAAGACTTTCTCTAATTTAAAGTCGATTATTAAAAACTTCTATATTCGGCAATCCTCCTTTAAAGGAATCGAATATATTAATCTAAACGTTTTATCCCTAAACGCTTTTAATATTTTATATATCTAATAATTAGTAATATAATAGTCTATATTAACGGCTAACCCTACCTACTAATACCGCTTATAAATTATTCGCTTAATTTTATTTCTACTTAAGTATATTGAAATAACCGGGTAGTAAACTATTTCAATGAGCTTAGTTTGTAGATTGCCGTCTTCCGGGACTACTAATTTGTAATCTTTAGTTAGTAGGCTATCTTTAATAATAAAGGGTAAGCCTTCTTATTTCGCCTTTTCTCTATAAATCGATAATAATTCTATAAATCGGTTAATTTAGATTATTTCGTTAATTAAGTCGTAGTTAATCTCTAATTCGGCGATTTCTACGTTAGCCGATTTATCCTCCCCCTCCGAATTAATTAGTATATCCGCTAATTTATTGCTAATAAAAGTAAAGAATCTATTATTAGCGGGTTTAAATATTCGTAAAGTAAACTAATCTTCTTTCTTATTTTTAATAATTTTTAAGTTTTCTAATTTACGAAATAATATATTAGTAGTAACGTTTTCCTTATTAGGGCGATAGATTATCCGGAATTAGTATTCTAATAGGGTTTCGGACTATCGAACTTATTAGTTATTTAATACCTTCTTTATATTGAAGTATTTGAATACTTAATAATCCGTAAATATCGTAAAGGGTTTAATACTTTTTAGTTCGGGTTGCTACTATTTAATACCTTTTATTATAACTATTAATTCCTTATTGTAAATAAGGTAATTAAATTCTACTAAATTTATAATCTCCGAGTAGAATACGACTGGGTATTAGTCGCCGTTTTCTTATAATTAATTTATTACGTCCGTATAAATTCTATTATTAATATCCGTTTTAATTTGTATTTCCCTTTTGTAGTCGAAGTAATATAGAATAAGGGCGCTAAGAAAATTCCTTTTCAAAATATTAAATACTTCTTCGTAGTAGTCGTCCTATTTAAAGGTTAAATCCTTCTTCGTTAGGTTCGTTAATAGCTTCGCTATCCGGTTAAAATTTTTAATAAATTTCCAGTAAAAATTATAGAACTTTAAGAAGGCTTATACGCCTTTTATAGTAATTAGCTCTTTTTATTCTTTTACTATTACTACCTTTTCTAGGTCTATTGTAATACTATCGGTACTAATAATAAAGCTTAAGAACTTAGTCTTAGTTATATTAAATTTGTATTTCTTAATATCGGCTTATAGCTCCGCTTCTTCGAAACGTTATAGTACTATATTAATATATTTATCGTAGTCCTCTTAATTATCGGAATAAATTAGGATATTGTTAATATAGGCGTTATAGAAATTGTCGAGGTAATTTATTAAAACTTCGTTAATAAACCTCTAGAACAATAAAAGTCTTCTTATAAGGCCGAAGGGTAATACTTTATACTTATATACTTTATACTATATTCGGAATATTATTAAATCTTTGTAATTTAAGTATATTCGAATATAATAAAACGCTTATTGGATATTAATTTTAATAAAGACTTTTGCCTAGTTAATTCGCGCTAATATTTCGTTAATAAAGGGTAATAGGTATTAATTCTTCTTCAATAGAGCGTTAAATTTTCAATAGTCTACGTAGAAATACAAACCTCTATTAGCCTTTAATACGAATAATATAAGCGCTGCTATCACGGTATAAAGGTATAAGGTAGGTAAGAATAAATATAATTGTACAAGGAGAGGAAAAGGGAAAGTCTAAGGGTATACTCTAGGACTAACCTTTATAGGCTAATCCTAATTAGTAGTTCTATAGTAGTCTTATAAGCGCTGTAGAGTTAGTACTACTGTTATATAACGATGACGATTAAAGTTATTATAAACGCTATAATAGTTTTATATAATAATTTGAGCTATAAGTTAATCTCTAGTTTAGACTTAGTATTATCGCTATTATAAACCGTTATAGGGTTAACCCTATAATACTACTCTGGGCTAAAAGAAATTATATAGTTAATTAATAATATATAAAATATTAGAAATATTTAGTAATTGTTTAGCCTACGTTGTAAAAGCTTTTATAATTGCTATTGCCTTATACAGCGATTTCTTTTACCTTTCGTACTATCCGTTCTCCTTAGCCTTTAGTAGTTAGTCTACTCTTCCGCCCTATTAATTTACTCTAACCTCCGCTTCGCAATCCCTCTATCTTTCGGCGGCGGTTTAAGTTAGTAGTATTAAAATATCCGAATTATTATTATAGAATTTCCTAATTTCCTCCGGATATATCTCTACGTTCTTATATAATTATTAATTAGGTATATATAGCGGCGCCTATATAATATAATACTCCTATCGTCCGTTATTTAAATTCTTCCGGCAGCCGTCGATAGTTTTAAATTCCTATTCTTTAAAATCCTTCCTATTATCTATCCGCCTTATAATCCGCCTATAGTTCGCTTTAATATCCCCTTCTATCCTTCCTATCTAAAATTTGACTTTATTAATATAGAAGGTAGGATTATACTTTATATTAATTAGTAAGTAGAATATAATAATATAGTTATAGACTTTAATAATTTCGAAAGGCTTTTTATAAAATAGTATTAACTTTACGTACGGCCTCCTTATTTCGAAGTTTTCTATATTTAGTAAAACCTTATCCCTAATTTTATATTGTAGGGTATTTAATCTATTTGTATTAATATTATCCTTATACTGTCGTTAGGCCTCCTTTGCCTTAGCCGTAACGAAATTTAGGATTGCTTTAAAATAATTAGCGATTTTTAAAACCTTAAAATACTTATCTTATTAAATTTATAATATATCTAAAGGGTACGGTTTAGTTAGCTCTACGCCTATTTATAAATAAAAACCGTAGTTAGCGAAGAAGGGTAATACTCCCGTCGTTTTTAATATAAGATTATTAGCGGCAAATTCTACTATAAAGAACTAATCTACCTAATCGTTTTATATTTAGTTAATAAAGGTTCGTAAATATCTTTTTATTTCGGCGTTAATCCGTTCCGTCTATTTATTAATAACTAAATAGAAAGCGGAGGAGGGAATTAGCTTAATTTCCAATTTCGCTAATAATACCCTTTAGAACTATAAAATAAATTAAAAACCCCTATTTAATATAATAGTATTAAGTAGACCGTAAATATTATAAATCCGTTTAATAAACCGATTAATTAATTCCTCTACTATTAAACCGATTATAGGAATAAAATACTATATTTTTATTAACCGGTCTATAATTACGGCGATATATTTAAACGCTTACCCTCGCTATTTATATAATATTAACGGTGTAATATAATCGACTAAAATATTTTTCTATAATATAAATAATACCGCTAATAATTTAAATAGCCTATATAGCGTATACTACGTTAGCTTTATCTTTGCGTATATTAGGTAGTTTTTATAATAAACCCTAATAGTATTATATATCCTTAATTAGAAAAAAGATTATAGGAGGAGGCTATACGTCTTCTCCCTCCCTAAGTACTTTATACCCGGTATATTATAAGCGTAGTAGATTAATTAATAGTAAATATCTGTATTATTAGGGTTAAAGAGGATAGAATTATAATAGTAAATCCGCCTTTAAATAATATAATACTCCGCGAATAAAAGTTTTTTAAAATTATCTTTTACTTCTTTCGACTACGCCTTCCTAATTAAATTTAATATATAGGTTTATATATTTTATAAAAGGGTTAATTTCTTATAGTAATTTATAATAAAGTCGTCTATTAACGTTTTATTTATAGCTTTAAAATTATAAATATATTTAATACCGACGAAGACTATAGAAATCTCCTCTCCCGACGTAAAAATCTCCTCCTCCAATACAAACGCCCTATTAATAAAGACGTTTTTATCTAATAATACTTTATTATATATTAATAGTTTTTTATCTCCCGTATTTTTCGGGACGTTTTTTAGTTTATAGTTTAATATATCCGGGCGGACTTATAAGGAGCCCGGCCGGTATTAAATAGTAAAGTTAAAACGTAATAGGAATTAAAATTATTATATATATTTTAGGGTTAATTATTTACTAATTATAAAAGATTTTAGGCCTTTATAATCGGTAATAATCTCTACTAATTTCTACGCTCCTTCTAATTTTAGCTTTTATTCCTCTAGAATTTTAATAATAGCGAGGAATTCCTTATCGTAGATATTATAATTATATTCCGTTAATAAATACCGCTAATTGAAATAGGCGATTAGTTTTAATTCCTTATTTTTATCGTATTACGAGAGCGTCCCTCTATAGGCCTAATTTAACGTATTTATCTCTACAATTATCTATTTTAATTAATCGAAAATGCGTAGAACGAGTCCACTTATAAAAACTTTCTTTAATACTTCGAAAGACCGTTAATAATAATCCTTCTACTCCTAATCCTTAATATCCTTTTTTATTAATTCGTATAGCGGACTAGCTAAAATAGAGAAATATTTAATAAACCGATAGTAGAAATTGGCGAACCTTAGGAAGCGCTATAGTACTTTCTTAGTATTTAAAACCTTTTAAGAGGTTATAACCGCTATTTTTTCTAGATCTATCTTAATATTTCCTAGGGTAATAATTAGCCCTAAGTATTTAATACATTTAATATAAAATTCGTATTTATTAATATTAATTTATAAGCCCGCGTCGATTATCCGTCTTAATACCTTATTAATATACTTAATATACTCCTCTTCGTTTTCTAAATAAATAAGGATGTCGTTTAAATAAATAGTAACGTAAACGTTAAGGATATTATATAAGACGTTGTTAATAGAGTTCTAGAAAATCCTTAGCGCTCCTTATAATTTAAATAGATAAATTAATAATTTAAAGAGCTTAAAGCGAATAATAAAAATTATAAATTATTTATAGCCTTCCTTTACCCGTATATAATTAAATATAAAAATTATATCGAATTTAATAAAGATCTTCGCCTTACAAATTACATTTAATATCTTTTTAATTAATAGTAATAGGTATTACATTTTAAACGTTATATTATTAATACCCTAGTAATTTATATAAATACGGACTCCGCCCCTTAATTTCTTTACTAATAGAATAGGCGTTGTAGAAGCGGATTGAAAAGGCCGGATAAATTTCTTCCTAAGGTTTTTATCGATCTATTTTTTAATAATAATAACTTTAATAGGCGATATAGGCCTAAGTTTAGCGTATAGTACTTATTCTCCTAATTGAAATTCGATTTTATAATTATAAAACTAGTAAAGGGAGAATTAATTTACTAATACTAGTAGAAAGGTATCGACGTAGGATTAGTAGTAAAATAATAATATTTTATTAATCTCCTCCTTAGTCTTTTATAGTTTATCCGCCTTATTTATAAACTTTTATATATCTTCTTCTAAAATTTTAGCGAAGTATATATATTGAATCGTCGCTTCGTAAAGTAAGGCGTCCTTCGCAAAGTCTCCTATTAATACAACCGTTTATACAATAATTATTACTTCCCGTTTAATATTAAATCCGTACTTCCCTATTATATTATTAATAAAGTTATAAAGGGATAGTAGAAAGTCCTTCTTATACTACTCTCCTCTCCCCTTAATAATATTTTATACTACTTTGTATATAAAATCTATTTTGTTGAATTTTAAAAGTATTACTAGCCGTTCGAACTATATATAATTAATTATATACGGCTAGAATTAATCTCTTTTATAAATAAAATTAAAAGTAGTAGCGTTTAATTTATAAATATCTATAGGGTTAATTTTATTATTAATTAATTTACTAAACCGGATTAGTATTCGATAATCCCCTATTAATATATACTTCCTACCCGGTTTAGCGTAAAATTAATATAGTACGTCCCTTTTAATTTTAATTAGTATTATAATAATACTAATAATAAATTTGACTTTCGCCTCCGCCTAATAATTAATAAGAATATAGTATAGGACTAATAGTAATAAAATTTCCCCTTTATTTTTAAATACGGAGGTCCGCTCTTCGGGTCCTTTATCTTTAAATTAAAGTTCTTTAACGAACGGGATTTCGCCTTCCGCCTTTAAAATCTCCTTTTTATAGAAATAACCCCTAGGGATAGTATTAGTACTATCCTTAGGAAGGGTACTACTCCTCTTATAAAATATAAATAGTATAATGCCTTTTTTAATAGAAGCGGGGGGAAGAAGTACTTTTTTATAAGTACGAGCGGTAATAATAGAGACGGGGTTGGAAAACGCCCGAAACGCCTCTATTTAATTGTTAGAGAGATTTACTAGTAAATAGTAATTATAATAATTAGAATAATTGAACTATATACTGTTGTTCTTATAGTCAATATATAGTTTATAGGTTACTATTTAAAAGTAGCCTAAAATAATAGGGTATTTCTTATAGAAGTCGTATATTAAGAAGGTAATAATCTCCTTATAATAACCGATCCGTAGCCTTCCTTTTATTACCGTTTTAATAATACCTTTAATATTACTGTCCGCGAATATTAACTTTTTAAAATAAAGTAATAGAAAACGAAGGAAATTATATTCTTAAATAAAAAAGCAGTCGATAAAAATATATATAGAATACCCGCTATTAATAAGGGTAATGTAGTAGTCTTTACGCGTATTAGTAATTATATATATAAATAATAGGATTATATTTAGAGGAATAATATTATTTAGTAATTAGATTTATACCTCTTCTAAACTAATAAAAGGATTTTATTTTCTCTACAATATAATTAACCGGTTAAACCTCTATATACGATTAAATATAGAGGCTACTCGTTTTCCTAATTATTATAATATTCGCCGTCCGTAATAAGCTTATTAAATTTCTTAATACTAATAATTTTAATAATCCAAACTTCTACTACGTCTCTTCTTCCGCCTCTTAATCTACTCCTACTATTTCCTCTACTACCCCGACTTCCTTATCCCTTATCTTTATTCTTCTTCTTCTTTTTACTAATAGGGATCCTGTTAATACGAAATTTACTACTCTAATTAATTGAATTAAAGTAATTGCGAACTATATATCCCTATTAATTATAATAATAGTAGAGTCCCTTCTCCTTATACTCTTTAAAAACCTCTAGGTCGAATATAGTAGATATATTTACTACGTTTAAATCTATTTAATTTCCTCTTTAGTTTATTATTTTATTATCGGCCGAAGTAAGAGGGGTAGATTTATTATTACTATTATTACTACCGCTAGAACTACTACTACCGCCCTTATTAATAGAATTAGCCGAGAAGCCGGCTATAACCTTATTATAATATTTAACGTCCTCGATCTTCCTATTAACTTTTTTAATTAATTATAACTACTTAATATATTTGTCGTTACCCGGGAAATCTTAAGAGATTAAAACTTAATAGAGCTTTTTATTAATTTTATTACAAAGGTAATAAACCTTTATAATATTAGTAAAACCGTATTTATTTATAAATTTGGTAAATTCGATTTCGAAGTATAAGAATAATATATTACCCTAATAGAAGTCGATTAAACGTTTGTAGGTATTTAGCTTAATATTTATATTATTATATTAATTTACTAGGTATTAGAAGAAAATTTCGCCTATTTTCTACGGCTATTAATCGGAGTTATTAAGGAATTCCTTAATTTTAATAAGGCTACCCTTAAATACTACGCGTAGATTTAATCCTAAGTAGAATATAGCCTTTATAATTTTAATTTACTCGTTAGGAAAATAAATTATATTAAATTCCTAAACGACTTTAATTTAATAGCGCTACGAACGAAAAGTATTATAGTATTTAGTATTATCCTTCTTTTTACTAGTAAAAACGGGAAGGTCTTCGATAATACATTTAAGAAAACGAGTAGTAAGGGCTATTAAAACTACTATAGGTATAATTAGAGCGCCTTCGTTAGAAATAATAGGAGTTGTTAAAAGGGTATTAGAAAATATAGCGGTAATTTACTTACGTAGGGTAGCGATAACCTATTAAACTTCCTAATATTACTATTAAATTTATTAATATTCTATAACAATAGTATTATAATTAATAAAGATTTAGGCAAATATTCGGCTAAGTATATTAATAATAAATTGAAACGCCGGCTATTAGCCGATATTAGTAACGATTTCCTAATATTCCCTAAATATAGGAGAGGGGTAGAAATTAAATATAATACTATTAACGAAGTTCTAAATATCGGGAGTAACGTCTAAAATAGATAGCGCCGCTCTTATAATAATTATATCGTTAATTAATTCGTTATTAAGAAATTAGGAAAGCATACCCAAATCGTAGGCGTTAAATTTAGATCCGGACCCTAAACTAAGCGCAATATAATTAGGTAAGTAGATATTACTACTATTACTACTAGTAAAATAGTAGTCGTAATTATAATTACTATTTTCTACCGTATAGTTCTATAGTAATATAGAGGGATTATAGCGATAAGAAGGCGTAGTCGTAATAATTAGCCTGCGTTTAAGTTATAGCTCTAGTGAATCTACAATTTAATGAGGCGATTCTATATATTAAGGTTTGCGATTAACGGCGACTTCGATATAGGGGATAGACTATATAGTTGAACGCTATACGATTTTAAGGGTCGAAAAAAATATATATAAAACGCGATAATTTGAAGGTATAATTAATTATTATAGTATAAAAGTATAAGGTAGGTAAGAATAAATATAATTATATAAGGAGAGGAAAGGGGAAGGTCTAAGGGTGTATTTTAAGACTAACCTTTGTAGGTTAGTTTTAATTAGTAGTTCTATAGTAGTCTTATAAACGTTGTAGAGTTAGTACTACCGTTGTATAGCGATAACGATTGAAACTATTACGAACGTTGTAATGGTTTTATATAATAATTTAAACTATAAGCTAATCTCTAACTCAAACCTGGTGCTATCGCTGCTATAAACCGTTATAGGGTTAACCCTGTGACAGCTGCCTATAATATTGAATTAGCTTCGATAAATCCTTTTTGGAAATTGTCGGTAATATACTATTTATACTCTTTTAATTCTTCGAGCGTTATCTTATATAAGGAGTTATAATTAAAATTTTAAGGGGATTTGCCTTCTTCGAATTTAATTTTATAATTAATCTTCTCTTTAAGTTCTAGGAGCGTATTAGAATCCTTCTTACTAAAGACGTTAATATAGTTCTAGTACTTCTTTAGAAGTTTTTCTATTACTAATTATCTATATTCCTCTTTATCTTCTAATAGTAATTCAAATTGTCTTACTTCGATAATACTATTAATTTCGTAGAGATTAGTTTCCTTAAAGATTTCTCTACGTTTAGCGTAGAAATTTATAGCTACAGCGCTTATTAGGGTATAATCCTTAAGGCGTTATTTAATCTACCCGAAGGTTCGTTCTAAGCGATACGGATTTTAAATATCGTAATAGGGGTATAAATCTTTACTCTATTTATACGAATTTCAAATTAGCTCTAACTCTATAATTTCTATTTCCGAAGTATATTCGTATTTAATACTATTAAAGAATTTCTATTTTATTTAATTAATATCGGCTAATATTAAGGGGTCTCCTCGGTCGTAATATTTAATTGTATAAATACTCTTTGGCTTCTAATTAATATTAGGGATTCCTTTAGGAGTTTTAGTATATTTCCTTCCCTAAATTTCCTCTTTTATAGCCGATGGGAATTCCTACCTTTATTTTTCCAATTTAGTAATAGTTTGTTTTATTACTTTTACTTTAACTTTATTCTATTCCTTTATTTCTTCTGTTTTAATTTATAGTTTTCTAATAGTAGTATTTAATTCCTTTACTTCCGTTTCTACTTCTTATTCCTCTTATAGTAAACGAATTTAGAATAAGGCGTTATTAGTTCGTCGTTTATTTTCTATAGCTATAAAACGTTCCCTACGCCTTACGTCTTCTTAAAAAGAGGGGTTTTAAAATAATTTAAATTATTTACCGATATCGATATCTTTATTTAGTAGTGCTTTTAGTAGATCTTCTAGGAAAATTAATTAGTTATTACTATAATTAGGTAGGATTTTATTTTCGCTTAATTATAATTTCCTTAATATTATATCCTTTAATATCGCTAGTAGAACGACTATTTATTAATTAAAGAATTTGTAGCCTTATACCTAGAGGGTAGCCTTTATAATTTAAAAAATAATATTAGGTTTAATATTTTTATAAGGCCGAATATACCCTAATTAGAAATCGGTTTTAGTATTAAATTTTAAGTACTTAATTAGTTTATTAATAAATTTCTAATTTAAAAATATATAAGTATCTACTCCTATATTAATAAATATATTGAAGGTAGAGATAAATAATTTATTGTAAATTATATTATATTTAATAGTAAAAGGCGGGCCCTTTCCCAAATAGTTTTATAAATTAAATTTATTTATATTATCCGTTTTTCCTATTAATATATATATTAATACTTCGCCTAAATAGGAAATTAATTTCTCCGGGCGTTTTAATTTTTCGAATCCGTATCCTCCTTAATAATAGTTTTAATTTCGTAGCCGTTATTACCTTTATTATCGTCTTCGTTTAATTCGATTTCCTTATTAGGGAATTTAGCATATATAGTATAAATTTTAGCGTCGTAGGCTTTAAAAAGCTTTTTACGACGAGGGTAAATAAGTACTATATAATTGGGCTTGTAATAAATAAAATATTTTCCCTCTTATTATAATTTATAAATTTCTTCTTCCGACGGTTTCTTATATAAAAAGGACGAATTAGGTAAACGGTTACAAGGGGGACCGAAGGCAGTATTTTTAAATAATTTTTTAAAATTATTAAAAGCCTTACCTATAGATACTTTCTTATCTTTATTATTAAATTAATTTATATAAAAGCTTTCGTTAAAGCCTTAAAGGAATTCGACGTAAGCGTTATAAGTATAATTAATATAGTAATTACCTTTGGCGTAATTACGAAACTGGGTAGTAATTTTACAGCAGAGCTTAATCTTTTATTAGGAATTAGGGATACTATAATAATTAATTAAACGAATAAAGGTTACTTTGAAGTTGCGGAAGTAGTTTGAGTAATATATTACTAAATTTTTATATTCCTCGCCGGCCTTTTCGTCGGTATTAAAATTATAATAATTTAATTATAAGTAATTTATAAGGTCTTCGATAATATTAAGGCGTAATTTGCCGGCGTTAAGACGAATAAAAGGGTAGAAATTCTTTAACGCTTATTTAAAAAGCTTAGAGATAACTTTTCCAAAGGCGGTTTCGTTATTAGCGAAGTAATTAGTATTCGTACGAAGGCGGTTAATTATTTAAAAGTATTATATATTAAATTCGAATTTATTGTCTTTACTATTAGAAAAAGTAGGGATATTTACTTTAGTAGTCTTATTGCAGCGACGACCTCTTTTAAAAAAAATAGTATTGAAAAGGGTATTTTTTTTTTTATAACGGGAGTATTTATTATTATTACGAGGGATATAATACGGGTCGCGAGGGGGGTTGTAATTATTATTATTATTATTATTATCGGTTAAATTATTATTATTATTATCGTTAAAGTCGCTGCTATTAGCTCTAAAATAGTATAAGGTAGGTTTAGAAGGGGTGTAGTAATTATAGTAATTATAGTAGTCCTCCTTAGGAATTTTAAAAAGTCGACGGTCGGAAGTCTTACGACGAATAATATTAATTATAGGGATAAAATTAGGAAAGTATTCGATAGATTCGATAAAAGTAATTCTTTCTTTAAGTTTAGATTTAATTAGTTTAACGGCTTTAGGCTTAATAATAGTTAGCTCCTTTATACTTATATTAGCGACGTTTAATAATCGATTCAAATTATCGATTTAGGTTTATAAATATAAGACTTTAAAATTATATTAATTATAAATCGTTTTGAAGTTTTCGACGTAATTTTTCTTAATACTTTTTACTTAGTTGCGGGTATAAATTTCTATAACTAATATCAATATTTTGTAAGCTTTAGTAATTATATTAATTGTATTATTAGCTTTTTTACTTTACCTATTGTATTTATAGCGGAGATTATCGTTTTTAATTTAGAGGTTATAGACCTTCTTATTTAAATTATCTTTATTCGCGTCGGCCGTTACTAATTACTATTCTAAGTCGATTAAGCGGTTAATCAATTCCAATTTGTCGTCGCCGGCTCCGGAACGGTTATTAACGTTAGCTTAATACTCTTTAACCTTTTAGGTAAAGTATATAATCTACTTATCTATTTTAATAATAATTTTATAAATATAATAAAGTATATATACTACGTCTTTAATAATATTAAGAAAGGCTTCTAATACGTAAATTCTAATACTAATTTCTCCCTATATAATATTAGGATTTTAATTAATTAGAATTAGAAACTCTTAGAAGATTAGAAGGCTATTCTAATCTTAGATAGTTAATAAAGATTAGTTTTATTAAGTAATAGGGTAAAAGTTAATAATACGGTTTCCTTTATTATTTTTATTATTATCGTTAATAAAATTAATATAATTAGTACTATTTATAATAATTTTATTTACTTTTAATACGTAATAGCGTACTTCTACTAATAGGTAAAGGTTGTCTATATAAAGGGTAAAGTTTCTAATTAAATTTTATTATAATTATTAATTATCGTCGGTTAAGTAAGTAACCGAGGGGGATAGGGATTTAGCCGATAAGTCGACTATCCTATTGTTAAATTCCTTAGCGTCGATAGAAATACGGCGTATTTAGGATTTATAAGTTATAATACTATTGCGACGAATATTGGAAATATAGTCGAGACTACTATAGTTTAGGCGAATATAGCGATAAGTAACTTCGTTATTAGTATACTATTTATAAGGGGGTACGTATTTACGTATTATATTAGGATTAAATTTTATAGCCCTATAATTACTCGTATTAGGGTTTAGAAGTAAATTAATTTTAGGGGTAAATTTTATACCTTATTTAAATCGTATAGTAAATTTTAAAAGAGTTTCCTTCGAGGCGTCGAAGAGGAATAGTTCTCCCCTAAGTTATTTATTGAGAATATAATACTTCTTAGAAAGAGATAGGGTAAAGGTATTGACTAATTCCTCGAATAATTCGTCGTTAGCTCTAATACGGAAAGAAATATCTTCGTTATCCTTATTTTCCTAATTAGTATTATCCTACTACTCGTTATTATAATTATTATTATTATAATAAGCGATATAAGGTTATTCGGTTTATTATTTATTATCGGGGACGAGAGGACGGCCCGAAGGCGCGCCCTAGGCGGGATCAATTATAATAATTAACTCTCGTCGTAATTAATAGGGGTCGGGTTTAATAACGGGTTCGCGATATTGGCGAGGCGATGTTCGGGGTTAGAAGTCGACGAGGCAATTTATTAGGTTTACAGGTTTAAATTAGAATATTATAATACTTTCCCAAACGGATATAGTAAGCTTTAATTAAATATTACGATATACTAGCTTACGTAGTTCTATATTGCGTAATTAAGTATAAATAAAATAAATAATTAAAGTTAAAGAAGGAAAGAGGGAGAGGTTAAAATCTAGGTTTTAAAATTGCATCTTTATATAGGATAGGCCTAAATTCTACCAGCTTCGACCGCCTTCCTTATCTAATCTAATAATATACGTAAATGCGATATATATCACGGGGCAAGGCCAAAGGTAGGGGGTAGGTTGGATATGCGTAGTTGTACGAAGAGAGGGAAAGAGAGGTGTGCGCAGGTCTATAATCTCTTATAATAAACGCTCAACCTAAATATTAGCCCATATCTACTTCCCCGCTACATATAGCGCAGTCGTTTTATACCTTGTAGGTCCAAATAGTATAATATTAGGATTACGTCTATATATAACTTAAACGAAACCGGCTATTGTCTATAAGATTCCCAAAAAATTCCAAGTTCACTTATTCTTTTTGAGCCCAAAAATAGAGATATGAAAAAATTAAGAATACGATGAAGATGAGCTTAAGAAGACGATTCTAATAGTATATTTATTTTTTTATTCCGATTATTTTTCATAGAGAAACTACCCCTTGGGGGTGATTTCAATGTCCACATTAGCTTTTTTTCCTTTCCTTTCCTTTAATATCAACCCTTATATTAAGAATTACTAACCTACTATATATATTATTAGGATGGTCTTAACGAGACGATCCTCGTAGTACTCTTAGCTTTTTTATATCTTCAAAACTGACCGAAATATAACTAAAAAGGTGATAATTCCTATAGTAAAAGGTAAAAAGGCAAGACCTTTTTAGTTGTATCTCGGTCATTTTTGAAGATATGAAAAAACCAAGAGTACTACGAGGATCGTTTCGTTAAGACTATCCTCGTAATGTTTTTTTTAAGTTAGTAACGTATAATATAAGGGTTGTTTCTAAAGGAAAGGTAAGAAAGGGAGGGAAGAAAGGGAGCCCGGGGTCAAACCCCACTTTTGTTCAATTTAAGCTCAGACCGCTTTCGGCGTTAGCCCCGGCGGTTCTGAGAGAATGAGACTACAGGTCTGGCGATATAGGGCATAGCACGAAGGCTATGCCTAGAGCTCAGACCAGTCGCACGTGCACACGCACGTGATGTGCTATTGGCCAATGGCGGCAATGGCACGGCACGAGGCTCAACTGCCCATGGCAGGAGCCGTGCGTGTGCAAGGCAGTCACGGCTAATCCTGTGACAATATATAGGTCGTAGTGCCAATTGAATAGTCGTACGGTTAATGCCGCCTGTATAATTAATTAGAGTATTCGTATTAATAGTACCGGTGGGTCTTATAGGTCTTATCGATAAGACGAATGGGATGTGGTCCATAGCACTGGATCCTAGTCGTTATAGAGTTAATTAAGATTTATATAATTATATAAGGAAGAAGGGAAACTATAGAATTTATACGTAGCGGCTCATCCTATATACCCGTAGTTAAGCCTTATCCTTAGTATACGTAATTAACCTACTTGCCGGGACGGCAAGTAGTTGGCTACAACCTCTAGGGCGGTGCAGCCAATTAGAGAGCGTACATCAACCCAGTAACTATTACCGTGGTGATGCCGCGACCAGATGACAGTCACAGGCTAGCCCTGTGACAGTATAAATCGAATATTTGATCGGCTATACTACGTCCTCTATTTATTATATTTAGAATTGTATTACTAATGTAATTATTAATATTTATAATATATTATTTAACGAAAATATAATTTATTTTAGAGAAGTATTTATAGAAGTATAGTCCTTAAAGATCTCCTCCGATGAATTTACTATACTACTCTATAAATATAATTAAACGGCTCTAGTATTAGAAATCTTTAATTTTATTAGTAGTCGAATCGATTTCGAAAATGCCTAGACGTACGATATTTCCGGCTTTCTTTTCGAATTTAAATAACTTTTTTAAAAAGGAGAGACTAATTATATATTTTTAGAACCCTAATTAGAGATTTCGAATACCCTTATAGAAAAGATATTTATTAACTTTATCCTTAACGGATATCTTACTCCTCTAAATATATTATTACTAGATCGGCCGCCGTTTACTTCCTTCTTCGCCGGCTTTTATTTAAATCCCTGTATTAAAAACGAAATATATAAAGGCTTCGAATTATAGAAGGCCGCCTTTAATATTAGTAGACTTTATTAATTTATAATTATGTTTAACGGTAAACCTATTACGAAAATAGAGTTATAGTAATTTATTTATAATAATAAAATTATTATTAAAGAGGAAGTCGAATTTTTAATTTGTATAAATAAGGTCTAATTTATTTATAGGTACCGTTTCCCCTTAGTACTTAAGAATTATAAATCTTTTAATTATTATATCCTTAGAGACCTCTTTAAATAAGTAGAATAAGCTTATTTTAATAACTATAAGGAAATAAAGATTTAATTAGAAGTCGATAAAGAGGAATTGCAATTTCAAAGTAAGTAGATCTTCGATTATATATAGGTATATATATATAAATTCTTTAAAAATAGTAAGTTTAATAAAGTTAAAGTACGTTTTATTGTATAAAGAAATTAATAAGTAAAGAAAGTAGGGTAGGAAATATATATTTCTACTCTTATTAATTATTTATTTCGTACCTTTATCGCTATAGCCGCTCGGTTTAATTTCGAATTTATTTAATATAATACTATTAATACCTCCGTTAATACTTATATAAATAAAAATATTTATATACGTATACCTTTAGGGTATAAAATCCCTAATAAAGTCTTTAAAGTACTTAAGGCGTTATACAGCCTATAGCGATCCTTACTCTTCTAGTAACGAGAATTTACTAATACTTTTAAAATAATAGGTTTCGAACTAATCCTTAAAGAACTATATATCTTTATTAATAATAATATCCTTATTTTTTACTATATTAATAATATAGTTTTCGTATATTACCCTAATAAAGCCATTACTATAGAAGGATATATAGATATTTTTAATTAGTAATACTATATAATTAGAGGAGATGAACTATAATGGTTTTTAGGTATTGAGGTTATTCGAAACCGATAAATAGGAAAGATCTAGTTATTTTAATATTCGTACTTATAGAAGATCTATTATTTTACTAGTATTAAATATATTACTTTAATCCCTATATTTAATATTGAATTAATTCCTTTTAAGGGTAAGGTTTTACTTTATTTAATATATTTCTATTAAATTAAAATAGGGTTGATATTATACGCTGCTATTATTATATAATTAAATATCGCTTTTGCTACTAATCGGTTCTCTAAATATAATTATAACCCTAGTCTAAATTATTATAAAGTTATAAATAAAGTATTTTATTACCTTTATATTACTATTAATATAATTCTTTACTATAGAAGAGATTAAGTCCTTTAAATTATTTTAAACTCCTCGTTTGTAGACAATTCTACAAATTATAAAAATTTATAGGGATTTACAATATAATTCTTTAAAGGACTAATTTATTAAAACGCTACTAAATAAATAACTATAACTACCTCTATAACCGAAGTAAAGCTTATTACCCTTATTAACGTAGTTAAGGAAGCCCTCTTTATAATAAAATTTATTACCGGTCTTACAGTAAGACTAATTAATCCTATCCCTATTTTAGAATATAATAATAAGTAAACTATTAGGGCTCTAATAGTAGAGGCTATAAAGCTAGTAACGAAGCTTAAGTATATAGATATTTATAAATATTAGGTAAAATAGGAGGTATTCGTAGGAAGAATTAAAATTAAATATTTAAAGACGGCCAAAATGCTTATAAATAGTTTAATAAAAGTATTAGATTTCTAGAAGTACGTAGTATTTATAAAGTTGGTCGGTATGGACTTAGTAAAGGATAGAGAATTGAAAAGACAGGAGAATATAATAGTATATATCGAAATAAATAAGATTAATAAGGAGATAAAACCTAGGATAGTTATATAATACTATAAATGGCTTTATTTCTAACTAATTTGGGCAGTTTCGTCTCTATAAAAGACTTCAACTGGGGAGGTATATCAATTTAGGGTGCAGATCTGGCCAGTAAGAAGAGGGCTTTGTAAGAGGACTAGCCTCCCAACTACCTAAAATTAGGGTATAGACCTCCCTAATACTCTAGAGACCCTAACTCTAGTTCTACAATACTCTTACACAGAATCAATAGATTTTACCCACTTTTCATTAAACTGTGCATTCTGACAAAAGATGGTTGACAAGACGGGATGGGCCGCAGTGGCATTTACATCTGAATATTCAATAGAATCTACCTTGATTTTATTGGCTGTAGGAAATGCTTCAGTTGCATTGATCGCAATTCTTGCTTTTGCATGAACTCCAATTTCAAGAAATATCACGTGGAGCCCCGGCCATCGGGGATCGCTGGACAAGGGGTCTGTGCGCTCCGGCCCTTTGCCGCGGACGGGAGCTTCACGTGAAGATCGATGTCCGGAACGGGAACCGGCCACCCCGAGGACACCTCGCTGCTCCGAACAAGATCAAGCGAATTTCTTCATCCTACCTCTACATCCAACCAACCCATTCACATCAATACGGTAATCTTCTTGGAGACATCTCTCTGCATCCGTATGTACCGGGTCCGGTGGCATGTCGATTTGTTCTCCGCATCGGCATCAACTGTTCCGGCCCCTGAAGTTTGGATGAAGATGCTTGCAGGAAGCGAGGATGGTCTGTGCGTGGTAATAAGAAACATGAAACAACCAACGTTGGTTCCACGCTACCCTGCTGGGTCTGAGATGTGACCCCAGAGAGATGACATGCCTGAGGTCCAACATTGGATTGCAGAGGACTCGAATGCCTCATTGTACTTTGGTGTTGTTTTGATCCTACTATCCTACTCGAGGGCAGTGTTGAAGCGGGTTGCCGTGTTTGTGTTTCCGGTGCTAGGTATACTTCCTTGTACTTGATAAAGACCGGGAGAGAGAAGATATTTAAGTCTTTGGCTGCATGGTGGTCGGAATTCGATCTCACATCACCTTGTCAAGTATACGATATGGCCCTGTGATGTTGCGGTTGCCAAACACCATCTGCCAAGGAGAGTGCCTGATGGTATGTAGACACTACACTATTGGGCTGCGAAACATCGTTGTGCTTTTCCACAGCGGATGTGTGGGCTTTTATTGGATATCCTTTTGTTCCAAAAGCCCGGCTGGGGTGAGAAAGTGCTCAATATGATACACTGGACTGGGCTGGGACGATAATGGAGGTTGCAACGTAACCCCGCGGATCTTTTCTCCATGAGAGAGTCAAGTAGGTATGCGGACAAAATGTGGTAATGAAAGAGCTACTGTTGCCCTCATCTGACTATGCATGTCTAGGGAGAGGTATCAGCATAAGAGTTAGTATACTTTACCATGTCAAACTGTTCCTGATCGAAGAATGCTGGAGATGAAAAAGAAAGTCGCAGGTAGATACCTACACGACCAGGTAATTACACGTTTGCTACCTTGGGAGAAGACCGAAATTGTTAAGGATTGCAAAGTGGAAGTGAAGTGCTTGCATCAGTGGGACTCCAACAAAGTGTCCAGGAACCCCCCCTGAACCCCTTTGTTCTCTTTCTTCCACGAGGTCTCCGCTTCTTCGCTGGAGGCTGCAGTTCCCATGCTTTCCATTGGAAGCTTTTGATGGTCGCTTTGGAAGGTTGCTAGGGTCAGCTGGAGGTCAGATTCCCCATCTCAGCGATGTTCTGACGGGATGGACGGCCATTCACACGGCTGCAGCCTGCATCTTCCACTTGCTGCCGGGCTGCGCTAACATCTTGTCCTTCAGGTACGGGTTATGTATAGCAGCTGCAGGTGCATTCAGTAGATGCACCTCGCCTGGGTTGCTGTTTCCATCACATCAGGTTGGGTTACCTAGTTTGTGCATCACACTTGGGCAATCGATCTCTCGGGTGCATCGCGGTTGACATTGCCCAAAATTCTTCTCGTCCTGAAGTGAAAAAGCGTTCCCTCTTGTTGGTTATCCACTATCCACATCTTGTTGGGTTCTTGGCAGTCCCTCCATTATCAAGGTATTCTTTTCATCATCTTCTCAATCAATAACAGACGCCCTTCTTTTTCGGGCGGCGCGTGCGTGCCCGCTGAGTGTTGACAGGGAACCCCCTCCCCCCTAAAAGGGGAACCTGGAAGAGGAAGAGTGGAAGTGAACCTAACAAGCTGGGACCCGACAAAAAAAGCCAAGACACGACCTTTGCTGCGTTAATACAGCACGTCGTGGTGCCATCTTTTTGCGATTTGCTAGCATTTGCTAATTGCCAACAACCCAGCAGGGCAATCCAGCAGTATTCAGGGCCCCCATCATCCCCGTCATTCAATTCAGCAGAAATTCGATCGCTTGTTTCCCCCCGGCTCCACCTCCATTTACAGACGGCAGGCCGACCGACCGATGCTTGCCCCCAGCCATCTCCAAACTCGACGAGCCTTCAACTCAACTCCCTCCCCCGTCCGCGTCAGTGAGCTTGTCGCGGTTCACGGTTCACGGTCACGGTCCGGTGTCTTCGGTGCTCCTGGTGTGCTTTCCTTCAGGTTCTCCCAGCACGAGCCTCCTAGTTAATTGGAAGCGTCTGCTACTACGCGCTCGACCTCCCGCTGCTCGCTGTCACGCTACGGTCACGGTCACGGTCACGGTCACGGCCACAGGTACCACCTCCCTCCCGGACCCGAGAGTCGCCCAATTGCCCGTGCGACTGCTGTGGGACGCCCCGAGCTCCCAAGTCACGAGGAGACGAGTGTGTAAAGACGAACACCGACCTCGACGCTCCCCCTTCGACCCATCTTTTTCCGACGACCTGAAGCCCTCGGCGAAACCAATTTGTCGCCGCTGCCCCCCAAGGGCGGCCCCAGAGACTAGACATGGCCTTTCTTTTCAAGTCCAAGAAGAATCACGACAGAGGGCTAGGCAGCCGAGATGGTCCCCCGGGATCGGCATCGTCAACCCAGAGCGCGACGGCGCGCGTTAGGGACGAGAAGGGTTCCCGATCAACACCTACCGGCAGCTTGAACTCCCTCGACAATGACGGTAGCGTAGGCAGCCCGGAGCAGCAAAACTATGGCCGCCCACGAGGCCAGACCCTGGAAGGACAGCATCAACATCAACAACAAGCGCCCTCGCAGATGCAATCCCGGGACCCCCAGCAACAGCCGCCGAGCGATCTTCCCGTAAGCCATCTTTACCAATTTTTATATGTTGAATTCTTTGTCATCTTGTCTTGCGCCAGGTCTTTGGTCTGCCTATATGGGACGAATCATTCTGACACTTTCAATCCATAGTTTCGCAATGGCGCAAACCCGAACCCGATGCCAATGGCAAACCCCAACGCCTCGCTCTACCCATGGTCGCAAAGGAGGTTAACTTATACGACGTCGCAACCGAGCCCCTTTCCCCGATATGGCGCCGCTGTCAATTCGGTATCGTCTAAAGAGGGCGATATCTATGTGATGGGCGGCTTGATCAACAGCTCGATGGTCAGAGGTGACCTGTGGATGATTGAGGCTGGTGGAAGTATGGCCTGCTACCCTCTTGCGACAACTGCAGAGGGTCCTGGCCCAAGGGTTGGACACGCCAGTTTGCTGGTCGGAAACGCGTTTATTGTCTTTGGCGGAGACACCAAGATCGATGAGTCCGACGTCCTCGATGAGACGCTATACCTCCTAAATACTTGTAGGATCCCTATCGCAGGCTCTTTTCCAATCAAGAAGGTTTTCGCTAACCGGTTTCAGCCACGCGACAATGGTCAAGAGCTCTGCCGGCCGGTCCACGACCTGCGGGTAGATATGGTCATACTCTTAATATTCTAGGATCCAAGATATACGTCTTTGGTGGCCAGGTAGAAGGATACTTCATGAATGACTTGGCAGCTTTCGACTTGAACCAGTTACAAATGCCCAACAACCGCTGGGACATGCTGATAGCTACCACAGAGCCTGGAACTCCTCCGCAAGTGAAGGTTCCTCCTGCTAGGACAAACCATTCCATGGTAACTTTCAACGATAAGATGTATCTGTAAGTCCAGCCTATCTGCCGGATTACTGGTGGCAGACACTAAACAAAACTAGGTTCGGAGGCACGAACGGTTTCCAATGGTTCAACGACGTTTGGTGCTACGACCCAACGACCAATGCCTGGACTATGCTCGACTGTATCGGATATATCCCCGTCCCGCGCGAAGGTCATGCGGCCGCCATTGTTGACGATGTCATGTATATCTTTGGAGGCCGTACCGAGGAAGGAGCGGATCTTGGTGACTTGGCGGCATTTCGGATCACCTCTCGCCGCTGGTATACGTTCCAGAATATGGGCCCTTCGCCCTCGCCTCGATCCGGTCATAGCATGACGGCAGTTGGCAAGACCATTGTGGTTGTGGGTGGAGAGCCAAGCTCTGCTACGGCAGCTGTTAATGATCTCGCCTTGGTTTACTGTCTAGACACGACAAAGATCCGATACCCAACTGATTCCGCAGGCAATCCTGGTGCCCCAAGGAACGCGGCAAGGCGGCCAAGTAACGCGACTCCTCCATCTTCGAACCAAAACTTCCCGCCTCGAGACGGTTCTTCGGGTCCCCCTGATCAGAGACGGTTAGTCGGACCACCTGGGGAGGCCGGCACCACTAACCCCCAGAACGGATTCAGAGGCCCCCCAAATCCGAACGACCAGGCTGGCCCTAGAGGGCCCCCTAATGGGCCTCCTAATAAACCAATGAGACCCGGTCCTCCAATGGGCCCAGCCGGCCCTCCCCCTCAAGGCCAACCCCCAAGGCCGGGTGTGAACCCAGCAGTTGCCCGAGCCAGGAATGCCTCCGCAGACAGCAGGGCGGACTCTCATCAAGGCTCCCCTGCACAGTCTCCGATTGTTCAACAAGCCCCGGTTGTGACCCAAAGCGAGAGTTCCGGTTCTGTGGGAAGACACACACCAACTCAAAACACACCACGCTCTGCATCATCTGCGTCAAGGCAGACGGAGCCCCCTGCTGCTGAAACGCCCAAGTCCAAGCCTCCGAAGCAAGCCCGCACGCAAGGATCGGTCGATAGCTCAACGGATGCAAGCCTGAAGCAAGTGGCCACTCGTCCTGCTTCTCCACCGGCGCCCACTACCAGGCTGAACAGCAATTCTATCAACCGAAGGTCATCGCAGCGGAATTCTCAAACAGTGGTACTTCTGAAGGAGCTAGACGCAGCAAGGAATCGCAATGCCTGGTATGCTTCGGAGTTGGAGTTGGCACGTAAAGCCGGTTATGTGCCCACCGCCTCGATGAGCCCAGCGCTAGACCAACGAGCGGCGGAGACGTTTGACGACGAGGACAGGCCTTTAATCGAAGCTTTGCTTGCCATGCGCACTGAACTTGCCAACGTACAAAGTTCAGTAGACAAACAGGCAGTTCTCGCTGCTAAGCAAATCGCTGAGGCCGAGCGGCAACGAGATGCTGCTATCCAGGAAGCGATTTATGCCAAGGCCAAGCTGGCAGCGCAGGGAGGAAGCGCCAGGAGCACGCCCCAGCTCGATACCGATAAGGATGGGAACGATCGTGTGGGTGAGATGAGCAAGAAGCTTGCCAACGCCTTGAGTGTCCAGAAAGAGCTACAGGACCAAGTAGAACGCCTAAAGATCGACCTCGACGCCGAGAAGAAGGCCAGGAAACTGGCGGATGATACGGCCAGTGCTGCCCAGAAGAGGATGGCGGACCTGGAGCACTACAAGCAAAGGAATTCCGGCGAGGTAGAGCAACTCAAGGCTGAATTGCATATGCTACAACGGCAGGCAAGAGAGGCTGAAGTCGCCGCGTCGGAATTCGAATCTACAGCACAAATGCTCCGTCTTGAGAAGGATGAACTGGAAAACAAGTACAACGAGGCTGTCGGTAACTCTAAGCAAAGCGTCGAGACATTCCAGTCCCTGCGTGAAGCGGTAGCTGCAACAACCGAAATGAGAGAGACGCTTGAAAGCAAGCTTGATGAGGAGCGTGCGCTCCGGGAGGACATTGAGGCCACGTTGAACAAGCTCAAGGCTGAGCGTGAGGTTCAGGCTGCTGAATTAGCTACAGTTACTCAGCGCCTGAGAGACGCTGAAGAGCGAGCCGAACGCCATGCGAACGAGGCGCGTGTCCACCGTCAAGCTGTACTCGCCGGTTTGGACAAGGTATCGACAATGGAAAACCATAACCTGGGCAAGGGCGACATCGACCGCACATCTGCCCTTCAAGGTCAGCTAAGCGCCGCTAATGCGCTGGTGAGGAAGTACCAGCAGGAGGCAGATTCTGCCTCAGACAAACTACGGGGTGCAGAGGAACGTATTGCTGGACTTGAGGCCTATCAAGAACAAGCCAGTCGTGAAGGCGTCTCGATCCGCAGGCAACTGCAGAGTGCCCTAAGAGAAACTCAGTCCCTCCAGGCCGCCAACTCGGATCTCAATCAGCAATTAGCCAAGCAACAGCTGGAAACCAACGCCGTCCTGGTCCAACATAACACGCTCAAGGATATTCTCACCGAACGTGGTATTTCACCTACCAGTGTAAACCGCCATAGTCGACTCGGCAGCCCACGTGAGGGTTCCCCGGAGGTGATGCGCCTACGCGAACTTGAACAGCAGCTTTCCGCGGCGCAAGCTGCGCACGAGGAAACAAAGGCGGCGGCCGCAAAGCAAGCGCAGGAAGCGGAGACGACGTATCGTGACAAGCTTGCCCAGCTCGATAATGACTATCAGTCAGCTGTGCACTATGTCAAGGGTACTGAGAAGATGCTGAAACAGCTTAAGGAGCAGTTGACACGTTATAAGACGGAGAACTCTCGCCTCAAGGAACAGATTGTTGAGCTGGAAGACAAGGTCGGGGGCGAGACTGGCGGCAGCGGCGCACCTGCGGATTGGGAGGCTGAGCGGGAATCGTTGCAAGGGCAAGTCAGCGAGCTTCAAGCTGAGCTACAGAAGACGGCATCTCAACTCGATCAACAGCTGAAGTCCCTCCGTGAAGAGCTTCAAGATGTCCGCCGGGAACGTGATTCGGCGGCCCATTCCAGTGAGGACGCCAGCCGGCGCCTTGAAGCGACCAAGAAGGACCTAGAGGAGCTACAGCACGAGAATGCCCTTCTGGAGCGCCGCGCCCGGGATGCGGAGCAGAAGGTCAGCACACTGCTTGATCAAGTAGAGATGAGCGTCGACAACTACCGCAGACGCAGCCGGCAAGTTCCGAACGAAACGATCGGGACTGCGATGACACCAGTGGGTCCCCCCAATGGAATAGGACATGCCCGGCATGAGTCCAGCGAAGCTGAAAGCTTGTACGGGCCCGGACCCGACGCTAGAGATAGCGTCGCGCTGGATCACCTGACAAGCGAACTCGAGACGTTGCGGAGCCGTTGGGAAACCAACAGCAAGAACTACCGACACAGCAACGCGTTTGACTTTGAGGGGCTCGGGACTCCTACCACAGCTCCTCCTAGGAAAGGTGATGGGACCCCCGGTCTGAGCGAAAGCATGGCGGATTGGAGGAAGAAGAACTTCGACGACAGTCACCTTGATGATGATGAGCATCCACCGGCCGGATCTGCCAGATGAGAGTAAAAGAAGGAAAAGAAGCTCAGCCATATAGGAGAGCTAAGCGTGTAATTTGAGTGAGTGCGGCGGCGATTGCACTCACCAGCAAGCAAGCAAGCAAGCAAGCAAGCAAGCAAGCAGTATATCAGCGAAATCGTTTTTCTTTTTTTGGGAACACTATGCCATGAACGAAGACGTCTTAATGTTTGATGGCTATTTTTGGTAGAGAGGGATGTGCTTAATTTTCATACATTTCTTATTTCTTCGATAATTTGATGGGGATGGGGAATGGAAGGAAATATCATTTTGCTTGAAACACCCAAACGGTCTCTAGGTACTTACTTCTCCTTATGCTCTGGCCTCTTGTGCTACTGTAACATTTTTCTTCTTGACTACTACTCCTTTCCTTTTTCTTGTGGGAAACACACCTTTCTGTTTGTAGTTTTGTTGGAAATCTTGATTTTTCGATTTTTCGTGGAGTTGAAATGGCAAAATATCCTGGCTGTCCCGACAATGCTCGTGCTTTATGTTTCCGGTCTTGTCTTGGGTGAAAGGATGATAGGAAAAGAAACTCGTATGGATATGTTCGTGTTAAAGACTTGAAGACTCACCCTTTGCCATACAATTTCCGTTGAACATGTTCATGTTCATGCTCTCCACTCAGACATAAAAAAGTCAGAATTGACAGTCCCATATCGTTGATAGAGCTGCGTTCGAGATTAGAGCTTATAGTTGACCATAAGTTGGTCGAAAAATTGCTTCATGCCTAGCAGTATGAGGAACCTGAAATATACCTTTTATTCTGAAGTCTTTTTCTTCACTAGACAAGAGCATGACAACAGTCCCAAACACACATTGCCCAGCTGTAGATATCCTCATACGGTCTCTCCTCCATCTCATACCCATTGTTTCCCCCCGCTTTCTCGTACTTGGAGTTACTCATTCCCATTCGACATAAAGTGATTAGGGAGGGCACTTCATGGTCCTGCCCGGTACACCGTACTAGTTAAGAGTCGTGGCTCTAAAGGCACACCAATACATTGCTTCAACAACGGCCGTTAACCTGATGGCTCTATTTCCATGAATGGAAACAACCCCCTTTTATCATACACACATACTGAACTTCAAAGCCCTCTCCCTTCGTTTCCCGTTGCCAACTTCCCATCATCCCATCCCTCATAACATAAACTCGTAACAATCATAAGCCTACAACTTCCCCCATCCCCATCTCCTTACTGCGCAGCAGCGAACAAACTCATATAAACCCCCCACGCAATGCCCGCCAGGTTTCCCGCAAGACTCCGTGCCGCCACCGTCTTCAACACCGCAAAATTGACAATACTCACAAACGGCCAAAACTTCCAGCTCGCCACCACCAAACCCCAAAACTCCCGCTTCGACTCCTCCCACACCCAGTTCCAATTAACGCTATGATACTGAATCGCGTTTCCCTTCTTAATCCCATCAACCAAAAACCAGAAGCTGTTTGCCGGTGCGGCGCCGAATGAAGAGGTGGCCCGGTGCTGCATAGCCGCTTGCGTGCCGTGCATGAACATGCTAAATAGTAAAGTGTTGACGGCTGCTCCCACGGTTTGGTCGAGAAGCCATTTGATGAATGTGTTACCTTTGTTGAGGGCGGGTTCGACGAGCGTGCCGAGAGAGGCTTCGCGGTCGAGGGACTTTTCGTCGGAGGCGGAGGCGGAGGCTATGGCGGCGCGTGTGGGGGAGATGTGGTGGGATGGGAAGGAGCTTTCGAGGAGTTCTTGCCTTGGGGGGTGTTAGGTAAGGCCATGGATTGATAGTGTAGAGGGTAGGGGGTTTATCTCGGTGTTAGGTGATGAGGACTGAGTGACAGCATCTCCGGATGGTCGTCCACCAACTCAATCAGAACTTACCACAGAAAATTGGGAGGCGTGGAAATCACGCCAAAGAGGAAGAACTGGAACACAGGCACCCAGTCGATCACCAAAGGTGTCTGATAAGAGTCAAAAGTTGTCAGCGTCGATATTGATGATTTAATGTTGCATTACGTCATCGCTTCCAAGATGAACGTGAGCCAGAATGAGAGTTCACATACACCATCTTTGTAGGCACTGATGGCCTGGGCGAGAACGTTTGATATTCCCGCAATGACTGACGCTTGTAGCGTAGCTTTGACGATCGGCGATAGCTCGTTATCATCTTTCTTTGCGGGAGCTGCTGGCTTGGGCATTTTGAGATGGAGGAGGTTCCTGCTGTTTTGATGAGTTCAGTAGGCGGATCACTTTTTCGAAGACAATCTTGATGTAGAGGAGGACAGCGAGAATGTGTAAGATGTGAGGAGGTTGGAGGAGTGGTTGTAAAATAAATGTGTGTGCCTTTTTGGAGGAGGAGGGAAACTAATAAAGTGTACAGCCAAGATGACGGTACTAGACGGGACGACTAGCATAGCATAGCGCCAGATGCCCCACCGGTTGGGCAACACAACAGAAAACCGAATGAGATAAAAAGACAACGAACGAACTTACCCAACCGATCACGAGAAAGAAGGCAGCTCGGCCAATGACTTCAAACATGAGGAATATGATATTGAGGAACAGACAAAGGTATTTAATCATTTTTGCAAGAAATAAATGGCAAACAGTGTAAGTACAGATGTCAACGACTACAGCTCAACCCATCGCGTCGATGAGATGGGGGTTGCTCGCCTATTAGTATGCGAACCAACAGCTGACGAACTCGGAGACGTCCTATCAACCGAAATTCTGTGCTCGACTATAGCCATGCCCCTTTAGGTAGGTAGGCCCAAGTATTTGGTCCAATGTCACCGCGTTAGATATTCGGGATTGTCTTATCAACCTCCCCCTTTCCATTACATGAATGTGGTGACACCCCGGTTATATCCGGCGTGGTACGTAACCTCGTTGGTAAGTGACCGAGACCTCTTTTGGACTATTCTACCGACTCTCATTAGACATCTGGCCTACGCCCGCGCCGTCACTCATTATCATACTAGCTGTGAATGGCTGAAGCTGCAGTGACCATATTTACCATGCATCACCCGCTATACCGAGGCTTCTTCTCGTTCCCCAGCAGTTATCTTTTCCATATTTTGTTTATACCCCCGTAAGTTCGCCGAGCGTCAACTCTATGGCCGGCTCAGAATCCACATGAAAAAGAGTTGCACAATGTAGGCGTAGAAGAAGAGGAACTGGAGTCTCTGCGATCTCTTTGCCCGACCCTCGGTGGGCATGGTTTGCATAGGACCCTGGGCGTTGTTGTTGTTCTCTGGAAGAAGGACGTATTTCAAGGAGCGCATCTAATAACGCAGGTTAGTTAACGATTCCATCCGGAAAACAACTCGTAGGGCTTCATACCAAGAAAAGAGCGTTCGCGAAGAAAGTGTAACCAAAGACCGTCCAGCCGATCACGCCGCCGGTTCCCTTGCCGCCATTGACAATCTCGGCAATAGAGACGGTGACAATAACGCCAACAAACTTGTACCCAGAGTAAGCGACGAGGTCCAAAAGCTGCGATTCGTTGGAGATGCTGAGGAGGTAGCATCCCAGCTTCAAGCCCAGAATTTCAACAATAACCACCACCAGAGCAGTTGTCGCAATGTATCCGAACAATTCCGGCTGGAACTGACCACGTAGGCCGGCGATGAGGGTTTGAAGAAAGATGTAGGTGACCAGCGACATGACCGGGATATACATGTCGGGGCTGTTGATGTCGTCCCTGGGAGGCAGGTACCACCCTTCCTGTCCGCCGGGGCTTACTGTCTGCTTGCGGGACCAGGGCTTGTGCCTCCAGGGAAACAGGACAAGGAATAGCTTGTTTATTACGTAGGAGTTGGTGACGTTGAAGTAATGTTTAAGCGCCGAGACACTGACGATGCGGTTGACCTGTAGCACCTCGCGTTAGCATGCGTCTCCCTCCGCGACAGGTAAACCGTAGTATCCTTACATTCTGCTCGAGGTATTCCTGTCCCTGCTTGAAAGCTGTCTGTCCGAACTGCGAGGCCAGCTGCGCGGCCGGGTCGTTTATAAAGTTTCCGTACTGGCCGAACATGTTTCCTGACGGTGCCCGCCCTTGTTGTTGGTAAGGGCTTCCATCGTAGCCGGATTGAGGTTGCGACGTGGGCGGCGGCGGCGATCGTAGTTGAGGAACGGTTGAGACGTGTTGCGGGACAGGGTGGTGTAAAGGGGGCGATTGCCCGTAGCCGGATCGCTGCATCTTGTCGGTTGGTGTTGTATAAAGTGGAAGGGAGAGTTTGGTTTATTAGTCGCGGTCCTAGGACTCTTTCCGCGGGTCGATTGCTATGATGTCCGTGTTGCTAGGAGGTCGGTATTGCGCGCTTGTGTTGACCGTGTTGCGTGTTGGCTTTGCGAGGCAGCTCTGGAGACGGGAGATGCGATGTGTTTCGTGGAATCTGGAGATGCTGTCATTTACGAGACAGCAAGTGAACACCCTCAGGCAGCTGGACCCCCGTAGACCCCCCTCGACCCCCCCAAGCCGACAGCGCGACCCCTTGCCGGCCTTGGCACTCGACCGCCCAGCCTGCCGTGCCAATTGGCCTGATGACATCTTATCGGCGCCCTATCCACCAACAAGTCCAGCGGCCCCACCTTGCTCCAGCGTGTTCCAGAAGCGCGGCGCCTGTCCCACGCCGATGCAGTGGCGGCCATTATGACAACATTTGGCTTCCACCCGACCTGCATTGAGTCTTGGTCTGCACTCGAAGCACTTCCGCCCCTTTTCCAACTCTTTCCCTTACTCTTTCAATCCTCGTACTCTCTTCCTGTTTGACACAATTCGCACTCCTTCAAACGCCAATTGACACCAAGGAGTGCTTGTTATATACCAGCTTACCACTTCGAAACGGGGAACCTTTCAGACGAAGCATGTTGGACACTTTCGAGATCCTGACGACGTCAGGGGTGGTGCTGTGGTCCAGGACATACGCCGCCGTCAGTCCTGCTGTGGTCAACAACTTCATTTCCGACGTCTTCATTGAGGAGAAGAACGCCGTTGCTGGTACCAAGGATGGCGCTTCTGTGTCGGCCAATGCGCCCTACAAATATGACCAACATACACTGCGCTGGTCGTTCGAGAAGGAACTGGGTATTATCTTTGTTGTATGCGCAACTCCTTCGCCTTGTCCCCTTTTCAACCCTTCACGGCCACTTGCTGACATCATGATTCGCAGGCGGTTTACAGATCACTCCTACACCTCTCATGGATCGATAAGCTCGTTGACAACATCCGGACCATCTTCGTGAACCTCTATGCCGACCAGCTCAAGAAGCCGAACGTTACGCTTATCCAATGCTCCAAGTTCGACAACTATTTCGACCAACAACTGCAAGAACTCGAGAAGACGGGCAGTAAAACAGATTCGAAAGACCTTCGCGCGTTCCAAGATGAAACTTTGTCAGATGACTTGAGCGATATGCCCCCGCCGCTACCTGGCCTTGTGCGTGGCGGCCGTGTTCCGAGTAACATCAGCACAAGCAAGCACGGAGATTCGGACTTCGATACATCGCCAAACGCGTCGCGGCCGACCACCCCTGCTGTAGCAAGTCACCTCTTGGTGGCAAAGCCAGGTCCGGGAGGTAAGATGTCAAGGAGAGCGAGAAAGCTACAGAATACAAATTCCGCGCCCGCTTCTTCAGGTGACGAAGCGTCTGCTAAACGGGCCAAGGCCAAGGCCGCCAAGAAGGGAAGAAAATGGGATGCGGACGGCCTTGCTGACGAGGAGGATGATGTTCAACTCGACTTCTCCGCCTCCAAAGCCACAAGTGATAGTGAAGGTGAAGCAGGAAGGCGGCCGGCCGTTGAAGAAGTAGATGCCTCAACATGGGGTTCGACCACAAAGGGCAAGTTTGTGCTCAGGGACCTGGGCGACGAGGTTCACTCGATTCTCGCGTCTGCGGAGGCCAAGAATTCCGCATCCAAGACCGACGCCCCAACTGGTCTGGTGGGAACAGGTCTGAGTGCTATTGGAGGTCTTTTCAGGAACGTGGTGGGTGGCAAGGTCTTGACTAAGGAGGATTTGGATAAGGCCATGAAGGGCATGGAAGAGCATTTGTTGAAGAAGAACGTCGCGCGCGAGGCTGCTGTGCGCCTTTGCGAAGGAGTTGAGAAGGAGCTTATCGGTGTCAAGACAGGAAGCTTCGAGAGTAAGTCCGGTTTGTCATGTTTTCGAATATGCGATCACGAGAGCTGACAAGATCGCCCAGGCATCAATACTAGGATACAAAAAGCCATGGAGGTCTCATTGACCAAAATGCTTACGCCCACATCCTCGCTGGACCTTCTTCGCGAGATCGACTCGATCACATCACCACCAGCCACGTCTCTGCGCAAGGCGCGGCCCTACGTCATGTCGATTGTCGGTGTCAACGGTGTCGGCAAATCGACTAACTTGTCAAAGATCTGCTTCTTCCTCTTGCAAAACAAGTACAAGGTGCTGATCGCGGCAGGCGACACCTTCCGCTCGGGTGCCGTTGAGCAGTTGGCGGTGCATGTTCGCAACCTCAAGGAACTCACCCAAAGAGAAGGCGGCAAGGTTGAATTGTACCAAAAGGGATACGGCAAGGATGCCGCTGCAGTGGCCAAGGATGCCGTCGCATTTGCTGCCCAGG
Source organism: Neurospora sp. CHS-2018c (assembly GCA_009806235.1). Taxonomy (NCBI): domain Eukaryota; kingdom Fungi; phylum Ascomycota; class Sordariomycetes; order Sordariales; family Sordariaceae; genus Neurospora; species Neurospora sp. CHS-2018c. The sequence continues at coordinate 191,243 of RAPC01000018.1, forward strand.
AGGGCTTCGACGTGGTGTTGATTGACACAGCCGGTCGTAGGCACAACGACCAGCGGCTAATGTCTTCGCTTGAGAAGTTTGCCAAGTTTGCACAACCTGACAAGATCCTGATGGTTGGCGAGGTAAGAAGCATTCCATTCTGCACTATGAGCTGTTTTTCCACGTATTGTTACTCTGATACTGACCCTCTGGCTTCGCAATAGGCACTCGTCGGTACCGATTCCGTGGCTCAGGCCAAGAACTTCAACGCCTCGTTCGGAGCTGGCCGATCTTTGGACGGGTTTATCATCTCCAAGTGCGATACAGTAGGAGACATGGTGGGCACAATTGTCAGCATCGTTCACGCCACGAACGTTCCTGTTCTATTCGTGGGAGTTGGACAACATTATTCGGACCTCAGGAACTTTTCTGTCAAGTGGGCAGTAGAGAAGCTGCTGAGCAGCGCATAAACTGCCTAGCGACCGCTCGGGGGGGGGACTATATCAATTTGTATAGCAGATCATTCTTTGTGCATGGCTCTTGGAATATCCATCATGGATAACCGCTATATAGTCGGCAGTACTAATCGATATAACTCATCACAACCATCATTAAAATGTGGTGTTCGAACCATCCGTTGAGAGCTACTGTGGAGAACTATTGTAGTGCTATCAAACGCCCCTGAACCCCTTTTCATGATAGGCTTGGCATAAACAACTGCTGCCTTTCTCAAAAAAAAGTCCCTTGCACGTGACCACCCGTTTAGCCCCGCCCTCGCGGTTGTCTGAGTCGCGTTTCTACCTCTACACAGTAGGCTGCGTCCACGTTACATGCCGCTGCGCTAACATCCCACCCTTTATCGCATATCTCCGTTGCAGAACCCAACTTCTGTCCTCTGACAATTCCACAAGACCCATTAGATCTTCGATCGTACCTTGGTCCTAGTCCTAGGTTGTCGCCGCCATCGATTTCCACCAAAGATGTCGATTGAAAATGGCGTCCGGAGTCCATGGCAAAACAGTCAAGGGAGGCGCCCTTGAGGAGAGCTTCACTGAGGACGTCCAAACCCAGTCCGGCTCAGCACCGCCGCCGTCCACTCTAGCCGCGGAGCTTGTCGAAGGCCTCCCGAACAAATCTCGACGCACAAAACCTGACGAGATCACCGAGATTAAGCGATTGTGCACCATCATCGAGAAGGAAAAAGACAAGGTCGGTTCGGATCTGGAAAAGACACACGAAGAACGACTTGCGTACAATCACATCCTCTTCTATGTCTGCGCCGGACCTATTCTTGATGTCGTCAAAACCGATGACCCGTTCGCGGATTTCGCCCGCTTGCAGCTTAAGGCCCAGAACACCATTAGTCTTCTCAAGCTTGCTGTCCAAGAGACCCCGGATGTGCTGACCCGGACTACCGATGGGGATGAGTTCTTGTTACGCGGCCCGGAACCGCTGTGGCTATGGTTCCAGCCCAGGTTGCTTGCGCTTCTGGGTCGTGCTAAGCTGCTTGGTATTACATCTGCCATTGAGGACTTCTTCCACTTTACTTTGCAAACCGTTGCTGAACATGTGCCCCTCTGGGATCTTGGCCCACGCTTGCTTCAGTATTTTCAAGCAAGTTTGCGCGGTAAGCATTAGCGACGAGTCCCAATTGGTCATGTAGACTAATCGCTAATGTCAATGTAATGCGCCAGCCATACTCGAGCATTTCCAATCGAGCCCGCTTGCCAACATCAATGCACGAAACTCTACACTCGACATTCAACTTCCGCCGGACACGTTCCTTCGAGCCCTGGACCTCGATGATGCAGATACTCCCTCAAAGTTCTTCTATAACATTCGGGATTCCGAACATGCTATCCGCCACGCCATCAGCCTTTTCCATATCCTCAAGACATCCATTCTGCCCGTGGGGCCTGCTGAGCCCCCATTGCTATACCGCGAAAACATTGCTTGGATGATGGACTTGTTTCAGCCGCTTTTCGCTGTTTTGGTTGACTGGTCAACACAACTGAAGATAAGTCTAGCGCCCTATGTTCAGACAGCCATTGACCTGGCAGAAGCCGCAGACGACACACTGCGCCCAAAAGCGATATCCGCCCTTGCGTTGATATGCGGCGAGGTATTTGATAGACCCGAGCAATATCTGGGCGAAGACGAGTTTGGGCTGGCTATGAGAAAGACACTCTGTTTGGCTTTGCTCCATCTCGTCAAGGAAGCAGATAACCACAGGTCTTTGATGCAGTTGATCGAATCCCGAGTAGTTATTCCTGCCGTCAATTTCACTACAGCTAGCCTTCCTAACTCGGATCTATGGGTTGGTACCCCAGAAATGTCACCTTTTGGTTTGATTGGCGCTAACATCCACTTTAGAGATCAGCCATTTTCCTCCAGCAGGCAGTGTCTGCGGAGACTTCTTCTTCCCAAGTCCCTGGAGAACTTAATTCTAGTAAATTCATTGACGTCAACCTTCGCCTGCAAGTCGAACAGTTGGGCTTCGATTCTGTTGTCGAGGACGCTGAACCAGCTCCTAAACGAAGGAAACTTGTGGAGCACCAAGCGATATCAGCCGACATTGTCGAAGAAATATGCCGTGTTGCTAACCTGCCAATCTCTGAAGACATCTCGTCTCTAGAAGATAGCCTAATGTGAGTTGGCCGAGTAGAAGGCAGGCCGTGCTTCTTTTCATACTAACAAGTATAGTGATGCCTTTCCCAAGCTGACAGCACTTCGACAATGCCGAGTCATTGAGCTCATTTCCTTTGTCCCGTGCGCTACCGATAATACACTGGGACTCGAAGAAGATGGTTCGGACTCTTCGGCCCCCTCATCGGCCTCTTTAGAATGTTCCCATTGCTCCATATTCGGATATTCAGCTTTTACGCAGGCATGTGACGATGCCGTTACAAAGACCACTGCCTACAAGATCCTGGAGAAGCTTGTCAAGAGTCCCAGTTTCCGTGAGTCTAGGCGCCCTCGTGTGTACGCGATGGTGCGTCTACAACGCATGTTTCGGCATACCGTCCTTCCTGAGTTCCGCGATTTGGAACAGTCGGTACTTGGACAGTGGTGTGTGCAGTCACTACGCAGCTCTATACGAGAGCTTCGTATCGGTGCTGGTCGGGCACTTGCCGTCCTGTTAGACGAGCCGGATGCTCCTGGATTTGACCGTACTATCGCCAGATGGAACCGAAACAATGTCCTTGATTTTCTCAAGGTAATCACCAACGAAAACGCTCTTCATTTGCACGAAACATGCATACTGGCTTGGGGTCAAGCAGGAAGAGTTGTATCTGCCGACCACCTTAACCTGATTCTGATCAAGCTCGTTGAGTATCTGGGATACAACAATTCGGTCGTGTCTGCTATGGCTGTTAACGAAATTCTCAACATCGCAACGTATCGTGGAATAACGCCCTTGGAGCTATTTGCGCCATACTGGGAGAACATGGCTGTTCTGGTGGTCAAGGACTTGGTTTCGGCACCGCAGACCACGAGGTTGGTTGCAGAAACTTTGCAGCTCAGCATCCAAGAACTTCTTTGCCTGTTACAGAAACACGCTCTTCCATGGTTGGTATTGGCGAAGAACCTGGGTGTAATCAAGAAAATCGCCAAAGCCCGGGGTGATGAGTCAACATGGCACCCATGCACTGACAGCGTCAACCTCCCCTCGATCGTTGCTCTTCTCTTGATCCAGGATGTCCCGGACGTCGAAGAACATGCAATGGCACTGCTCTGCGCGATCTCCCCCAAATTCAAGAAACCCAACCCCGATGAGCTCAACCCCGATGAGAAACGGCCGGCGTCTGTACGCGATCAACTCGCCGAGATCTTGCGAGCTGAACCGTTGGGAATATTATTCGAGCTTTTCAAAGCCAGTGGCGGGGCTGACGAAAACAAAAAGGCACTGGTACGTTTTGTGCACTGATATATAGAAACCGAAGGCTAACAATACGCAGATACGCAAAGGTCTCAGTACCTTGGCAACTCTGGTTTCACCTACAAAAGAGAAGGGAGCCGAGCCACCGCATATCATCGAGCGCTTCTTAGAAAAACACACACTCGGGCTGGTAGGGCGACTCAGTGAACGAATCACAGATATCGATGCTCCTATCACAGATAGACGACGATGCCTCAGAGCAATGGAAGAAATGATCAGAGTTTGTCGATCATCTGTATCAACCGCTCGGTCACAGGTATGCTGCTCTGAATCAGTGACCCCGGCCTGGAAACACGTATGCTCACCGCGCTCTTCTCATAGATATCGGCATGTTTACTTTCTGCACTAGGCTGCGACGAGCTTCGTTCTGATGCCTTCTCGTGCTGGTCGGTCATGCTTATGAACATGGACGAGACGGACGTGCCAAACTTGCTTGACACCACGCTCTGGGTGATCACACATCATTGGACATGCTTTGACGACAGTACCAAGCAACAGGCTCAAGAAGTCCTCGACGCCCTTTATAAGACTAATATGCATGATCTCGTGAAGGCAACGGCCTCGATGACGACTTTCAATCATCTCCCTGACTTGGCTGAACACCGCAAGCGTCTGGATCTTCTGCCGGGGTCGGAATTTACTCGTCAAGACCTTTTCCGCACGTTTCGCCGACGACTGAGACACGAGCATCCAGGCGTTATTGAACAAGCTTTGACCGAGTTCCTCGAGTTATTGCGGCAACATCAAGATTATATCCAGGCATCCGCTCTCCTTGAACAACCCAAATCGTTCATTCCGGGACTTACACGCTCCGTTCTCGATTGTGCAGCCAAGTACAATGGTTGGCAGCCTGGGATCATGCGCCTCTGCGCCGAGTGCATGGGTATCATTGGGTGCCTTGACTCGAACCGCATGGAGAGCAATCGAGAACAGAAGCGGTTTGTCGTCAGTCACAACTTCTTGGATATTAGAGAAACAGCGGACTTTGTGTGTTTCATGCTGGAGAACGTCCTCGTCAAGGCTTTCCTTTCAACTACAGACACCAAGTTCCTGAGCTTCCTTTCGTATGCGATGCAGGAGCTCCTGGCCAAAACGGGCATCAAGATCGCTTACCAAACTCAGGGACAGGGCCAACATGAGATATTATACAAGAGATGGCGGAATTTCAACGATATAACCAAGGAGATTTTAACGCCATTTCTGACATCCGATTTTATCGTTTTGTCTGGCATGACTGGGCAGGACACCAAATACCCGGTTTTCCACCCCCAGAAATCATATGAGAGTTGGCTGAAAACGTTTGTTCTCGATCTTCTTCGCAACCCACAGAACTCTAACAGTCAGATTCTCTTTCCACCTCTCTGTCGACTTATTAAGGTCCAGGATCCTTGTGTCAGCGAGTTCCTGTTGCCTTACGTGGTGCTACACGCCGTTATCGGGGGAGAGCACTCTTCCCAGAAACCAAGTGAGACCCAAATGCTCGAGGGGGAGGATGGGCCAATCGCCGCCGAGGCCCGCGACGACAAGACAAACGGTTCGGAATTGAGGGAGAAGGTAATGGCTGAGCTTAAGACCATTTTGGAGTATCAACCACCGGAAACCGCCACACATTCCGAGAAAGAGGAAGTCAAGCTTTGCTACGAGGTACGTACATGTCCTTATGACTGTCTTTTACTGTTACTGACCAAATTAGGCCGTGTTCCGGATTCTTGACTACTTCAAAAACTGGCTACACGTCAAAAAGTCCCAGCCAGCACCTAAAGAGAAAGATGCGACGTGGTGCCCATTGGTTGAGGGGGTGCTTTCTTCTCTCGATCCAGAACTTGTTGCTCGACGAGCGATCGACTGTGGGCAATATGCTCGCGCTCTTTTGTTCCTAGAGCCACATATTGAAAGCCGCAGGCATCAGGCCATAGGCGACGAAGCAACCCGTCTTATGCGGTCGGTACACGATATCTACACGCAGATCGACGATCCTGACGGACTAGATGGCATCTCCGCGTGCATGAAAGACCTCGGGTTTAAGGAGCAGGCTCTCAGTCATCGTAAAGCGGGCCGATGGACTGCTGCGCAGACCTGGTATGAGATACAGCTGGCTGAATCGCCAGATGATGTCAATCTTCAGCTCGACCTCTTGACCTGCCTCGAGGAATCAGGCCAGTATGGTGAGTGACCTCTGCTAACTTTGAATTGATGATACGGAGCTGACATTGCGTCCAGACAATCTTCTGAGCTTCGCTGAAGGAATCGAGAAAACACCGAGCAGTCTGGGCAAGGTAATGCCTTTCGTTCTCGAGGCTTCATGGGCAACGGGCAGATGGCAGATCATGGAGAAGTATCTACGGTCGTACACTGAGGGCGACGTAACCGATATCTTCAACCTCGCTATCGCTGATGCCCTGCTCTGTCTCAAGGAAGGTGACGGAGAAAGGTTCGAAGAACTTATGCAGGCAATGCGGGACAAGGTGGCCGGCTCCATGACCTTTTCAGCGACATCGTCTTTCAGGACCTGTCATGACGTGATGCTGAAGTGTCACGTTCTGGCGGATCTTGAGATGATTGCCAATGCGGAGCCAGTCGAGGGTGAAGGCCATGAGCCTCTTATGAAGGCTCTAGAACGTCGCTTGGAGGTACTCGGTGCCTATGTTAGCGACAAGCAGTATGTGCTTGGGGTGAGGAGAGCAGCGATGGAACTAATGAGGTATGTGTCCTGTTTGATCCCTCAACTCGTCGAGCTCGTTTCTGATGATTCACCAGGCCAAAATTCGGAGACGAAGAGATATCCTCGTCATGGCTTGCCACTGCTCGCTTGGCTAGAAAGTCTGGCTCGACTCATCAGTCTTTCAACGCAGTGCTACGTGCGCAGCAGCTTGGTGATAGCTCTGCAGTCATAGAGTACGCAAAGCTGTTCTACAAGGACGGCCAGCATCGCAAGGCGATCCAGCTATTGCAACGCGCCATCGACGACGACCTCTTCAACAACGATAGCATGATGGCGATAGATACCCCGACATCTAGTAAGAGCCAGGAGTCTCATCGCAATCTACTGAAAGCCAGAGCCCACTTGCTTCTTGCTAAGTGGCTCGATTCAACCGGCCAAACCCACGCTGGCGCTTTACGCTCCAAGTTTCAAGAAGCTGCCAAAACCCACCCGCAATGGGAGAAGGGACATTACTACCTTGGGCGTCACTACAAGAAGGTCTTGGAGTCCGAAAAGGCGCTCAGCCCGGATGATCAAAGTGACGCCTATTTGACCGGCGAGACCGCCAAGTTGGTTATAGAGAATTATCTGCGCTCACTCAACTTTGGGACAAAGTATGTTCACCAAACCTTGCCACGAATTCTCACCCTATGGCTCGAACTCGGGACTCAAGTCGACGCACCGTCACTGGGCAGGGTAACATTGTCCGCGGAGCTGCAATCCCGTCGGAGGACCATTCTCCATGAGCTTTATAAGCATTTCAACAAGCATCTACCGAAAATGCCAGCTTACATATTCTACACGGCTTTGCCGCAAATCGTGGCTAGAATAGCCCATCCGAACAATGATGTATTCAAGGTTCTGGAGCAGATGATCATCAAGGTGGTGGAAGCACACCCCCGACAGGCTATCTGGAGTCTCTTCTCCTTCATGACAGGGCGTATGAACAGTGCTAGGCGACACAGAGGGCACAAGGTTCTGGACGATCTCCGAGCCATCGGTAAAAGAGTCGATGAGACGGGGTACGATCTGAGGCAGTTGCTCAAAATGGGCGAGAAGCTTGCCGAGCAGCTCCTTTTGGCATGCAACAAGGGTGATTTCCAGAGCAACAGGACGGTAAAAGCGAGCATAACGAGGGACTTGAACTTCAACCACAAATGCACGCCGTGTCCGCTGGTGGTGCCGATAGAAACGTGCCTCACCGCGACATTGCCAACCTTGACGGACAACATCAGGAAGCACAAGGCGTTTTCCGGGGACGTCATCACCATCGATGGATTCCTTGATGATGTACTGGTGCTGGGATCTCTGGCGAAGCCGCGTAAACTGACGGCACGAGGATCCAACGGACAGCTTTACGGTCTCTTGATCAAACCGAAGGATGATCTCCGTACCGACCAACGTCTCATGGAATTCAACGGATTGATCAACCGGTCGTTGAAGCGCGATACTGAATCTAGCAAGCGGCAGCTCTACATCAGGACGTATGCTGTCACACCTTTGAACGAGGAATGCGGCATCATCGAATGGGTTGACGGTCTGAAAACCCTCCGCGATATCCTCCTGGGCATCTACAAGACACGGAACATCATACCCAACTACGGGCAAATCGCAGAGCTGATGAAGCAGGCGTGCACTTCCGACGACAATCTCCATCTCTGGTCCGAAAGCGTGCTCGGCATGTTTCCCGACGTGCTACCGGAGTGGTTCATCTCGCAATTCCCAGACCCATCAGCCTGGTTTGCCGCCCGACTGCGGTACACGCGCTCCTGCGCCGTCATGTCCATGGTCGGCACGATCCTCGGCCTCGGCGACCGGCACGGCGAGAACGTGCTGCTAGAGGAAGGAAACGGCGGCGTCTTCCACGTCGACTTCAACTGTCTGTTCGACAAAGGTCTGACCTTTGCCCAGCCGGAGAAGGTGCCCTTCCGGCTGACGCACAACATGATCGCGGCCATGGGCATCTACCGCTACGAGGGCCCCTTCCGCAACTGCAGCGAGCTGACGCTCAAGGTGCTGAGGCAGCAGGAGGAGACGCTGATGACGATTCTGGAGGCGTTCATCCATGACCCGACGCTGGATCTGCAGAGGACCAAGAAGAGGAATCATGATGTGGTCAAGCTGAATCCGACGAGCGTGGTGGAGAGTATCAAGCGCAAGGTTAGGGGGCTGTTGCCGCATGAGAAGATCCCGTTGGGTGTGGAGGGTCAGGTGGAAGAGCTCATTAAGCAGGCGACTGATCCGAAGAACTTGGCGGCTATGTATATTGGCTGGTGCCCGTTCTTGTAGTTTGGTATTGTACGAAAAGATACTCATAAAGCGTATAGCGTATAGAGAATAGACAGCGTAGTTGGAATGTTTGTTAAAGTGTGGGAAAGGGGAGGACGGGAGTTGTTAATATCAGAAGCCCTTTGGCGGAATAGCGCTACAGTGCTACAGTGCTATAGCGCTGTATGGGCAAGTGGTACAAATGGCAAGTGCAGAGGGTGCCAACTCACCTGCTCCTTCCTTGTGTTTCTGATTTCCCACTCCTTGTGCCCTAATATCAACTGATTATCGAAAATGATTAACGACGAAAATTTCAAACCTGGACAATTCCCACTGCAAAACTATCTTGCACAGGTTTTGACGAGCATCATTTGTTCTTTGGGACGGTGACTATCTAGCAACACTAACCAACAGGGAGACAGGCAATTCACTTCCGCGCCAGAACACCCACCTACCCACCGGGCGTCTGGCAACTCTCCGTCTCGACAAGTCTTTCTCGCGCCCATTCCAAAGCAAACGCGCTTTTGACCCGTCGCAAAACCCATCAAATACACCAATTCACACCCAAAAAATATCGACTATACTTTTATCGTCGTCGGGTATTGTTCGTCTTAAATTTTCCGTCAAATCTCACCCCCAGCGCGTGAGGAAAACCCGGCCATCGCACCTTGTCCGTGCGCTCACCTGTCATCTTCTTACTTGTCATCCAACTTCCGAACAGACGACAACATACATACGCCTTCAAGATGCCTTACCGTATTGGTGAGTTCTCACTACCTGACATGATCTCGAGTCAAATCGCCCTTTTCAGCCTTCCTCCCATGCCTGAACGGCTTTTTCAGCTTCAGATTTCCGAGGTGATGTTCTGGTTTTTGCATGTCAAGGTCGTTATCGATATGACATCAACACCACTCCATCAATAGATCACAAATAACAAACACGTCCAAACGGACAAGAGACAAAAACACCACCTCTTCCATCATCGACCCTTCCCATATCTCTCCCTTCTCCTCTCACACGCAGCCTCAATGCATATCCATTCCACTTGATCATTCACAACCGCTAACCCACCCTCCTAGAGGTCTCCAAGAACAACCGTGCCGTTTGCAAGAACACGGTCTGCAAGAAGGAAGCAGTCAAGATCACCAAGGGCGAGCTCCGTCTCGGAGTATGGGTTGAGATCTACGAATATGGCGGTTGGCACTGGCGTCATTGGTAAGAAGAGAACTGAACTGGGCCCTCGACCACCTTTCCCTGGACTTGAGATGGGCTAATATGTGCTGCTTGAATCTTTAGGGGCTGTGTCTCGGGAGAGCAGATCCAGAATATGCGCGAGATGCTCGATAAGGACGGCACTGGCGACTATCAGTGGGATATGCTTGACGGGTGGGAGGAGCTTGAGTGAGTTCTGCTTTCTGTTGAAACTCCGTTCTGCTTTGGTTTGGTGCCGATCAACTGACAGGATGCGCGTTAAGGGAGTTCCCCGTGCTGAGGGAGAAGGTTCAGCGGGTTATTACTCAGGGATATATTGACCCCGAGGACTTCAAGGGCGTGAGTATATATAGTTACTGGAGTACGGTTCGTTAGTCTAACTTTACCTTCTCATCAAGGACCCCGAGATGAACATACTCGGCCAGAGAGGCATCCGCTCTAAGAATAAAAAGGCTAAGGCGTCTGAGGACGACGAGGAGGAGGTATGTTTATCCATCAATGCCCTAAACTTCTTTCTTCCCGCTGACACATGATGCTTGCTTCCCAATAGGACGTCAAACCTGCTGCCAAAAAGCCCGCCGCTAAGCGTGGTCGCAAGAAGGCCGATGTCGATGAGGACGATGAGTCCGAGCCCCCTGCGAAGAAGGCCAAGAAGGCCGGAGGTAAGGCCGCCGCCGTCAAGAGGGAGGAAAGTGATGCCGAGGAGCAGGAGGAGGAGGAGAAGCCTGCTGTCAAGGCTAAGGCCAAACCCAGAGGCAAGAAGGCAGCCGCCGCTGTCAAGAAGGAGGAAAGCGACGTCGAGGAGGCCGAAGAGAAGCCTGCTGTCAAGGCCAAGCCCAGAGGCAAGAAGGCAGCCGCTGCTGTCAAGAAGGAGGAAAGCGACGTCGAGGAGGCCGAAGAGAAGCCTGCTGTCAAGGCCAAGCCCAGAGGCAAGAAGGCTGCTGCCACCGTCAAGAAAGAAGAGAGTGACGCCGAGGATGCCGAGGAGGAGAAGCCTGCTACCAAGCCCAAGCCCAGAGGCAAGAAGGCCGCCGTAGTGAAGGAGGAGAGCGACGCTGAAGACCTCCCGGCTGTTGCTGAGGAGGCCCCCGTAAAGGAGGAGAATGAGGAAGAGGAGGAGGCCAAGCCCGAGCCTCCCGCCAAGAAGAAGGCCGCCAGGGCTAGACCCCCGCGCGCAGCTCGCAAGGCCGCTATCAAGGAGGTGAACAGTGAGCAAGAGGAAGAAGAGGAGGCGGAGGAGGAGGAGAAGGAAGCCCCGAAGAAGAAGGGTAAGGCTGCCGCGAAGGGCAAGGGCAAGAAGGCGAAGAAGGCCCCTTCACCTGAACCCGAGTCTGAACCTGAGTATGCTCAGCAGACCGGGGAGGACCATGGTGATGACGAGGATGTCAAGGAGGATTCCGCTGCAGAGGAGGAGGAGGAGGAAGAGGAGAAGCCTGCCCCGAAGACAAAGAGAGGAGGCCGCAAGGCTGCTGCTGAGAAGCCGGCTGCTAAGAAGCGTGGTAAGAAGGCGTGAAAGGGTTGAAGAGGGAGAAACAAGGGGTTGATGTTGTTTTCTTCGCTGGTGGGCAACAGCAGCAGCAAGCAGTCCTGGCTATGTGATGCTATGTTGTGCAATGTCATGCGATGCGATGTTGTGTAGAGCGGCTCCGCTGTAAAATGTCAGTGGTAGATTGCATGAGGGTTTCGTAGCATTTTTCAACCTTTTTCAAGTCATGAAAGGAGTTTAATCCGGTGTATCAGAATCCAGCGCTTTGAAAGGAGGGATTGTACCTCTCATACTTTACTAGATAGTTCAACAGATGAGTTACTTCAATATTCCTTCGATTGATAGTCCTTTTTCCACCTTCCCTGTCTCTTGCCTCAGGGCTTCTCGCCATTTTGTTAGCGAGATATCAAAACATGACCAAGATGGGCAGCCATGGAAACCAGAGTTGTTGCATGGCTGCGGCAAAGCACTTGACTAAAACCTGAAACAGCACCTCATGAGTGGTGGTGTCGATATTGATGGTGTGGTGTGGTGTAGTGTGGTGTGCTAGTTTTGTTTTGTTTGCGCTAGACTCTTGAATGAGACTATTCGAGGTAAGTTCGGAGCGGTTGCGTGATCTAACTTTGATAGAGATGTGCGCAGTTGCGCGGTTCGTACGTGAATAGTCTGTCTGTTGACCGGTTGGAAACTTGGTGGTTGTCTTGTGATGGTAATTGTGTGTATATATGTGAAAGCATCGCAAAATGGTTTGATAGTTTTCGTTTACACGAATTTTGTGTGTTTTATGATACGAAGGTAAAAGGTCGGGGAGCGTTATTCGGGTTCAAAGTTCTTCGAAGAGTCTCCTATCTTCTCAGAATACGAAGTGTCTAGTTCCTACCTTGTGTCTCTATTATACTCAGGATGCTACTTATGGCAGGTTTGCGCTCTAACCAGACGATATGATAGTATACCTCTATCAGCGCCAAGAATAGGTACGTTTCGTCACCACATGTGAAGAGAACATCATGTATACAGTAGTTAAGGCAGGACAAGAACATGGAGGGATATAGTCGGCTATCACTTCCATAATTCCATCGTATTTGGCTGGTGCTCTGCTAGCTTTCTACAACGTGCGTGGAAGTTGTAGAAGAAGCGAAGCATGTTGATGAGGTTGGTGTATAATTCGCCTCCCTGATCAGATCGGGAACGATCCGTTCTTATAAAAACCTGGTATGTATCTCGGGAGTCCCTTTCGGTCGAGATGTCCGAATCTGGTTGTTACCAAAAGTGATTTATGTCGGATTATATACGGTGAATTTATCCGAACGCAAGAGAATGAGCAGAAAGAACGAGCGCAGGAACAATACCTCTACCGAGCTGCACGATTGGGTCAATGGCACAGGTACTTACTTGCAGGTTCTACCGGTTTAACGTTTTTGCCACTCTCAGGGGGTGTCATCTAAATATGGCAGACTAGCGACCAAGACACGAGGCATGGCATGTGTCGGTTATGCTCATCATGCTTGTCAATAATATGCCGGCACGCTTCATAGAAATCGTAGATCATCTCGAGCTTGAATCGAGTTCCTGACCATCTTTGCTACCGGCCTGTTTGTGAAGTGTCTTCCACCCCCTGATCATCAACTATGAAGTAATGGGGCATATGGGAATGACTTTGTGGAAACCTTACCGTGGTTTACACGTACTGGTAATTTTCCATTGATGCCCAATCCAGCCAAAGCGATGATCCAGCGGCTCTCCGAAAGCAGGCTAGCTGATACATGGTGCTTGGAAGGTTGAAACTATCGAGACACTGACAGACCAGACGGGTGCAAGGGGCTATCCTTATCGATAGTAGGAGGCTCTGAAGCCGTGCATCGGAGATTCTGCCTTGTGCTACTGTACAACGTTGATTGCCTGGCCGAGATCTTATTGTATGAGGCTCTGGGAAGAAGTCGTTGAAGGCTCGTGTTTTGTGTTTGTGTAGTAGCCGGTAGGCAGTTAGGCTTAACCGGTGGGTTTGTGATTCCAAAGCACCGCTTTTCATATGAGGTGATGTTTATGACTGGGAGATATTCTACGGGCAAGTGTAGTGTAACTGGCTCCGTGTTCCCTGGGAGTCATCCTCGCACCACGCTGGCGGTCAAGCAAGACGTTGATTCTTTTGCAAGGAAGAACGACTGTGATGGTGATATCCGGAGGTGTGAATGTGATACCTTGGAACCTTCGGCTTTCGTTCGGATGATTGCAGATTTCTGGCTCTGGTTCTGGCCAGCCCTATAACACAGTACCGTATGCCCCCTTGGACAAGTCCATGTGTAATGCACATATTGCTCCTTTGGCCGAATACCAGTCGGTCGATGAAATAGATGATGCTAAAGTTCTTGTCCCGAAAAGCAGGTCTTGGGATTTCTTGTGGTTTCTCGATGTCTCACTGGTCGGACTATTTTATCGTTCGAAGCTTCAAGCTGCATGATTGCGTCACAGGGTCACCCATAAACCCCGCTGGCACCGCTGAGTGCTGGCGACGCTGCCGCCGGCTGTTGAGATTTTCCGCTTCTTCAATTCCGTCTGGACCTCAGGCCGGATGTGCTCAAGACGAAAACGGCGACGCCGACGGCGCCGTTTTTTTCGCTTCCGCATCCCGAAGATTTGGTTCAGTGAACACGGGATCAAAGCGCAAGGAGATGGGACGAGTTCATCCGAACGGGTTCATTGAGATTTTGGTCCGATGTCGTGAGAATGCCGATGAAATGGACAAGTATCGGATGATTGGTAGATCATGGTTCGTGTGACTGGGGAGTCAAGGGAGGCCCGTGTAAACATGTCGACGAATTACGAGGTGGTGAGCGGATGCGATGACGATGATCACAAGCAAAGAGAAGATTTGACCTGTTTGATTTTCACGACTGTGAGTGGAAAGCAATGGGGATGGTGGGGCAGGCTAAAACACACGGAGAGGGGACGGGAACGACAAGGGAGGGGCAGTGGAGGGGGAGTATGCCGTCGTAGGGACAAGCGGAGGGGCCGAGAAGGAGGGGCAGAACTGAAAGGCCGTCGTCTCATGAGCTTCAGCCCGGCCAGTAGGAGGCATTGATAGCGCGCGACTATTTGCTGACTGGATTTCTGAAATCCCGCGCTCTGCTCCGTTGACGGATTCTAGGGCATTCTTCTGATGGGATTGCTTTCACCGTGTGACCTGATGTTCGTTGTGTTAAGGTCTTCCAACAGAAAAACAGAAGCAATCTCATGAGCAACCCCAATACAGAGGAGCTATCACTATGCCGTGGAGTCGGTTGTCGACGGCCGCGGCCTGCCCGCCCGTGACGCCGTGGGTTCAAACTTCTTCAGAGTCTGTCGCGGCACAGCCCTCCTGCAGGACGACGTAAAGACGGAACTTGTGCTGTTGGGCGTTGCGGCTGGGCATGCAGTTATGCACTAAGCAGCAGCTAGTAAGTGGCTGGTTGTGATAGTTTACCCGCTGGCAGTGGAAACAATTGTCAACTTTCCACTTCTCGAGCTTGACACAGCCAAAGCCATTGCAAGGCGAAGGCATCGCCAGCTCCGGGTCTCTAGCCTTGCGTGCTTCCTTTTTCAAAGTTGAGTTTTCGGTAGAAGATGGTGACTGCCGGGTGGCTTTGCTGTGGGAAGATTCTAGACTTTGAGGTTGACGGGAGGAACCTAACGGCGCAAACCCATCGGCTATCGTGAGTTCCTGAGTCACGTAACCCGAGTGTAATTAAGTGCAATGTAATGAATGTACCCCAAACCCGTCAACTCAATTCACGGACTTCAGTCTCACACTGCCTAGTTCACTTGGTCTTCACTTCACTAACAACAAGCTTAGATAAACACACAACGCCGCATAACTTCTTTCATTGACATACGTGGTTGAATTAAAGCTTGTTGCGATGAAACTTGATATTGTCCCTGCTGTTGCTTCTAGAGGACCAGCCCCCTCAGATCTCGTACCGCCCGGTACGTACCGTAATGACACCCCTTTACACCATGTCGGGCCAGGGGTTGGTAAGTTTGGATGGAACTTGGGATGGCGCCTCACGGCAAGCGCTGACCAGACGACACTGGGCGCAAGGATGCAGCCTGTATGGGATGGAGACCAAACTGCGCTTGAGCAGGCTCCAAAAGGCACTGGAGCAAGAAGGAGCCCCCGAATCTGGAGCATCTGAATGGTTCCCAGCACCTTCCCAGTTATGGTGGGATGATGACGTTGGTTTCGAGCCCAACTACACTCCCGGGCAATTGGCTGGACGTCCAATGTCACCGAAAATGTCATGGGCGGTTCCCAACCTCAACATGCTCAATCAGGGCATTCATGATGGGAAAAAGGACATCAACATGGCCAGAAACTGGTCACAAACCGGGCCGGACCCTGAAACTTCGTCAGACCCAGCTTTGGTTCGGTAATGTACTATCACGTATCATGCTACGCCCGGGTGTTTGTTCCACTGAGGAGGGAACGAGTTAGTTGGAGTGTGTGCCAGTCACTCCTCCCCGGTGTTGCTGCGCAATTCCAGAGCGGGTTTCGGGAGCCTTCCGTTCTTCTCCATGCCCTCCCGTCACTGCCTCCTTCCTTAAATGTGTTTGTCTGCTTCTTCCTCTCCGTATCCCGTTGTCTCCAGTTTTTCTCCTTCAAGTTCATACACAGTAATCACCGAGGTCCTCGTTCTGTAGTCCTCTCAGCAGGTCATCAGAGTCTTCTCGTAGGTTCCCGTCAAGAACATACTCAGCACCAACAACTGTGGACATTTCCGTCCTAACCAGAGCCCAACCACACGGATTCCAGGCCGACAGTCATCCATCACATCATCAGCAGGCCCCCGGATAAGAGCTGAAGAAGGAACTTGGTAGCTTGCCAAGATCACGGTCACACGCCCACTCTCTTCCACTCGCCCACCCTGTCTGTCCACTTCCTAGTCTCAGACCAACCCCGCCCTCACTCCCACCCTCTCTGTCCACGAGTTCCTTCTCCCGGCTTCTCCTCTTACTTAAACGTCAGGCTCTGCCACACTCCGCAGCCTAGAAGAAGGCTGGCTTGAGAAATTTTCATAACTCAGTCATCACCCCGCTGGCCCGAGATTCCAGACTTCACCTGGTCATCCATCCTCTCTCGGTCCTTCACCGGCTGTTCATACCATCATCCAACAACAACAACAACCACAACAACAACAACCACCAACATCATACACTAGCGACCATGGCCAGCAGAAGCCGGGTCGAGTTCGACGACTACTACAGGGAGTCACCCCGCCGCGCTCCTAGCCGGGCTGCTAGCCGTGCTGCTAGCCGTGGCCCTCCTGTCCGCTACGCGGATGAGGATATCGATATTCACATCCATGAGCGTGACCGTACTCCCGCCTTCCTGCGTGACGACAGGCGCTCCGATGCAGGCCAGCTGGTGCTGAGGCAGAGGGAGGTCGAGACTGTTGAGCGTCCCAGGCGAAGGTCACCCAGCCCTGTGCATATGCACGAGCGCATCGTCCACAGAGCTAGGAGTGTCAGCCCTGAACCCCGGAGACGCACTGAAGAGTCGGACATTCATATTCATACCGTCGACCGTGTCCGCGAGTCCAGCCGCCCTCCTGCTGACAGGATTCGCGCAAGCACCCGCATTATCGAACGTCAGAGGAGCCCGTCTCCTCCCCGCATGGAGAGGCTTGAGATTCGGGAAACTCAGCGGGAACGCCAGCGACCTCGCTCCCCTTCGCCTGACCGGAACATCCGTGAGCACATTCGCATTGTTGAGAGGGAGAAGGAGCGTGAGCCCAGCCCGCCGCCTCAGCCTCAGCAGCCTCAGGTCATCAAAGGACCTGTCATTGAGAGAGAAGTCATCACTCACTACCGCGATATCGACCATGGTACGTTACTTCTTCACCCATACTGCGAAATTCAAGCTTGCAGAACACTAACACGTACAAGGCATGATCTCCGTGCGCCCACCATCTCGGCCTGCCTCCCCAGTTCGCCGCAAGCAGCCTCAACTTTCCGAGACCGAGATCGACATCTACACCTCTCGCAAGGACACCGAAATTGACATCCACAGGCACGCCTCTAAGAGCCGTGGCCGCTCTCAGGAGCGCCGCTCGCCCAGACACCCTTATGATGACGATGTCCTGATCCACGCCGATACCGGTCGCCTCCATGTCGACGTCGAGCGTCGCCGCAGCGTTTCCCGCAGCGGCCGTCGTGCCCATTCGGAGGCTCCTCCCCACATTGACTTTGACGATGAGGCTAGGTACATCACGTCCAAGATCGACTCGAGGGGCCAGATGGCCGAGGCGTACAACGGTATCACCAAGGACTGGACCATCATTGATGTTCCTCCCGGAACCGAGCGCGTGCGGCTGGATGGTGCCGGTGGTGCCTCTGCCGAGGTCACATGGCAGAAGTACAGCGGAGTTAGGCGCTCCCAGTTCATCCCTGAGCGTGATGAGAGGAGTGTCGTTTCAGCGTCCTCTGCTTCTGACCGTGACCATGACCGTGAGCGCGACCGTGACGCCCGCGATAGCAGACTCAGCATTCAGATCTACAACGAGCGGGGCGGCGATGACCGGGAGAGGGTGACCGAGAAGGTGACCGACAGGCGCATCAGCATCCACGGCTCGCAGAATCCCCGTCGTAGCGAGATGTGGACTGAGATCACCAAGGATCTCGTCACTCGTGAGGCCATTGAGGAGCTTGGTTATGACTACGAGGAAACCGAGTACTTCTTCTACATCATGCAGTACCTGCGCTATGTAAGTTGCCTTCCATTTGAACTCATACTTTCTGGGCCAATCACTAACCCAGTAAACAGGAGGATGTCCTTCGCTGCGTTCAGCTTTCCGACAAGATTCGCCAGGCTCGCAAGGACCGCATTCGCGAGATTCAGTGGGAGCGCGAGTACTCTCGCGATGACTACGATTTCCGTGATCACCACCACAACAACCACAGCCACAGCCGCCATCGCTCGCGCGATGATCGCTGGGACGACGAGCGCGAGCGTATCGTCGAGCACGAGGTCATCTATGACAGCAGGGCTGGGGGCAGGTACCGCTAAACTCTCACCTTTGATGCGGATTACGACTCGACTATAGACTTGGCACGTTATGTACAAGAAGGTAATACCAAGCGCGTTGGATGAAACGGTTCTGCTTTTCATTCTATTACCATCTTCTTCTGCCTAAACAATTTTTTTCCTTTGGTTTGGTTATGGATGGTTCTTTTTGGTTAATCATGTTACCCCTCACGTCATATCACAAAGTATGTCATGTTTGGTTGTTATTTTGGATGGTTGATCTTATGACTTATGACGAAAAAGAAAACATTACGTATGAAGATGATGAACAATTCATGTATGCGATGAATGTCAATGAGTCTCGCATTCAGAATGTTGGTTATATGTACGTTTCATGGCGGAAGGGAGTTGGAGCAGGAGAGTGTAGTGGTCGTGTTCTTAGACCAACAAAGCATATATCTGAAGGTAGCACGCACGAATCTTTACGACGTTTATGACCAATCTGTGCCCATGTCTTTGCGGATTGTCGATGGCTTCCCACTACTCCCCACATAAACCATTCCATTTTCTGTTCCAGGCAAGTCAGGTTTGTACGAGCTGTCGTTCAGAACCTCGTACGTAGGGGATCATTTGTGACCTTGTCGTTCGTGATACAGTATGACAAACTGGAGTACGAGAGCAGATTAAAGTAAACAAAGGGGAAAAGGGGTGGCGAACTTATTTTCACGACCTAGCCGTGGAGCCGTGCTACCCTGGAGGTGTCAGTTGGCCGGAGGACACTTGCTAGGACATGGGTTGAAGGCGGAACAGGAAAACTGGTTCGAATTTGTGTGAAAATTATATTTTTATCTTTCCCCTCATAAAGATAATGGAGCCTTGGTAAGGTGGCTGACACGCAATCTATCTCTAAATGTATGATACGTCTATACCGTAAGAATGGAATCGCCCATACGTCTATCCAGGTCCCAACCGTCAGCCGAAAAATGCGTTGTTATAATATGTCAGGGGTAGATATGTATATAAGAGTAGGTATGTAGGTATTTGTAAGGTAAGGTAAACTGATCCAGCTGGAAGGGTATGTTCCCCCCTTTGTAGACCTAGCCAAGCCCTCATGTGCTTCAATCTTCAGTCTCATTCAGAGACAGTTTTTCGAGGAAAATACGCTTCATTTGCGTCCAACATATCCACTCCCGCCTTTGGTCGTCCTCGACGTTCATCAAACCCAAACCCAACGGGCAATCCTCACCCAACCAGTCTTGCAACCAACCGCTGTACCACTCACGTATCCAAGTCCAAGTCAAAGTCCCAGATATGTAAGGTAAAGAGTAGGAGTATGTCTCATCTTGAGCTTCCTAAGCAGACAACACCGACGACGACGATGGTCCATTTGCCAAGATGTGCTTGACGATGTCATCCAGACTGCCGGCAGTCTGATCGGCACCGGTGCCCGAAGCAGTCCACTTCCATTCATTGTGAACGCGCTTGCCGTCTTCCATGAAATCGCCGGTGACGCGTAGCTCTGGCTCTGTCGCCGCGTCGTCCCGGCCACGATCGCCGCTTGTATGGCTAGAGGCGAACTCAAACCGGACGCCGAACGTTTCGGTGTCGTCGTCGACTAGACCGAGGTCATCTGGGTGGATGATCCAGCTTATAGTAGTAGTAGTAGTAGTAGGAGGAGGGGCGTCGCCGTTGTTGCCCTTATTCCCGCTGTTGCGCATCTCCTGAACAAGCGGGTAATAATACATCGTCAGCGCGCGGGGCACCGCGTTGCTAAGGTAGCGCACCAGCTCCTTGATATTCTCGTAGACCGAATCGGTCTGGTTAGGCGGGAACGAGCTGGTGAGGTGGTTAGACTGTGGGTGGAGGAGGTAGATGGAGAATCGGGTGCCGAAGATGGGGGAAGGTTTGGCGAGGATGCGCAAGCGCGAGGCGGGCGTGATGGTTAGGTCGAACTGGACTTCGGATGGGTGAAGGAGGGTGTTCATGAGTGCCTCGGAGGGCGGAGAGGTGTGGGAGCCCTTGTTGATGCTTTCGGTCATGCTGAAGGAGGATTGGATCCCTGCGGAGCGGAGGGCGGCGCAGAAGGCGGCTAGGAAGGTGGTGCAGTCTTCCAGTGTCTTTTCGTGTCTGTAGTAGGTGATGATGGGGAGGAGAAGGTTATAGGGCGGCGGTGGACCCCTGACTGCGCTGGACGCTGTCCGCTCAGAGCGCTTGAGCTGGTTCTGCCTGTGAGCGTTGCTCAGAAGGAGATGGAGGGTGATCGAGGCTGTCTCGGCGTCCAGATCCCCGGGAAGAGGTGCCCTGGAGGGATCTTGGTCTTCCAAGCCCACCAGCTCAAAGGAAATGGTCCGGTTGGAATCGAGGGCGCAAGTTATAGCCGACTGTTCTAAACGAACATGGTGACCGTGCAATGTGCGCCCTTCCCGGTTTATCTCGTGCCATAGCTCTTGCGCAAAGATGGTATTCCGTGCCTCTTTCACGCGATCGTCCAACGGAGCATCGTCGGGTAGGGGTCGAGGAAGAGCTGATCTTCCGATGAGCTCCCCATTGTGCAGAAGGGTGACCTGGAGACGTTCGGATCTGGAACCCATTCTCCCGTACTCCAGGCGAACCGAGCCATCCTCAGCTCTTTTCAGAGGTGCAACGCTATTGTTCTTGAACATGGGCGCAGCATTGGAAAAGCCAAACTTGACGCCCATGTCGTGCGGCTCTTGCGGTAGGCGGGCCGTTGACCAGCCCTTTTGGCTGACGGTCAAGACTTCCTGCCAGTATTTGGTCTCGGAGTTGATCTCTTGGCGAAGCCTGTTGGCAGCGGCAAGGGCAGTGTCAGCTGCCTCGTTGAGCGCGACCAGTCGCTTGCCGATAGTGATCAGCTTGTTGTCGGCCACTCTGCTCTGTGTCAGAGGAGTAGGCGCGTCGAGCTGGGTGGCGCCGATGGATCCGATCGGAACTTGACTTCGTAGCCATGGCGAAATAGAGACGGCGGCTTGAGTGGGTATTTCTTTCGAGAGAAGGAGCGAGATGAAGTCGAGGAAGTTGGAGGAGATCTGGATCGCCTGGCCGAGGTTCATGACGATGTTGTGGCGAGCAGCAATGATATCGGGTTTCTTGGAGTCGTCGTCGGCCTCCTGATCGGTAACCATTTCGACATCTTCGTGAATCCCATTGCGCTCGGCAATGACGTTCCTGCGTACTTCCTCTTCATTGAGAGCTCGAAAACCGCCGGGTTCTGCGTTGACGCGTCGGATGAAGTCGGCGAT
Organism: Neurospora sp. CHS-2018c; assembly: GCA_009806235.1. NCBI lineage: Eukaryota > Fungi > Ascomycota > Sordariomycetes > Sordariales > Sordariaceae > Neurospora > Neurospora sp. CHS-2018c. The sequence goes on from RAPC01000018.1 coordinate 213,086, forward strand.
TGTTTGGGGCCCTCTACTGTTTGGCGGCCGTGGCCGTAGGTTAAGGGGAGAATCCATTGTCCGTATAATGACTTCAAATATGCTGAATTGGCAAAGTATTGTTTCTGTCGTGGTTGTTTGCGACTGCGTTGTAAGAAGCCATGCAGCTTGGTCAAGGCGACAGACCTAGCTTCGCGGTTGGAAGTGCCAGTGGAAGCTGCCTGCCGAATGCACGGCGGGGACGCACAGACCACAGTATCCGTGCCGTTCCGTCCATTGCGGGGCCGCCGGGCGACAGTCCAAGAGATGAAAATGGAACCCTGCGCACCGCGTGGGTCTCTTCCGTCTTTCTCGGACAGGTACCGGCCGGACGGCAAGGTGCGCCGAAATGATGGGGGATTAAAAATTCAGTGACCCCCACAGCAGGCAGGCTCGCTCCATGCGCTATTCAAACAGGGACCGGCACTTCTGTCATTACGTCCGGTAGAGTGCTCAGACACATTGCACTGTGTTACCTTTGTGTTATCGATAGGCCCTTCTTTTTGTAAAGGTTGGCCGAGCGGACAAGTTCCAGTCAACTGAGGTTATTCCCACCCTTTCACCACCCGAGAGGCAAATCACATGTTGTTCACCAAGACGGCTTACACCGCTCTCCAACATGTGAGAGATGACCAGTTTCACAGGAATAATAACTTGTTTTTGTGAAAGACGGTGGACAGATTTTATACAGGTCGGCCCTATCAGATCCTATCAGAACCCTTGGCATTCCATTACATGCGACTGGGAAGTGGTAATAAGGTTTGCCCTGACGAGCCCTGGCAACGGATCGTCTCTGCCCGTGGGCCGCAGCGGGCACGGCGGGCTCCATTTTGACGTTGTCAATGGCCATGTCACCCCGCCAGTTATGTCATCCAATGACCCAATTGCTCTTGCTGGGGCTCCAAAAACCCCTCACCACCAAGACTTTCCCCAATCCGCCGAGAGTTCAGAAACCTGCACCACCACCAAGCTTCACCACGTCTTGATCTGTCAGAATCCTTCTGAGAAACTTGGAGGTTCTGTGGGTGAGGTGTCTTTGCTGTGTTGTTACGACTCGGACGATTCGCCGGAGCAAGACTGAGGTTCGGTCCAGTGAGATTGTTGAGAGCAGTGAGAAGTGCTGATGACCCCGCCATTGCCCGCCTCGCAGTGGGCTGTCCGATAAGATAAGAGCTCTTTTCTTAGCACGCTGTTAGCGCAATTGCCCACCCCGTCATCCATGTCACTGCAGGCGCTATGCGTCAGTAGCTGATCAGCACACTTCCACTCGAGCTTCCACTTGTCGGCGTAACTACCCAGCAGCTGCATACCTAAGAGACCCTCGCTCTCTCCGGACTCGTAGTGCCGTACAAGTACACAGTAGACAGGGAGTTGCACTTGCGCCGCTGGCCAAGACTGAAAAGAATTCATCTCCGATTTCCAAGTGGAAAGCTGACGTTGCCCTCTTTTTTGTCTCTTCATATCTCCTCCGTCTTTCTCTTGACGTTTTCCTGAACCTCCTACCTATCCATAACACGAATCCTCTGCTTGTTGCGATCCAAGACGGGCATCATTCGTTCTGCCAACATCACACCAGGAAAAGTGACTATACTCTCGTCTTTTTTTGTACAAGTCCCCTTGACCATCTCGGTGCTTCCAGGTTGGAGCCTGGAGCATGCCCATTTTTGATCGAGCCATCCTCTCCCGGCCGTTATCTATCCTCTATAACCCATTTCCGGCACTCTTTGCCCTCGTCCTCCTCTCGGCCTCCTCGCTAGGCATCCGACTCCTGCTGAGCTCGACCACGCCTCGAAAAGTACTACCAACGAAAATGTTGCCAGCATCCAACAAGATGGCGACCAGAAAGAAGATCGCCATCATGACCTCGGGCGGCGACTCCCCCGGCATGAACGCCGTGGTACGCGCCTGCGTCCGCATGGCCATCCACATGGGCTGCGACGCCTACTGCGTCTACGAAGGCTACGAGGGTCTGGTTAGGGGTGGTGATCTCATAAAGAAGATGGACTGGTATGATGTGCGCGGCTGGCTCTCGGAAGGCGGCACCTTGATCGGTACCGCTCGCTGCATGGCTTTCTACGAGCGCGCTGGTCGCCTTACTGCCGCCAAGAACTTGATCCTCAACGGCATCGATGCCCTCATCATCTGCGGAGGAGACGGCTCCCTTACTGGTGCCGACAGGTTCCGTGCTGAGTGGCCCTCGTTGTTGGAAGAGCTGGTCTCTACTGGCGAGCTGACGGCCGAGCAAATTCAGGCTTACAAGCACCTCAACATCGTTGGTATCGTCGGTTCTATCGACAACGATCTGTCCGGTACAGACGCCACCGTTGGCTGCTACTCGGCTTTGGCGAGAATTTGCATGTGTGTCGATCTGATCGAGGCTACCGCCTCTTCCCATTCCCGTGCCTTCGTCGTTGAGGTCATGGGCAGACACTGCGGTTGGCTAGCTTTGATGGCAGGTGTTGCGACAGGCGCAGATTTCATCTTTATTCCTGAGAAACCTAGGGAGGACAACTGGAGAGACGAGATGTGCAGCGTTGTTAAGCAGGTACGTTTTCAATGTTCGGCCTGGGCCACAATGCCACCAAATAAGCAACGGCTAACGAGCGGAAACAACAGCACCGTAAGCTTGGAGCGCGCAAGACAATCGTCATTGTCGCTGAGGGTGCTCTCGACAAGTTTGGAAACAAGATTACCCCCGAACAAGTAAGAGGCCTCCTCGCCGACAAGGATGGCCTCGCCCTCGACACCCGTATCACTACCCTCGGCCACGTTCAGCGCGGTGGTACCGCCGTCGCATATGACAGAATGCTCGCGACCCTGCAGGGTGTTGAGGCCGTCAAGGCTGTCTTGGAAGCCACCCCCGAGACCAAGACTTGCTTCATTGCCATTACCGAAAACAAGATTGTCAGGAAGCCCCTGATGGAAGCGGTGCTGGATACCAAGCAAGTCGCCAAGGCGATTGAAAGTCAGGATTTCGACGGAGCCATGGGTCTTCGTGATGCCGAGTTTTCGGAGCAGTACAAGTCGTTCATGATGACAACTGCAGGCCAGATCGATCACGAGAAATTGCTGCCTGAAAAGGAGGTGAGTGATGATGATACTACTTGCGCATCATCTGGTTGAGTTTAGCTAATCTCCGTTCAGCGCATGAAAATTGGCTTTATCAACGTCGGTGCCCCCGCTGGAGGTATGAATGCCGCCGTCCGCGCTGGTGTGTCGTACTGCTTGTCTCGTGGCCACGAGCCCATTGCGATCCACAACGGCTTTGCAGGCTTTGCGCGCCATCATGCCGATTCGCCGGGCTCAGTGCGGCCCTTCGACTGGCTCGAGGTTGATAGCTGGGCTAGCAAGGGCGGTTCCGAAATCGGCACCAACCGTGAGCTCCCGAGCGAGTCTGGCATGGAGACCATCGCCAACCTCATTGAGCAGTACCAGTTTGACGCCCTGTTCCTCATCGGCGGCTTCGAGGCTTTCCACGCCGTCTCGCAGTTGCGCAAGGCCAGAGAGCAGTACCCCTCTCTGTGCATCCCCATGACGCTGCTCCCAGCGACCATCTCCAACAACGTTCCCGGCACCGAGTACTCTCTCGGTTCCGATACTTGCCTTAACGAGCTTGTCGACTATTGCGACAAGATCAAGCAGTCCGCGTCTGCCACTCGTAGACGTGTCTTCGTCATTGAGACACAGGGTGGCCGTTCCGGTTACATCGCGACTCTCGCCGGTCTCGGTGTTGGTGCCTCGGCCGTTTACCTCCCTGAAGAAGGTCTTAGCTTGGAAATGCTCAGCGAAGACGTCCGTCATCTGAAGGAGGTGTTCGCTCAGGACAAGGGACAGAGCAGAGCCGGTCGCTTGATCCTGATCAACGAGAAGGCCTCCAAGGTCTACAACGCCAAGCTCATCGCCGATATTCTCCGCGATGAGGCCCACGGTCGTTTTGAAAGTCGTGAGGGTATCCCCGGCCACATGCAGCAGGGTGGTGTTCCCTCGCCCATGGACCGTTGCCGTGCTGTCCGCTTGGCCATCAAGTGCATTCAGCAGCTTGAGAAGTACGGACGCAACGTGCACAACCGCGTCAAGATGGATCCCATGAGCTCTAGCGTCATCGGTATCAAGGGAGCGAGTGTTGTCTTTACGCCGATCCAGAAATTGGAGGAGGAGGAGACCGACTGGCCCAACAGACGCCCCAAGGCTGCCTTCTGGCTTAGTATGAAGGAGATTGTTGACATCCTTGGAGGCCGTCCTCGGCACACCTTGCCTGAGCCCGACCTTACGGGCGTCAAGGCTAAGGATGTGAAGCGTGGACTGGAGCCGGTCAATTAAGCCTTCCCTATATAACGGTGTTATGCCTTACTTACGATTAGAATGTTTATGCTCTGGGAGTTTTAGCAGTAGTGAATGTGATTTTGCACCAAACTGGCATGGATAAGGAGTCTTGTACCTAGATGGGGGGACAATGCAAAAGGATGTTATCGTTATGGTTGTATGAGTAGATTATGAAAAGAAGTGAGAATACTCTCAAAACACGCACTTGGGACCAAGCAAACTCACCTAATTTCTCTCGTTGCCCATGTGATTCTATCGCGGACACCACCAGGGGCACCTTGGCCGGTGCCATCACTGCTACCGCTTCCAAACGGTACAAGTAACAGCCAACAATAAAGAACATTGTAATCACGTCAACAATTTCCGATCCAACTTTGCTTAGCTGGGTGTTCACAATTCACTGGGTAGAGAACAAAATATACTATACAACTATATTGGTATCAACAACAAAAGCAGAAACAAACCCATGAAGCAGGCATGACGATACCGGGCTATCATTGTAAGCCGTATCCTAAGATCTTTTCTTTTCGTCATCACTAAAATCAACGGGAAAGTGAGGTGATCGAAGAAGCTCGTCCGCCTGTTGATCGTCAACTCATCAATCAGGGTCAATCCACACGGGTAGGTAACTCAGACATGTCCGCAATCCGAGCTGAGTAGGCACAAACAACCCCCCTCTTTCATTTCATTACTACATTTCTCCATCCCTATCAAATAACAGTGACTAACTACACCCTCTTCTCCTGCCCCTGATACGCCTGCTCTTGGCCCATCGGATGACCATGATCCCCCGGTGCTTCCACCCTCGTAGCCGTGTTATCTGCCATCAACTCATGACTATAGGTCTGATCCGGCAACTCGTAAACCGCCCTAGGCGCATCCAACTCCATCGGCCGTTCCGTCGTGTCCAGCTGCTGCACGTTTGTATGACCTCCACCCCCAGGCGGCATCTTCTGGTCCCATCCTGTTCCTGCTCCAGCTCCAGCTCCATAGCCGGTGGCCAGCGTGCCGTAGGGCGGAAGGGGTGAGGTAGTGGTAGTCGGGGCTTCCGATCCCACGACCGTTGTACCATCCTCGGGGCTGTTGAGATCGGCGGCGTTCTTGTTCTTGTTCCGCCGGAAGAGGAAAACAGCAGCGATGATGGCACCCAGCGCAACGACGCCTAGACCGACACCGACACCGACGCCGATCTTGGCGCCCGAGGAGAGCCCACCGGAGGCAGGTTCCGTGGCTACACCCGTATCAGGGCCTGTCGCGGAACCGGAGCCGGAGGTGCTGGATGGAGAAGGCGGGGAGGTGGTCGTGGTGCCGCCGGTAGTCGGCTGCGTCGCGCTATTGGGATCCCACTCCGGCACCGCCCGCCACTGCTTCCAGTCGTTGTCGTTGCCGTCCAGCGCCACCTCGGCCAGCTTGCCGCCGACTACATAATAAATGCGTACTTTGGCGGTTTTCGTGTCCTGGATGATGGCGCTCACGACGGCGATTTCGGCATTGGCTTCGTCGGCTGCAGGCCAGTAGGTTGTGGATTGGTTCTCCCAGAGGCTCCAGACGTTGTTTTGCGAGGTTAGGCGGTAAAGGGACTTGTCGCTGCCGATGTAGTAGACGTAGCGCGAATAGGCTGTGTCGAGGCTGATGCCGACGGATTTGGGTTGGCCCGTCCAGAAGGGGAGGGAGTAGTTGGAGGGGGCTGAGTAGTCGATTTCGAAGGAGGACGAGGGGGCGGAGCTGGTGCTGAAGTTGCCTTTGAGCGGGTGGGGGGTGGTGGCTGGATGGATGGGGGTGGTTAGTATGATGGTGTTTTGGAGTAGGGTGTTGGTGTAGCTTCCGGATGGCAACTGGCAGATACTTACAGATGTACCAATTTTTGTCCAGGCCCCATCCCGTGACTTCAATGTTTTTGTTGTCTCGAGGTGTGACGACGGTGAAGTTGCTTTGGTCTTTGCCGGCGGTTGCGGCGATGGCGTTGCTTCCTGGAACGTCATGATTGATGGTTCCCTCCCAAGTCCAGGCAGTAGTATCTGGATCATAACTGAGCTCATTGAGATGCATGTCTTCATCGTGATAATAGACCCGATAACCGCGGTTTTGGTCGCGAAGAAAGGCAGCCATGCCGGAGTTTTTATGAGGCGCCGGCGCTCCCTCGGCCACAACGGGCCAGAACTGTGACTCTGAGTCCATGTAAAGACCGGTCGACGGATTACACTTGAAGATGGCGTTTCTGATACTATTGGACTCGTCCAAGTAAAATAATGAAGCACTGGTGAGAAGTTAGCGACGTCAACTGCCTGGGATGAGTTACGTAGGAACTGACTAGAAATATGTTTGGTCAAACCAGCCAGCTCCGGTCAAAGGACTGCCAGCTTTAGGCGAGCTTTCGGTAAAATTGAGGTAGTTGCCGCCCGTGGTTGAATAGTAGATAGTATCCATTCCCATGCTGTTGCACCTGGTGTATCTGTATTGGCCCGTGGTCTCGTTCAAGACGACAACCTGACTAGCGACCGTGTTCCACCATGATGCCATGGTAGCCTCGGAGGGTGCGACTGAAGCCGCCACCAACAGGAGGGTCAACAGCGGCTTAGGTATCAACATGGCGCCGAAGAGAGCCATTGCGACTGAGAGGAGAGAACCCGAGCACGGGGATCTCTAAGGGATCAAAGATGGATGTTCGGAAAAGTAGCGGAGTCGGAGGAAGAGGTGAGAGTTTGAAAGGGGGAAAGGGGGACGGTGGCGGCTTTGGATAGACGGCAGCGTGCTCGGCAGCAGCCGCGTCTAGCAACAAGAGCGACGTCGTACAAACGAATCCTTCCGCTTGATGAGAGAGAGGTTAAAAGAGAGCCGGGAATAAGAAAAGAAAGTGAGGGTGGGAGCGAGAGGAAGAAGTGTAACTTCAGCCCTAGACACCTGGAACTTCCAATTGGATGTTGCCTGGGTCTTTGAATCTCGTATAGAGAATCGTTTTCCACTCGCCGTTCAAGTTTTAGTTCCAGTCCAGAGAGAGCAGTCCAGATCTGAAATAGTGATGACCCGGCGATTTTTAGCCTCTCTTTGCTCACCCATTCTCAACAAGACCTCCCCTTCCTCTTGATCCCCATCTCTTCGGCTTTTCACCATCCCCCATGCATCAATCTCCAGACTCCTCCTTTCGAGGGAAAACAACAACGGCGCTTGGCCCTCCTAGGGCTAACGCGGCGGACACTCCTGCGGACCAGCCTTATCACCCCGCTGCTTGTTCAGAATTCTGACCCTCCCGCGCCTCCAGATGTGATGACCACATTGTTTGTAATACCATTCCAGGAACCGCAAGGAGGATTAATTCATCGTTTTGAGACATAGACGACCGCGGTTGAGAACCCAAAGCGGCATAGACATGGCACTTGTGTAACATTGCGCGTGAGCGAACGGCGGCGAGCGAGTGGTCGTTGGAGAGTCTAGCTGCTGCAGTGATATGATGGGGGGTCTGGGTCCCGTCAGATGCCAAGACATGGAAATGGGAACGCTGAATGATGAAGGGCGAGAAAGGGGCCGACAGCAGCACATAGGGGGGCCTCTTTTTGAGGATGGTCGCTCACTGCTGACAGGGGCGATTTCGTACTGCTGACCAGTCGCTGCTCGCCGTTTTGATGCTGCTCTTCCATCAGACTGCTCTTGAAATTTCGAATTGTCCCGTTCGCAATGTTTGATTTGTATCGAGGTTTTGAAAATGTGGAAAAGCTCCTTCCTGAGATCGACATCTGGGCATCTGGCCCAGCCCTTTCTACCCCAGATCTGCCCTGTCCAGCCAACCACCGCCCCTACAAAGGATTCTTTCCCATTCTTGTTCATCTGACAACCACACGACCATTGTACGGCAAGGGCGGCTGAAGTTTAAAACCTTCCCGTGAAACGGCAATGATGACGGAGTTCCAGAGATCACAATGAGAAAAAGTAGGCCTCCCGGAGCCAGCCCCGTCCACTCTAGCATCTTCAAAACCCCAGGGCATCATGTGGAGCGGGACTTTTTTTGCTGGCACGCCGGGCCCGGACCCCACCGTAAGCTGACATCCATGTCTCCATGCTGTCCGCCATGAAATTGCATCTTTGGCTTCCCGTCTCTGCCATCTCTCATTTTGCGCCTCACGATGCAACACTGTGAGAGAACTACGAGACGGTTGACCTCATGCGATTCTGTATCCCGTCTGGGGGAGAGCTGGGGAGCTTGGGGAGTTGTAAGGTTGGGCTTGGGGCGCTGAATGAGCGACTTGCAGGAGATGAGTGGGCGACGATCAGTCATCCTGGATCCACGACGAACGGTGTCCAATTGACTGGCTGTGGGCGACCGAAAAGCGACGACCTTTCATGACTTGTTCTTATTGCCGGTCCTTGATGAGTAGATCTAATATTGCGCTTCCCTTTGAAGGGATTTTGCCCGTTTCTTTCTGAGCACATCAGATTCCAGACTTGCGTCTTGCACGTGAATTTTAGCCACGACAATTTGGCGAGAATGGGCTGGGGTCCGGGCACTGGCGACTAGCGCGATAGTACAAAAAGTGTATGCCTGCTTGGCATTCCGGAGTGAACTCCATGATCTGAAGGGGCCAAGATGCCCCCTGGTGGTGCTCGCGATAGCATCACATGGGCAACGAAAGAAATGAGACGAGCGTATTTCTGCTGTTGTTTGGCCATTTGGAAGTGGTAGCAATGATAGCACCGGCGGGTCTTAACAAGCAGTCCAGTGCGGCTAGAGAACTGACGTTTCGCTGGGTAAAAGGATCTTGATAACATAAATATATTGGGTACAATAGGTAAGCTAGGTCTAATATCTTTGGCAACGCTTCTGAGGTTGGAAAACAGAGGCTTCCTATGGGAACGTGAGAAGCCTCACCTCCCGGTACTCGCTATTTCCTTCCTACAACAGTGCCATGTTTTCCTGCGCAACGTAGGTTAAGGTAGGCAGCGCGTTCCCGGCGTCGAGAGAAACCAACGCAGACGAAACCGGAACTGAGACGCTTCGATCAGTTCCGAACAAGATTTCGCTGCTGATTCCTTCCTATCAGCCAGTACCTCATCTATACATCTCAATGGTAACACCCTCTGTCCAGTAACAAGCTGTCTATTCTGTAGTTATCGAAGTCAGAAAGGGTGTTCCACCACAGCGCATATTCCTCGATTCAAACATGCTGAAAAGACGGAATAGTTGTGAACCCCGCTGAATGCTCTAATACTGCATCTAAAAAGATGCGCCGATAGCAAACTCGTACACAAGACCGATAATAAATCGGGAATTTGGTGATAAAATGGTCTTCAAGCCATGTAATTACAACGGCATCTCTTGGACCGGGAATACGCTCCCGCGTCTAAACAATGTTTCGTTCTCCTCAACATTCGCCGAAGATGATGGTGACGGGGAGGATGGTGATGTGCTCCTCCTCACTGTTGCTGTGCACGCGGGCCTCCACGGCGACCAGTGAAAAGGTAGTTGAGGTCGTCGATGGAAAGCCTTCCGAGCTGCTTGCTCTGGGTCTCGTCAAGCGCCGTCTCAACAATGTTTCGCTTCACGTTCTGCAGCTCGATGATGCGATCCTCAATGGTTTCTTGAACCAAAATCTTGTAAATGTGAACCTCCCGTTGTTGGCCAATTCGATAGGCTCTGTCGACGGCCTGGTCCTCAATGAAGGGATTCCAAAAGGGATCACAAACAATGACGCGCGAAGCAACAGTCAAATTGAGGCCCGCATTTCCGGCTTTGAGAGAGACCAGTAATACCTTGACGCCAGGGTCTTCGACAAACGCCTGGATGGCGTTATCGCGTTGAGTTCTGGGCATGTTACCTGTATAGCGATGGTACTTGATCTTGAGCTTGAACTTGAGAGAGCACTCGATAAGATCGAGATGAGACGTCCATTGGGAAAAGATGATGGTCTTCTCGTTGGACTGCTGAAACTGATCAACCAGTTCAGTCACTCGAGTTACCTTGGCCGAGTCTTGCCAATGGTCCCAAGTGTACTGGAGCAGGCGATCTCGTGCGTCCTGGTTTCTACTGGCGTTTGCTTCTTTGCGCAGTTGGTCAAATATATCCGGCTTCCAGTCCTCCTTTTCTTCCGGCTTAACCTTTGCAGGACGTTTCCCTTCGCTCTTTACTTTGCGCTTCTTCTCCCCACTGAGGCTGCCCAGCGACCCATCCGACGTGTCTGATTCATCGCCGGAGCCACTGCCGTCATCGCCGACAGGAGAATCTGCATCATCGGTGTCCGCTTTTTCCAGGGCTTCAGGCATATGAGCCACCTGGAAAGACGTGTAATTGGTAACCTTGGTGTGGTCAGCGGGGCCACGGCACACTGGACATTTGGCGACATTCGCTCCGTCCTGGCCGTTTCTGATTCCGTTCATAGCGGATTGGTCAGTCAACGAGGAGAAGCAGTCTGTGCAAATATCATGACCGCAAGGAAGCAGGATGGTAGGGTCTGGGACCGCATCGTAGCATATCGGGCACTCGAACGCCTTGATTTGTTTGATTCTGTCAATGACGGCAGGCTCCAGGGTCTTCGCCAGCTCAACCATTGTAGCTTCGGCCAGATGATTCTCGGGATTGGCCTCAAAGTCGGTGAGATGCGGGTGACAACAGGCTTGTCTGAGTCGCAAGAGAAGGACAAGAATGTTTGAGTAATTCTTGCCCACTGTGTTGTTTCTGACATATCTGCCGTAGATGACCTGGGACTTGTCTTGCAGATTCTTGTAGAATTCAAGCTCGCCTTGGGAGAATTCGACGTGCTCAATGTGCTGGACCTTCGGAGGAAGATTCAGAATAGGCTTGCCGTCTATCACCGTAGTCTTCATGCGCCTCAGCATTATGGCTTTCAACAGAGCCTGTAATTGCTTCATGGCCTTGCTCTTCTCAATGTCGCGTCCGTTGTACTTGTGGTCCAAAGATGCGAAGGCTTCTTTGAATTTCTTTTCGTCACAGAACGGCTTGATTTGGAGGAAACGCAACAGAGAGGAAAGCTCCGAAACACTGTTCATCATAGGCGTTCCAGTCAGACACCATCGGTAACTCGCCTGAACCTGACGGACAGCTCGAGACTGCATTGTTTTGGCGTTCTTGACACATTGGGCTTCGTCTAGAATGACGCGGAAAAACTTGGTGCCATGATGAAGCATTGGGCACTCAAGCCGGTATCGCTTCTCAGCTTCCTCGTCCAACCCGTCCGGACTCTCGAAACTTCTCTCAAGATAATGCTGGTGTTTCTTGAATTGAGCAGTCAGGGTACCGTACGTAGTTAGCACAACGTCGTACTTCTTGAGTTCCGTCCAAGGCTTCTTTTTTGACCCGCCGTGATAAAGATAAACATTCATGCGGCGGTCCTCCTTCATCTTGTTCTGGATCTCAAGTTCCCATTGCTTGATCAAAGCCACGGGGCCAACGATCAGGTTGGTTGCCACTCCACCCTCCGGAGCTCTGCGGCTAGCCATGAGTGCCAACGTTGAAATCGTTTTCCCCAGGCCCATATCATCGGCAAGAATTCCACCCCGGTTATGGCCCTCTTCCATATCAGTCATCCACTTGAGTGCCAACTGCTGGTGTGGATAGAGAGGGTACTTTAGATCTGGTGGTGTCTCTCCGCGTTCCTCCGGTGGTATATCCTCATCTGGCCGGATGTTGGATAGCAGCTTACTGATCTCGTCCTCTTTCTTCAAGGAATCATCCAGACCGAGCGTCATAAGCCTCTCGTCTATTGGATTCCCCCATACATCAGTCATGGAAGTGAAATCGTAGGTAGCAGTCCGACTGATAACGTCGGTCAGAGATGGTATGTGTATTCCGCTAGAGCCCGCATTGTTAGGCGCATGATAGCCTCCGTTGACCAACGTGCCCGGCCGCGAGCTATCGACAGTCGCCAGGCCACCGGGTAAGCCAGAAAAGACCAGAGACCCGTTATCCGAAGAGGGTATACTGTTGGAAAAGCTTGGGAGCTGAGGTCGGGCTAGCCGAGACGGGCGTGACGTACTCGATGTGCTGGCGACAGCAGAGTTGTAGGAAGGACCACCCCAGATATCATTTATGTCAGGCAATAAGCCCGGCGTGTTGTAGAGCTGAGGTGCAGGAGCTGGAACTCGAGGGGCTGGCAAGCTCGTGCTATGCGGTATGCCTGTCTGGGGGCCGTGGTACGATACCTGATTACTCTGAAAAGGAGCAAACAGCGAGGTTGGAGTCAAGGTCGCTGAAGATGTTGAAGAGGCTTGCGCAAATCCTTGCCCAAGCATGGCCTCCACGTCATCATCACTAATAGATAGCGGCAGTTAGCAACGTGTCGGTATGAATTCAAGATCTAGGCCAAAAATAACAATAAATCTACGTACCCTGTGAGGTCTATCAATGGGCCGGAGTCGAAGCCGTCGCCGAAGCCGTCGCCGAAGCCGAAGCTGTCGTCGAAGGGGTCAATGTCGTTGCCTGCGAAAGGGCTGACATTGAAGGGATCCGAAAACGTCGTATGATGGGAAGTACCACTTCCAGAAGCCGTACGCTTCGAACTACTTCCGGTATCCCTGAAAGCATCATGGCCTAAGCTGGTACCGATCGAGCGCTTCCGCTCCCGAGGAACAAAACCGCTGAAGGAGTTTTGGAAGTCTTCGGAATCGTCGAGCAGGGATTCATGTTGCGGAGGGGGTTGTTGGAAGGGTCGTTGTCCTTGCTCGTGTGAGCCTTGTTGAGATCGTCGTTGCCCCTGCTGCTGTGGATGATGTTGCTGGCGTTGTTGCAGTTGTTGCAGTTGTTGCTGTTGTTGATGTTGTTGCTGAGCGTATTGTTGCTGTTGCTGTTGTTGAGGGTGTTGCCCCCTTTGTGTCTGTTGTTGACGAAGTTGATTGCCCTGTTGACGTGCTCGTTGTTGAGCAGTGGAAGTGCCAGCTGGTGATTGCGACCCATCCGCCGAGCCCCAAAAGTCCGCGTCCATCGGGATACCGAGAGAGGCTCTAACTCTGTCCATCTCCTTAACAATGTCGCAGATCTTGTCGTCGGTCTCGGTGAGATCAGCCTCTCTCTTGTCAGTCTCTGGCTCTTCTTGGAGTTGAGCCCGCAGTTCCAGCTGGAGAGTCAAATCGATTTCCAAGTCGGCAAGGTCACTGGGTTTAGCAGCGGTTTGAGGCTTGGGGTTCGAGGAGAATGATCCAGTCCGTGTCTGCCACGAAGAGGAGTGCGTCGAAGACGCTGTTGCTCGGGTGGGGGTTGTCATGATTTAAATAGTAGGGCTCAACTGGCCACATGACGACGCAGTAGCAGAAGAGGCTCGGGCTCGGTGAGTACGAGGGAAGGCGCGACCCGGGAAAGTCGGCTGCAGGTAAAACAGGCAGGAATCCGCCACGATGTCCAAGTTCTGTTTGATGCAAGGCAAGTACCTAGGATTCGGTCGCCGTTGGATGTTGCGTGTGATTAAGAGGAAGTGGCAGCCGAAGTATTTGTAGATTTCCGGAAGGTGCTAGAGAAAAATGTAGTCATATTGCGTCTCAGGTGAAGGAACAGGTTGGAGCCTGTAGGCATCGGAACCTACGTATGCCCTTCAAGTTGGCCTGCGCGGAGATACGTCTCCGAGGCCCGAGAACAAGAACCTGCACAATTCCTCGAAGACCGCAGCCCACTCCCAAGATCTCAAGAGACCGTGTGTTTCCTTCAGATCCTCGAACCTGGGACGGTTCTGCTCTTCACGCGTGTCTGTGAGACGTTGAAAGCTCCGATTTGCCCCAGGGGTAGAGTGAATTGAAGAGCAGGCTGAAGAGCCTCAAGTGGATTGTCTGGGTGACCGTGGCTGCCTGGCGTAAACAGGATGTCTAGAGGTAAACCGTGTGGCCATCCAGATGCCGTCGATTCAAATAAGGCTGCAGGCGCACCACGGGGTTTCTCTGAGCTGGGTGTGGCCTCCAACTGACTTGAACCACGTATGTAACAAGAGGAAGGTCCGTTTAGACCATCGCGGTATCCCACGCCTCGTTTTGAGCACACCTTATTTGCCTGGCGAAAATGGTGATACGGGGATTAGACCACTGCAGCTTCAAGCGAAACTGAGTGAGGGCTGAATGGGCTCTGAAAGTAGCTTCAAGCTGAAAATATGAAAGCCCAAGACGCGACAAAGCCGCGTGCGGAAAAGTGAGATGGGAAACGAATGGCAAGAAACCCTGAAGAAGACTTGTGTAATGCTCGTGTACGACGCTGACTCGGAATGTTGAGCCGATTGTGAGGAGTCAAATTCAGACCCAAGTGGAAGGAGGCCGTGTTGTTCGGAGGAAAGGCGTTTGGTTTGAATGGTTGGTGGTTAGGTTCCTTACCAGTCTGAAGCCACACAGAAGCGGAAACGTTGTTGGCCGCCAGGCAGATTGTTTCTTTTCGGTTCCCCTTGAGAAAAAGCAATCACAAACGCCAACAAAAGTGCCGACTCCTTCGTTGCCGCAATCGATTCAGTTCAGTCCACCAAACTCGCGCGCTGCGTCTTTCCGATTGTTGACTTCTAATACGCGCCACTTTTACGTAGTGAATTTGATAGCGCGTTCTGGTGTTTCCCTGTCAGCCTGTTCATCCGAATTAGAATGCTGTTTATGCCTCCACAATGCATCCCTTCAGCTTTCTCCACACTGTCCCAGTAGGTAAAGAGAAAAGGATAATCAAGGATCTGTACAGTGTAAAACCTGGCAGCGATAGCTTCTGTGTGCAAGAGCGATGCTGCGGCGCTATCTCCATGGATGGGTCAGGCTTGTTTGATGGAAGGGTCTTTTGAGGATTTTTTTTCGAGATGCCTGTTTGCCGAAACGACCGGATCTCACTTGTATAAATTAGGGTCATCCCGTACCTAGCAAGTAGGCTTCATCCGCCCAGTACCTGGCCCAAAAGGTCGGCATGCTTTGATCGATGTTAGCTTGTCAGTTTAATGGACATTCATTTCTGTCGATGCTATCGTCGTCAACAGTTTGGGCACCCATTTGATTTTGGAGATGTCCATTCATTTTATAGATTTTATAGAGGGAATTGAGGGAGTGGGACGATGCCAGGGGTAAACCTGTCATGCTCTGTTAATGCGTTACAGTGTAAGTAAGGCCCCGCACAGTCCCTTCTTGGACTCGGCTCTTTGCTCCAGTCAGCTCGAGCTCGTTGTATTTACACCTTTATTATCAACATGCTCGTCAGGTCTCAAAGCGTCTGCTTCCCTCCTGTGTTCAGGTACAGAATGAGAAAATAATGGATTCATAAGACACTGCTGTTTGTGGGCCAAGGTCAACATGTCAGCGAGCGCTTTCCTGCACGCATGGATGGATATCTTAGGTGTCGATTTCACAAGCTCTCAAATTACGTGACCTCGCATCAAACCTTGAACATCCGCAAAGATCATGATAGGGAAGGAACTCGGGAGCAAAAAAAGACTCTGTGCGCAGTTCAGTGCAGAAAGCCTTGTTGTTGGTGCTGCAGGTGCGTAAATGAACCTTAGGTTGTTGTCGGTATCGGCTCGCTATCGGCCTTGATGATGACCACATCCGGGCCTGGCCACATCTGCCAGATAAGTGCTTGACACGTTCATGATTTTTGATTCTTAGATCTGTCGCTGGTCGCTTTCAACACCAAATCCATAATAGATGCACGCTGGCCCAGAAAGGCTTTCCTGTCATGTCGTACAATCAAATGCTTGAACAGGGAGAGAATGTGACAATGTATTATACGCCACTCGAGAACCTCCGTCCAAAGATGATTAGATTAGGAAATGCTGCATGAGCGGCGGCAGTAAAGGAAAAGAGCAACTCGTAGAGTCCAATATGACAAGTCGCCAAGAAACCGGCCATGAAAAAAAGGAAGAAGTTTGAAACCGATGAACCAAAACCAGAGACGCGTGGTATTTAAGCATCCCGTGTGTTCCCAACAACGCCGTAAATGCATGTTGCAAACATTCTTAGAGAATGCCATTGATCGAATCAAGTCGCCGACGAGCTGTTGCCGTCCGACTTATCATCCTTGCCCGAATTTGATACCTTCCCCCACCACTTGCTCACTTTCCCGGTGAACCAGTCCCAGAAGTTTTTTGTTTTCGAGTCGGAGTTGCCGTCCTTCCCATTGTCGCCTTCGGGCGGTTGGTCGGTAGGTTGCGGGTTCGGCTGGTTGGTGCTAGGTGTATTCGGGTCGGACGCGGTTGAGAAAGTCTTGGCCGAGGTAACGGCCGAGGTAACGGCCGAGGTAACAGAATCAGCGGAAGCCGAATGTGCTGAAGCAGTGGTAGACACCGTGGTACGAATGGTAATAGATGAGGTAGTAGGAGGGGTAGCGGACGAGGTTAATGTGTACGATGTCACAGGGTCTACTGGACTCTCGATCCCGGCTCCAGGTTCATCGCTATGGAGCCCTACCGGCTTCAACGGAAGACGGAGTGTCCCGTTATTGGGCGCCGGGGAGATGCCCACAGAGTCGCAGAGAATGTTATAAACCTCGATATTTTCTGAAGTATTGTCAGTGGGTTTTGTTACACAGCCACATCCCGCAATAGACCACACAAAGTGAACTTACGGAAAACTTCCAGCCGGCTGTTCGCCTTATGAGGGAAAGCCGGACCGCGGGCAATAAAGATTGCCCTCATCAAGGGATGCTCGTGATCATAACCGTGAAGACCGCGGGGGTGGTACACGGCTCCCTGCGCCTGCGCCTCCTTCAGATTCATCTCTTTCATATTGACTAAAGCCCAGCCAGCTTTGGGTACAATCCAAAGGGGGGCGATCCGCTCATTGTTCGAGAAATGATACCTCTCCGGCATATTGACATCGCGCAGATAGACCTCGAGGTTCGGGTTCATTTTGGTCTTTTCAACCAGATCGCTGTAAATGCCCTGAAGGTCGTCAGGGTTCTTGGGTCTCAGTCCCACCAGCGGCCAGCCGTCTGTGTGCTCGATCATGCTGAGGTCGATCAAATCCTCAAGTTGGACAAGCCGGGATATGTCAGTAGTTGCCATGCCGTGATCCGAAACCACAATAACGTTGACAATGTTGGTCAAATGTCGCTCCTCGAGCCCCTTGAAGATCTTGTCCATCATCCTGTCTACCTTTTCAATAGTAGATCGAATTTCGGTACTGTTCGGGCCATATTTGTGCCCGTCAGAGTCAACATTTGGTACATACGCCGCGATGACTTGTGGCCGTTGATCATCTGGCATGTCCAAAAAGCCTAGGATTCGATCGACTTTGTTTCCGAGCTTCTCCTTTCCGTTATACCTATCCATATAGGTAGGCTCGATGTCCAAAACATGGGCTTCACTCCCTGGCCACATGTGGATGGCCGTCTTGAGTCCCTGTTTTTGAGCCGAGACCCAAAAGGGCTCTCCGCGCCACCACTTAGGATCCAAACTCCGCGCTGGATCCGTGTAGTAGAACTCTTCTTTGAGTGTGGGATCCCAGAAGGTGTTACCGACAACACCATGAGCTTCGGGATACAGACCTGTTGCAAGCGTGTAGTGGTTGGGAAACGTGACGCTAGGGAAAGAGGGCAGCATGTACAGTGGCGACACGCCCTCTTTGATGAATGAACTGAGTCTTGGTGTTAGTCCTCGATTGAGAAAATCGGCTCTGAATCCATCCAGACTGAAGATGATGGTAGTAGGCGCAAACATGGCAGTGCCATTGCTCACTAGCGGTCGCCTCGAAGTGGCATTCCCCCGCTTCGTTAATGACAGCTTCCACGCTGTCAAAAACAGGATGGCAAAGGCGACGATTATCAAGGCGTATATGAGTATCCATCGGCACCAGTCTCGCTTGCGTCTAGCCTTGGCATCCGCGAAATGCAGCAGGCCTCTCCGGTCGACATCGTCGCTGTCTTCGCGGTCGCTGCTGTCGCCCGTGGAACTTCCATCTTTCATGCCCCCTTCCTCCATCTCGTACATCAATTCGCCATCCTCCCCGTGCTGTGCCTCGGCCAGCAATCGGTCCCTCTTGGCCTGTCTCCGTGCTCGCCGCTTATTTCGCTTTTCGGCCACCAGATCATCCGTTGACGCTCCCGGCGCGCTAGAAGAGCTTCTCGATCGTGACGGCGAAACATCGCTCATGCGGCGCGCAAGCATTCGTAGGGGATTGGGGATTGGCAGGCTGGAGACTGTGCGCTCCAACTCTTGCTTCCGCCGAGTCTCGGTTACCATCTGTTCCAGCTCTTCCTCCTCCATCAGGACGAGGCGGTCATGGGCTAGAAGCTCGCGGCTGTTGCGCGCACGGAGCTGGCGTTCATCATCTTCGCTGTCGGTGTCCTGTTCGCTCCGGATTGAAATTGCGTCGGCATCGTAATCGGAGGGAGAGAGCAGCGATTGCGAGCGGTCTCGGCTAGCCGCAGGGGCTGTCGTCGTGTTCAGCGATCGGAGGGACATGTTCGCATCTCGCCGCAGGTTCGCAGGTTCGGGGTTCAGGGAGAGGTTTTGGGATTGAATCTCTTATCAGAGATGGGGTTGGGGTAGCATGGTCTAGTTGGCCCTTAGACTGCGGATGAAATCATGCATCGAGGTTGTGCTGACATGCTCGTGGTTTTTTCCTTGTTGAGGAGATGCAGCAGGTTGGGGGCAAGGGGGGGCAGAGGGGGGTTTTCCAAAAGGGACGGGAACTGGACCCTTGTCAGCAAAATGGAAATGATGGTCCTCGGATGAACACACGCCAAAGGGGTGTTTGGCAGTTGGCTTGCCCTGGTCCCGTTTTGACCGCTCGGATCCTGGCCGCTCCATCACCTAGCCCCATGTAACGCAGCCCCACAGCGCGCAACGGGTACCTCAACGGCCAGAACAACCGAATTCCCGAAAAAGTCCAGATCGAAGTTTCAGCATCCATTTCATTTCGCGTTCGAGTTCCATCAAAACCAAACCAATCCGCGGCTTTGAGTATCTTTTGAATTTCAACCATCTCGACGAGAATATTCGAAGACAGACGAAAGCCCATTCTGATGGAAGCTGCGGCAGCCTTGAACCAAGCTTGAAAGTCTCAGCTCACCTGAGTGGACTCATGTCTGCTAGCAGTTCACCATAGGTATTCTATACTTGACCGGGCCATCTAAACCTTCTGCTCGTCTAACTATCTAGGTTTCGCCGGAGCCGTATCATCCATGCCTGTCCTGACTAACCCATAGCTGATTGATAGCGAGAAAAGAACCGAGGAAAAATACAACGGGGTCAATCCAAAGGCGAAGTAAGCCAGCTGACTTCAGCACCAGCAATAGTAATAGTTGTCTTCCCACACCGTATCCGTGTGTGTCCCGCCAGCCCACCGCAGAGACGGGATAAAGTCGTCAATCCTCTCATCGAACACGACATCGATATCGTGGGGATGCACATCACCCACGGCCTTGCAGCCCGCCGCCGTCTCCTCGTCCGGGTTCCACAACAACACGGTCCCCAGACCCCACGTGGTTGCCTCGACCAGGGCGGCTTCCACGAGGACCCTGATGTCATTAATGCGCTGTTGCGGTGTCGATTCTAGCACCGTAACGATCTTGAGAACCTTGAGCGTCTTCGACTTCCAGTAATGGTCCCAGTAGATCCATGCTCGTCCGTTACTAGTAATGGCTCCAACATTTTCTGGTGCCTTTCCGTTCAACAGCTTCCCAGCGACGAACTCGGCCCGCGCAACCTGCCACGACATCTGAGCGAAGCTGGGCAAGAATGCGACATGCGTTTTTCCCTCCGCAGGAAATCGATCGAAGCGAGCGCTGAGATGAAGCTCGTCCACCTCGCAAAGAGTACGCAGTTCTTCGAGGCGCAGGTACCGTATACTGTCGGGCTGGGTGTGCTGTAGGGCAGGTGTCTCGTTGCCACCAGTCGAGGCAGGCGGAATGTAGGTAAGAGTGACTTCCTCGCTGGGGAAAACATGCCAGCCCAGGTTTGAATAGTATTGGCGACCAATGCCGCTGTACAAGACGCTGAGATCGCTGTCACGATCCATGGCCTTTTGCACGTGGCGGAGCAAGGTTGCGGCCATGCCCTGGCGGCGGTAGTCTGGGTTGGTGTACACACTGGCAATGCCGTAACCGTAGCCCTCCCGCGAAACGCCGTTTTCTGAAATCAAGACCTTCTTCCGGGTGGTTTCGCAACTCGCGATGATCTGCCGTGGATATCCCTTCAGGTGCAGCACCCAATACTTGCAATTCCCATCCTTGGTAAGCTCCTGTTCCGAAAGGTGGATTTCTCGCGCAACGTAGGTTTCAATGGACATGGGTCGGGCCCAAGCAGCACCGTTGAGCTTCCATGCCAGCTCTCGCTGCTCTGGCGTCGCCTCGCAAAACTCGGTATCGGCTGTCGTAATGGCCAGCGGTTGTGCCATGATGACTGCGCTGTCTGTGCAGAAGTCTGCGCAATGGTGGTTGATTGGGGTGGCAGAGAAGGAGCGTCAACGCGAGCTCAAGCGTATCTCGTGGGGCAGGTCTCAGATGAGGAAAGCAATGACAGTTGAAGGATGGAAAGAAGTCGAGTCTGAGGTCTGGAGGTTCAGGGTATATAAAAGCAAGGTTGTTCGGCCCGACAAACATCTCGTACGTTCCCCACGTCGAGTTATCAAGGGTGGGGGGTGATGATGCTTCCACAGATCCTAGAGCCGCGCTGTCAAAGTCACAGAACAGGCTTGTGTCCACGCTGCTTCACCAACCACCTCTCCCTTCGTTGTCTTGGACAACGTTCTGGCCGGCCGTCCTGGCATTTATCACTCGAATACGTGAACAGAGAATTGGGGAACGGGGAACTCATTCGCAAATATGATGACTGTGATGCCACTATGACCTCGATGGCTGTTGCATATGATTTCGAGAATCCATCGGCCGCGAAAACGGATCATTGCGCCTGTTAGTGCAGTGGATCCATCAAAAGCTTAATGTCAACCTAACCAGCCACAATCCGACCTTCGGTCATCATCCGTACCATTCACATGCACATCTGTCATGCGACGGTGTTCAACCTCACCTGCTGCTTTAAGCATCTGCCAAAGAAGGCATCGCGTCCCCTGGCCGCCGTTGACCTTTGGGTCCTGGAATACTAGGGGCAAGGACGAAAAGGTGGACTGACAACTGGAGCTTGGGACAACATCGAACATGAACGACAAGATTCTGGTGGATGAGCCTTGTCCAGCAAGGAACGAGTTGAACTGCCGATGCACCAAAAGGCCCGAAAGATATCTGAAATCATGGTGTGCAGTGGTGAGACTTACGAAGTAACCATCTTCCAACAGCAAAAGAAAAGAAGAAAAAAATCCTTGACCTGACATCAGTCAAGTTCGATGCTGACTGCGCGCTTCCGCACCGCCAGCAGAGTCCATACCGTGACGGGACTCATGATGAACGTTCCGTGATATCCTCTTTTTATATCAAGAAAGAAACCTTGACGGGGCAGAAGTGAAAGGAGGGTAACTAAAGAGCAGGTACTTGGAGATCACCAGAGTTTTCTGGGCAGTAGGATCGTGGAGAATGTCGCCAGTGGTGTGCACTCTGCCTTTTGCTTGTTGAGGATCAAGGTTGCGTCGAGACCTTCGATTTAACGATGTTGATGACGGAAGGTGAGTGGTCGAGGCCGCAATAATTTCCACTGCAGTGGCTGACCGTTATCGATAAGGCCCACTTGCAGGCATGTGCCGGGATAACCCCGCGCTATTTGTGGCTGACACCCTTGCGCCAGGAACCTTGCGAGCTAAGCCACGGAGGCGGAATAATTTGTGGCCGCAACTTTTCGCCTAGCCCTGCCAATTACCGGAGCGCACACAAAAATTGGTCTGGATATCGATGCAAGGTGGATGACTTGGACTCTTTGACGGCCTCGTAACCAGCATCAAAGGTACGCATATCGAACTCCCCCAAGCCTTTAGCATATCCCACGGCGTTTTTGGCTTCTCTCCTGAAATTTGCGACAATCCGCACTTTTCCCCCGATTCCCGACTTGTCGCTGACCCAGCAAACCCAACTCAGACCGACAAGAAAAATGGCGGATATCCAGATCGGTTCCAGCTCCTGGCGCCTCGTTGAGGTTGGCCGTGTCCTCAAGCTCGAGGGCGGCAGCCTCGCGACCATCGTCGAGATCGTCGACCACAAGCGCGTATGTTTGAACCGAGCATGGAAACCACCGATTTGAAGACGCGAGGACAGGAAACTAAACGATCATTTTTTTTCGCGATATACAGGTTCTTGTCGATGGCCCCTCGTCCGACCCCAAGCTCGCTGCCCCCCGCGGCGTCGTTTCCCTCTCCAACACCCTTCTCACCCCCCTCGTCATCGAGAAGCTTCCCCGTGGTGCCCGCACTGGTGCCGTCAAGAAGGCCTGGGAGGCCGCTGGCATCGATGCCAAGTGGAAGGAGAGCAACTGGGCCAAGAAGCAGCTCCAGCAGGAGCGCCGCAAGGCCCTCACCGACTTCGACCGCTTCAAGGTTATGCGCCTCAAGAAGCAGCGCCGCTTCGAGGAGCGCAAGGCTCTCGCCAAGATCAAGGCCTCTGCTTAAATGATTTGGGACGATTAGATTTGGGAGCGTTTGGTCGGCATGGTTCTTGGGTGGAGGGTTTTTCGAAACGGTCTGCATGAACAACATCAGCATCAGGGTTGCTGGGATACCACTCTGCGTCGCTCTCGGAAGACCTCTTTTGTCACATCATCAGGGTGGCTCGCGGCGTCATAGGGAAAATGCGAATTAAGCCAAAAATGACCCCAAGGTCTATACCCCCAACAACCACCATTTCTTGGGTTTATCTGAGGTGCTGGAATCAATCAAAGCAAGCTGTGATGAACATTTCCGTGCTCCAGACAGGGAAGACCAGATTGTGACCATTGCTCCGGTGACTCGGGATCTGGTGTGAAGTGATGGCATGGCTTGACTCTACGCGTCAGCGCGGTTTGGACGGGCGACTCGTGGCAACAGACGCGGATGGGATGGAGAGGCAAAGGGTGTGACTACTTGTTCGGTCACGGTTGGTTCCTCATCGGCTGAACTCCTGGTTGTGGCACCCTATCCGCATGTGAAGCAGTATGTTGACGTTCTGATATCCATATAAACATAGGTTGAATGCGATGAGACTTGACTTCACTTGGAAGCAATCTAGCCTAGCATTGAGATCCCATGTCCGTTCCTTAGGGGGAATTATGGCATCATGAGACTGCCCATGACAGCCGTGCTGTACAAGTACATCATGAATTGGGGTCCTTTGGCAACTCTGGTGAGACTGGTGAACGTGGCTCGGAATGGCATTGTGAGCAGTCCAACTTGTACAACACTCTACCCTGTGAGTTGATCTTGATGATGACCTCACTGGTGATGGCCCCTGCCAAGACAACATTGAGAGGGCGCGTTACCCTCAGTAGCTTCAGAGCAGGCAGTCCAAAACTGGTCATGGTTCAGCATAGCTCAACCTTGGAAAACAAATCAATACATAAGCAAAACTCAATGTCATCCGCCTTGAGGAAACATGCAGGACCTCTGTGTGAACACCTTGGATTACAATGTCGTTGAAGATGAATGTGGACCGTTTTCGTCAAGACCCTCAGTATGCGCATATAGGGATCCACAATCTGGTCAAGTTGAAATTCGCCTAACGAAATGGTTAGGGTTACCGAGGGGTATCGGCCAAAGGAGGGACCTGGGCAAGCTGGGCAGTGGCTGCAGTGCCCGGTTGAGCGATCACACACCGGGGCCGGGGCGTGCACGCACTTTTGGTGAATTTTGGATCCCGAACTTTTTCTCTCCCACCACGCCTTGCGACCCCTTCACAACCCCGCATATCACACTTTAGCGGTATTTTCTCAACAATGTGAGTACGACGGGGAGATGCACACTCGTGGTACCCGCCCTTTGCTTGGGGCCGTCGCCCAGGCACGATATTGCCATTTTGCAGCTCGGAATGAGTGCAAAAGGGCACGCATTTGGGCGATGTTGTGTGTGTGCGGTTGTGTGCGGGGCTAGAGAGCTGACCAGTCAATCTGCAACTAGCTATCAAAATGGCCGATCCCAGAGTTGAGGAGCTTCCCGAGGAGGAGGTCAAGAAGACCCAGGTCGAGGATCTCGACAACTCCAGCGATGACGAGTCCGATATCGAGGCTGGCGACTCCAGCCTTCCCGCTGGCTCCCAGGCCGTGATCCACTCCCGCAACGAGAAGAAGGCTCGCAAGGCCATCGAGAAGCTGCACCTCCAGCGCGTGCCCGGCATCACCCGCGTCACCCTCCGCCGCCCCAAGAACGTGAGTTGGGAACTTTGGAAATGCGACTGCTGTCGGAACACTGCTGCCGTCGTGGGCAGCCCCGCGATTGGACAGCTTTGTGTTTCAAGGCGGAAGCTTGGAGCTCCCTTTTTGGTGGGGAACTACCATAGCTAACAGAGACGACTAGATCCTCTTCGTTATCAACAACCCCGAGGTCTACAAGTCCCCCAACAGCAACACCTACATGTGAGCTTGCCCGTCAGCTCCCGTCGCGGAGCTTCCCCGGTTACCTCGCCGTTCAGATACTAACTCTCAGGACAGCGTCTTCGGTGAGGCTAAGATTGAGGACCTCAACGCCTCCGCCCAGGCCGCCGCTGCCCAGCAGCTCGCCAGCCAGTCCGCTGAGCACGACCACGCCGGCCACACCCACGAGCACGAGGAGGCTGGCAAGGCCAAGGAGGAGGAAGAGGAGGAGGAAGGTGAGGAGGTCGACGCCGAGGGTATTGAGGACAAGGACATCGAGCTTGTCATGACCCAGGCCAACGTCTCCCGCAAGAAGGCCATCAAGGCTCTCAAAGAGAACGACAACGATATTGTCAACTCCATCATGGCGTTGAGCATCTAAGTTGTCGTTAGGAGCCGTTGAATGACTTAAAAATATACCTCTTGGCCCACCAACCCCGCCACCATAAGGTTCCCATTTTGTCTTTTTGCCATTGACCGCCGGGCTTCTCATCCTTGACGGCTTGGCGAACCATTGAGTTCGATATGTGTCCATATCATTAGGCCAGCTTCTGTACCTACTTGACAGCGGTGGATGTAAAAGGTGTCATGGTCCATCAGGTCGTAATTTGAAGTTCCACGGGAAATTGGAAGAGCTTCATTTCGTATGTGTAGATGTCCTCATGATGAGATTTCGCGGGTTTTAATCCATTTTTGGCCGAGATTGTTGTTGAGGAACATTGTTAAGGAGTTCCCAACGTGGTGTGCGTTGACTTGAGGCATTCCGGTACCTCCCGTAAGGATGAACAAACTGAATGCGCACAGAAACATCGACTCCAGGGCGCGATTTCCGTTTGTTCAGCAGGAAATTGAAATTAGCCACCGGGTGAACAGTTATGACTTCCATTCACTTGACAAATGGTCAATATCATGCATTGGCTTAAAGGTGGGGTCACGTGACGTTTTTGCCCGGCTCGAAAACAGGCCTGCTTCAACTTAGTTTGCCGAGTGCAAGCAACGATACTGGCAGCGATTGACCTCCACTCCCTGACCACCTCAGAACCACCGCAAAAATGGCCGCAGTAAGTGCAATCCGTTAATGGGGAAATTCTGGCCGTGCGACCGTTTTCCATTCATGGTTGGCTCAATTTCGTGGCCGTCAATTGCGCCGTCGAAGCTGTGTCGCCTTGGGTCGTCATGATGCTGCAAAGAACCTGAGCTAATTTTGCCTGTCGTCGAAAAACAGCGGAACGCAGCTCTCAAGGTCGACTGGGCCAAGATCACCACCTCCCTCGGCCTCCGTGGCCAGACCGCGGCCAGCCTCCAGGCTTTCAAGAAGCGCAACGACGAGGCCCGCCGCAAGCTCCAGCAGCTCTCCGAGCTCCCCACCACCGTCGACTTCGCCGCCTACCGCAGCATCCTCAAGAACCAGGCCGTCGTCAACGAGATCGAGAAGCGCTTCACCTCCTTCAAGCCCGCCACCTATGACGTGAGCCGCCAGCTCAAGGCCATCGAGGCCTTCGAGGTTGAGGCCATCAAGAACGCCGAGGCCACCAAGACCAAGGTCGACCTTGAGCTCAAGGATCTCGAGAAGACTCTCAAGAACATCGAGGAGGCCCGTCCCTTCGACGAGCTTACTGTGGTATGTTCTGGGCGTCTAGATGATGGACGAGGACACCAAGGGCGCATGGAGTGCTGGGACTGGGCCATGATGCTGATCATCGAGTTTGCGAACAGGACGAGGTTGCCGCTGCCGAGCCTTCCATCGACGAGAAGACCTCCAAGCTCGTCTCCAAGGGCCGCTGGTCCGTTCCTGGCTACAAGGTATGTTTATGTCCCAGAACTGAGGCTTGGGTGGTGGATGATGCACATACTGACCACGACAACAGGAGCGTTTCGGCGATCTCTCCGTGCTATAAATGGCGACCCCTCAGTCAACGCTTCCTTTTGTTTATGTATTCTAGCATTGTAGATAGCAGGAATGCGCCAAGGAACCACGGATTAATCGCATCCGCTATCTCTCACACTGATCTGTGATAGTCGTTACAGCGGAATGCTTCATGAACTCCTTCTATCTCACTTATACTAGTTTACGCAGCTTCCTCACTCACAACCCAGCTCCAAGGATTCACCTCACCCTCCTCCCCCCTTTTCTTTCTCAACCAAGCAACCAATTAAGCCCCCCAACCATCTCCTCATCCGCATCCAGCGCCCTCTCCAATCCCGGCGCCTTCAACCAAAACGTATGCGGCCGCCCCCTCACCACATCGACCCTCACGTCAACCCCGACCTCCTCCAACGCCTTGGCATAGCACAGCCCATCCGAGTATAGATTGTCGTTCGTGCACAGCTGGATCCACGTCCTCGGCAGTCTTTCCAGTATTTCCTCGTCCGCCTCAAGCGCATCCTCTCCAGCCCGTCCCGCGGCACCGCCCGCTTTATCTGGCCCAACAGCGAGTTCCAGAAGGAAGGATCCCAGGCGCTGGTGTGCAGATGTCGCAAACGCGGCGGCACGTAAAGGTCCAGGCCGCTGAAGGCGTCGCTGGTTACGGGACAGCGGAGGAGGACGCCGTGGATGTTGCCGTGGGCAGTGGGGTGCTGGGAGAGGAGGGCGGCGAGTTGGCCGCCGGAGGAACTTCCTGCTAGGATGAGTTTGTGGTTGTTGTTCTTGTTGTCGCTGTGCTGGTGTTGGGTGAGGATGTAATAAGAACGGAGAGACAATCGGATAGGCTGTCTTGGGCGGAGTAAGTGGGCATGAGACGGTAGGTGAGTGAGTAGACGTCTTTGATGATCGGAGGAGATTTGGTGTCGTTGATGACGTTTTTAGTGTCGAAATTCGCCTTCAGAATCCGAAGACAGGAGAGTTCTTCGCTGTCGCCTTCGCCCACGTATAGTCCACCGCCGTGGTTGTAGAGGACCGTAACATCCGGTTGCTCCTCTGCTTGGGCAGGCGCTGTAGCGCTTTCACTTGCCGGGGATGTGGTAGCATGCTCATAGCCTATTACCGGGATTTGGTAACCGGTTGCTTCGTCAACAGACCGCGAGGCGAGCGTCGATGGAACGGTGAACTCGGTCTTGGTCACGGTTAAGGAGAGGTGGTAATCCCGAGTTCCGGGCGCCAGCATCTTGGCGTTTAGTGAACGGCATTCTGCTGCGTAGGCGGCCTGGTGCTCGGCTATGGGGAGTCCTTGACGGGGTTTTTTGAGGCCGGATTCTTCTTCGAAGGCGAGCCATGCTGGGTCTAAGGGGGGAGCGGTCTGGAGGAAGAGGATTTCCATCTTGGTAGTCTGCGGCGTTGATAGTTTGTAGGTGAGTGTTGTTGACTGCTCGAACGAACGGCGTGACGGTGTCTTATATCTCACAAAACTGTGGGGAAAGGCGAGTGAAGTTGGTTGTTCAGCTAGTGAGGCAGACATTAGTTCTTTATGTGTTTACACAGCTGGTTATCGACTCGACGAATGTCCCAACTCAAACTGATGTCATTTTATCCGATTTAACCGGAAGCTAGTCCTGTACGAAATAGGCAAGTTGCTGTGAATGTAAGTTCTCTTTCTGTGCTGTGTAAGTGTTCATCAACCCAATATAGAGGAATGTTGAATACCCCTACTGATGAAATATTTCCTTTATCTGACATCTGAGAAGACCTAAGGAAGATTTATAAGACCCCTAGAAGGCCAATACATTGGTCCTCAGCCAGATTCTTGGATGAGGACAGACATCGCCTCATACTTTATGAGTGTCTCCTGGGCATTTGTCCAGCGTATGGTGGCACTATGGGTTGGTGCTCTCTATCCCATAATCCTACAGTTATGGAAGTTGTTCAGACAACGTTGTGCCTTAACATGACTTAGAACCACGGTGGATTATGTCTAGAAGACTGTTGTAGGCGCCTAGACAAGACCTGGAATTGCCGGGAATAGAAAACTGGTATTCGTGTCATGTTTGTATTACCTTAATTTATGTCGTTGCAAGTCTTCCTAACAAAAATAGAGAACAACAACACCAGTTTGTCTTACCATGCCACCGCATCACCACCTTAGGAAGTTCAATTCAGCTCATCTTCAAAATGCTGGACCACATAGCATTCTCGTGGCACGACTTGCTTTTCTGCTCCTCTGATGGTGACGCAAGCATCACCAATGTGAAAATATGGTCTTCGGATGACAGGTGTCTATGCAATGGTAATGGAACTTCGTCATCAAGTTTCACATATTTAAACTCCCATCTTACCGGCCATGTTCGTTGTGCAGAAGAAGTGAACGGACAAGTTACCTACATTGGACTCTAGGAAGCAAAGTCTGGAAACATATCATACTCGTCACTCAAATCTGACAAATCCCACAAGGCATTCACAACCCCGATGCAGGCTGCGTACGACGCCAGATACCTGCCACTATTACTGCCATCGTTCCTACCATCATTCCTGCCACCGTACCTTCCGCCGCCGCCTGGCCGGCACGCTCCTTCCCCATGGCAGACATCGGATGATACCCGCCTTCCGCCCCGCGCCTTCCTAGACTGGACTGGACCTGGCCCAGGCACTAGCGGGCATATAAGGTCCGTTACCCAGCCCCTCTACCACAACGGGGAGCCCTGTGGTCTCATGGCGCAGTGGTTACCGTTGATGAAAACTTAGCGCGGCGGTTTTCGTAGGTCTGCAGCTGGGGTATTGTCGTTCGTTCTACAAACCTACCTGGGCGACTTAGCTTTTTGCTTTTTTTATTCGCTAGGGGAATTATTGAGGATGCCGGAAATGGTGGGTTTGGAATTTAATTTTTTTTTGGGCTATTTTGGGGTTTAAAAAGGGTTTGCTTGTTTGGGACATGGAGGTGAGAGATGCACGGGAGATGGAAGGGGTGATGCGACGTGATGTTTGCAGCATCGACCGACTGTGATCTCGATTTTTATGCAGTGTACCTCCATTCTCTTGGTAAGTACCTTTTGAGATTGTTTCAGGAATTTTGAAATACCTTGCCATCGCCGACAAGCCTACGGCCTACGAACATGAACGCTGCAGTCAGAAGCGAAGGCACCATTCCAATATTTTTAAGGTGTTCTTGACAGCGCTATGCCAGCGAGTATAGCCAGTCAAGCTGTTATACCTGCCTCTAAGTTTCTTCCCGGGCCTTCTTTATACCTCCGGTGGCCACTCCGTCGATCCTCGCTGCGCTCGATGGTTCCCCTCAACGAAAAGTTTCAATTTACTCATTGCTCTCCTAAGGCCAAGGCTCTCC
Organism: Neurospora sp. CHS-2018c; assembly: GCA_009806235.1. Classification (NCBI taxonomy): domain Eukaryota; kingdom Fungi; phylum Ascomycota; class Sordariomycetes; order Sordariales; family Sordariaceae; genus Neurospora; species Neurospora sp. CHS-2018c. The sequence goes on from RAPC01000018.1 coordinate 243,006, forward strand.
AAGGCTCTCCAAGCCTCTCATTTTTCCCATTGCTCTCATTACTTACATTATTTCCGAGGCTCTCCAAAATCTCCAAGATTCCCAATACTTCCAAGGCTCGCTGATAGCACATAGCGGGAGACATGTTTCAATTTTCGACGGAAGAGGCGCTGTGTTAAAGGTTGCTATTTGTCTCCTAGATTCATCTAAGGCGGTGTTCGGTCAGGCTGTAGAAACTGTAAGGGAAGGGTCACCTTACCGTGCATGGTCCGCATGAACTCCTCTGCACAGTAATGCAACGGTAATGTACGCGGAAATTCTTACTGGGGCTCTTTACTGTTCCGTGTTCGTTGGTATTGGGCTGTAATAAAAATGTTAAGAATTGAGGCTATCGCGGTAAGAATCCTAGCCTTCTGATTGGTCAGATGGGGGATTTGGGGTAAGTGCAGGTGAGTGCAGCGACTTGCAGATTTTTACTGAAATCCAGCCGAACACAAAAAACAGCTGTATGACTGTACCTTTACAGCCACCAAAACCGGCTTTCCCCTACAGCTATACAGCGGGAACGAACACGGCCTAATTGTCATGATCGTGCAATGGTTTATCGATCGGTACCTACCTCGTAAACCATGAACATCTGATGTTAGGTAGGTAGAGGTAGACATCCGTCAAGTAGCATAACATGCAACATAACAAACTCATTCAGATGCCTGTGCCGTTTCCAAGCTTATAGCCATCTTGATATACGTACCTCCAGTCCACATATAACAGTACAATTTTAATATCTGCCGAGAATGAGCCTGCTCATTCCCGCTAAATGTAACCTTACCAACGGACACCACACTTCTCTACCAGACCTCATCTGCACTGCGCCTTGGAACGACGGGCAACCTTAAAGTAATCTTGCTTTGGGCCAGGAACTGATGTCGTCCTTGTTAACGGGTAGTGACGAACCGGATTTTTTTCCCCTTTCGGCATGGGGGTTTGATGATGTTTTGTGTTGGATAAAGATGAAGACTTATGCCTGTGACAAAGTTTGATATACAGGTATAAAAAGGTTTCTATAGCTGTTATATGTTGTCACCGACTGGGCAAGAGGTTTTTGATATAAGATAGGTGGTTTTATGCTGGTTGGGATGTGAAATGAAACTTGGATATAATGCTATAATATGCTTCAGTTTTATGGTTGGTTTCTCGGCCTTTTTCTGTTATGATAGCACGGGCTATTATCGTTCGAACTCCGACTTCCTTCCTTGGCTACCTCTACTGTATGCTATCACAAATAGACGAGAACGAGATCAAAGGAGGTATGTTCCGTCGCGGAACTTACCATACCGTAGATAGTCCTTGTCCCAAGTGCTAACTGTTAACGGGCTTGCAGACAGACAGGGGTTGCGCCGTCTTCATTAGGCTTGAGTTGGCGAGATTGACATATAAGACAACATTTGAATGATATCACAATAGACGACAACCGGGCACAATTGAGTGTTGAAATGTGGTTGACACAATGACGGTTCAATTTCCTTATCACTATGCCATGCCATGCCCCATCATACCATGTATGATGTCTTGGATGGATCCCACCCGCTCCTTCCTTCCAGTGTGGATATTTCCCAGTTCCAAGTTCCCATTTCCGGACCTTCCCTTCCGAAAATTTGACCGGCGTACCGGAGAGAATTGAACGGATGGAGAAAGAAGAAAAATTTGAAGACAGATCCCTAACCCCAACGCCAATGCCACTTCCAATTTGTGGATGTGTGTGACAGAAATGCTTGCTACTCCTTGATCAATGCAGAATTGGTTGTTAAGACAGTTGTAAAAATATGGTATCAAGGAGAAAAGAAAGATAAAAAGCAAAAAGAAAAGACCCTGAAGCGCCGTACTCATCCCCATGCGCCGTTCCCAAATATGCAGTGACCGACCGAACCCCGGTCCCGACCTGAGATCAGGTTTAAGAGATGATGTTTGATGTGACAAAGGAAATGAGTGAGGTTGTGTTAACGACAGAAGGTGTTGTTGTTGTTGTTGAAAAAGGTACATGTTGAAGTGGCGAAAGTAAGTGTGTGTTAAGACAGTCCATCCTGTAACAGGTGTAGAGGACTGGATAAGAAGTGAAGTATGAAGTGAAAAACAACACAAGCATGGTACAAGAAAGAGGGAAGTGGTTGATGAGAGACGGAGTGAGGGTGAGAGTAGGGAGAGAGACATCAGATCCCAAAACTTCAATCCATATCAAGATCAAAGCACTCTTCCTCATCAGCCATCGGCACATCCAACTCAAAGATGACGCCCCTCCTCTTCCAACCGCCTCTCTTGATGAAATCATCAGCGGCACCCAGACCTCGTGGGCGTGCCATCGCTGCCGAGACCTCCTTCTGGGGACGCTGATGACGAGGCTGTGGTGCCGCTGCTAGGCCGGCACAGTAGTTCGATTCCATTGAGTCGCTGCTGGCGCTGCTGAAGCTGCTGCTGAAGCTGTCGGTGCTCGGCGTGGGAGAAGAAGGTGTCGCCACGCCTGCTGAATGGTGTGCTGGAGCTGATGGTGGTGTTGGCTTATTTTGATTGAAGCCGAAGTCAAAGCCGTCATAGATGACGGTTGTTGGCGTGGTTGGCTGGTGGTGATGTACACGTGGTGTCGTCGTGTAGTGGTGCTGAGTATGAGGTGGCCCGGGCAGACTGCGCGAGGGCCGGACTGGTCGATGGTCAAGCTCGTCCTCACTGATATTCCCCAGAGATGACCGAGTGAAGGTGAGGTCCGGTGGATGGCACCTCAGGGGGTCAAAATCGACCATCCTCCCGTTGCTGCTGGTGGTAGAGGAGCGGGAATCCATGGATGAAGCGTCGCTTGGGTGTCTGCCGTGCTGAACCTTGCTGGACGAGTGGCCGGACCTCAGGCCTTTATGGCTCCGGAAACTTCGGAGCATCTTTTGGTTTTGTGTGTGGTGGTGATGATGGCTGGTGGTTATAGGGATGCAGAGCATAGCCTGATGCGGACTTGGGACAAATGGCGAGAGACGAGTTCGTCGTTATTTGCAATGTCGGTAGTGATGAAGCGACTTTGAGCTAACCCCAGCTACTGGGCGAGCCGGTTGGGAACATCGAGAGGAGGGGCGAGGGAGCTTTATTTAGGTGGCAGTGTGGTGTAAGCCAGCAAGCGGGGGAATCCACCGAGATTTAAAGTGGGCAGACTTCAGAGACGTGGACGCAACAAAACTCCAGATTGCTTTGCTGTGTACCTCCAGGTAGAAAGATTGCCTTGCCAGGTCGACCAGGAACAGGCCTTTTGTGATTTCCCTTGGGAGTGAGGGGTGCCACCGTGCCTCTGTAGATCGCGGGCCCCATGACATGGCAAAGTGCTGTCTGTACCTTGCATTTCCGCATGTTCCATTCAGCTGAGCCTGTATCCCAAAGTTAAAGTGGTGTAGGGTACCGTGTTAACATGCGTGCACAAGTCACCACCACTTTTTCTTCTTATCAAAAAGTCCCAATCAAGCAGTGCACCTCGCGATACGATACTCTGTTGATACCTTGCTGGCGGCCTTCCACTCCCCATCAGGAAAAGAAAAAAAAGGCATGTGTTGACAGGGTACGTCATGATCGGGCATTGCACGAATGCCATCATTGATGCAGTCATAGCGTCTCCTGATCAGTGCAATTGTGCCCCCCCTGCTCGTTTCAAATATTCACGTTTCTGACGCAAAAGATCAACTGCAACGCTTGCGGGCCGCTCAGTGGATGACAGGACTACCAGGAAGAACGATGATCTGGGGAGAGAAGGACTTACAGTCTGTGATGGTCGAGAATCGAGATAGTCTTCGCATCTGATGCCTCTGAGGGAGTTGTGCACTGTGCATGTTTGTGCCCTTCAGTGAAACGATGAAAACTTCACAAGGGAAGAATTCCACTTGGCAGGGCAGCATCGGGCATACCAGGTCGGTTCAACTTACAAACTCCCGTATATCGGCGAGGTCGGATCTCGCGCTCGGCATGGCCTGAGCCTCGCGACTTACAACCAAGGTCGGTGACATTCAAGATTTTTTTTTTCCTCCGCAGTTCCCTCTTTTTGCTCCCTTCCAAGCCTTTCTCTCTTCATAAGCCCATCATGACAAATATCCCACCGGTTCATATCCACACAACCACGGCCCAAGACGTCCAAAAGAACATCTCTCCGGCTTACACGGGCGGGGGTGGCCAACTGGCATCCTCAAAAGCTCCATAACACACCTCGTTTTCGATCGTTTGAAGCCAGGCAGCCAATCTCCAAGCTCGAACGCATCGCCATCTGCACGAAATTCCAAGCGGGTGTTCGTTCGCCGCTGGGCGATCCGGGACCCGAGTAGCAGGAAAGCAGCAGGCATTTACGGTACGGCACCCAATTTGTACCGGGAATGTCCAAGCTCGGCCTGCACGGCATTGCCAAAGCGTGGAAAGCATGGGGAAAGCAAAAACTCAAATCTGTTGGCAAGGTCATTGCTGCACCTTCTGATTGGTCCGATAGCAAATTGGAAAGATTCAAGCCAAGCCTTTTGCCAAGGACAGGCAAGACACACAGGCACACACAACCTGCAAGGCTGTGATTCCTGTGATTCCGAGCAGCTTCGGGGTGGGTGTTGCAACGCCATCATCCACAGTGGTGGGTTGTGGTCACTGGTGTGTGCGTGATGAGTTGATGACCTGATGACTATGAAGAATGTGCACTAACCTGTTTAGACTTATAGCCTAGCGTGTAGTTGTGAACGCCTTTGAACCTTGGTGATGATTATTGACCGGCTATGGCGTCCTCACCATTTCCTATCTCGGACTATAAGACGGCGAACCCCTCAAGATGCCGTGCCGGATGTGCAGAGGTCCGGGGATTCCATGTGCGTGTCGCACAGTCGAACGGTCGCGATCGCACAAAACCGAAGCAACAAACAGATTTCAACCAAACATCTCCCAAGCTTCTCGATCCCGAAAACATGGTCAACATGGGGTTGTTCCCAAGAACCCTCCGCCGGCCGGAGGTTTTTTTACTCTCACAGGATCAGTGTCTTGCAGGAACAGGACAACGTCTCGCTAGACTAGTGTATTATCTGATCGGGTTAGCACGATCTCATTCAAAGACCCGCAAGTTCAAGAATCGCGGAGACATCTACCTAGTATCGATCTCAATTGAAATTCAGCTTGCTCCAGCTCAGTAGCTCAGGTACCAGCTCTACCAGCTTAAAACCCCTGCCTCTCACGATCAAACCCTCATTTTAAACTTCGGTTTAGCCCCATCTACGGCTCTACGGAGCCCGCAATCTCATAAAGCGCGTGCTGTAGTGTGCGTGCCTGACAATCGCCCTTTACTGCGTAAGCTGGCAAAATCATGATCAGTCAATCGATCTATTTCAGGCCAGAAAAGCTTCCAGGTTATCGTGATTCCCTGCGGACATCGAAGAGTGTCGTGATTTGTGGTTTGGCCTTTCCCGAAATGCGACGATGTGATGCGATGCTCACTTGCAGTCAGTCTCGCTTCCCCTCGTCCCTTCCCCTCCCCTCGATCCCGCCCGGAGTTTATTTGATGTTTTGGTAACCAGTCAAGCTGAACGGATCTTAGTCGGGGACCTGGATGGAGTTGTTATCTCACTTTTGCAAAATTTTGTGTTGAGTGTTGATCTCCGAAAGCTGTTGGTTATTGTTGTGTTTGGTGTCTCGAACTCCCAACACAGTACATCTCCTACTATACTGTCATAGGAGGACTCACATAACCCTACCCCATCTCCAAAGCTTCCTAACCCAAGTGGATACGCCAAGACCGACCCCACATTGTAAAAAATCTCTCAATTGACCCTTACCCCTTTAATAAGTCGTATATACAATATACGCTTTTAAAATTCGAATTTCTCTGTAGAAAAATAACGTCGCTCGCCCATTTAATTTCTCCGTAGAAAAATAACGTCGCTTGCCCATTTAATTTCTCCGTAGAAAAACAATTCGCGCTTTTAATAAACGAAATTTACGTACGAATACTTCGAATCCGAACAATATTAATCCAAACCCCTCTGTAAACCTTCTGCGATATATCCTAATTACGTACGAACACCTACTTAATTCATCCCCGATTAATCCTTAATTTATCTAACTCGAACCAAAATAAATGCCAATACCATTACTAACGCCGATACTTTAATTATTATTACCAAATTCGGTTTAACCGAATAGAATAATCAAATTTTCAATAAACCGTCAACTATATTCGAATTATAATAATTTAATAATATAGTAGCCGAATTTAATATATTAGAGGATTTAAAAGATATAACCCCTCTTAATATTTTAATATTTAACGACTTTTTAATAAGTATAGATAAAGAATTATTAATATATCCGAAATATATCCCTTATTAATTAATAATATAATAACGTTAATTATATAAAAATTAAAATTATAAACCTAACCCTTATTTTATCCGAAAATATTAATTACTACTCTATTTTCGTTAAAACTATATACTATATCCTAATTATTCTAAAATACCCCGAATCTTCTATTCCTAGTATAATTTATATTGTAGATATTAATAACTTATCCGAAGACTAGGTTTAAGTTCTATAGAACGAGGTATATAAGGGTAGTAATTCGAAATAAATTAATAATATATAAAAGATTAATCCCTAATTAATTTACAATATCTTAAATCTAATATTATATAGCGAGGAAAATACCTCCTAAAGAGATTTCGTTTAATTATTTAAATAACGCTATATACCGTCGTTCTACTTATAAATATACTAGTATTAAATATTATAAATATTTAAATAAACGAATTTAGTAAATATATATATTTATAAAGTCTACCGCTAAATTCGACGAAGAAATTATAAACCTCTTAATTAAAACCTACCTCCGATAAGATAAAGTCCCTTTAATTAAGCGAATTATTAAATATAAATTTATTTATAATTTACTTATAAATTTTATTTTATATCGCTTTAACCTAATTAAAAATAATTATCTTTTACTAATACTATTTCTATAATCAATTAAATATAAATAATTAAGATGTATTAGGAGAAATAGGGTTATAAAGAACCGAAGTACTTATATAAGTTCGTTTAATATATAAATAAAGTAAATTTTTATTTAAGATATATATTTAATAATTAGCGTTATATTTAAAACTTATTTCTATTTAAATAATTATTAGTTATAATCGCTATTAGCTAAAATATTAAAATTCGAAGCGGGGAGAGAAAATACACTTTTTCACTAACTTCCTTAATAACTTTAATCGATTTTAGTCAAACATTAAACTAATTATTAAAAGGTATTTAAAGGACTCTATACCTAATTTATTACCTATTAAAGTATATATTAAAATATACCCTATAACGATAAGAAAGACTTACTATAATAAATAAATTCTTCTTTAATTTATTTAAAACTTATTAAAAATTAATTATCGATAAACTAGAGACCGATTACTTTTAAGGATATAGTACTATCTAAATTCGAGATTATAATATTACTATTAACGTTTATATTCTAATCGATATTAAAACTATTCTATATATTGTTATAATTTCCTATAGTAAATATACCTACCTACCCCCACCTCCTAATAAACCTCCTCAACTAATTATCGATAATTTAATACGGGTATTAAAGAGGGTAGGAAATCCTAGTATAATTTAGAATAAATAAATCCGGAATATATCGACGATATATTAGGGATAAATTAGAGATTAATCTACAATTTAACGACCTTAACCCGTAACCTCTACTTTATTTAATTCTTTAACGAATATAATACTAATACTATTAACTAAATCTATACGAGTTTTAATAATATTAATAAAATTCAATTAGTAATTAAAAAGTATTGCGCTCTTACTTAACCTTTAAGAACTTCGAACTTTAAAACTATAATATATAAATATTAATTAAAATACTAAAATCTAAATATTCGTATAAGTTTATATATCCGAGATTTATTAAAAATAAATTACTAATATTTTTTTTAATAATATATCTAAAGGGTTTTAAATAATAATACTAATTTTATAATCATTTATTTCTTTAAAGAATAAATAGAATTCTTTCGTAAAAACCTTATTAAATCCTTCGAATTAGATATAAACTATAAGCATCTTTCTAATATAAATAATAAGGAAGTTATTTAAAGCTTCTACTCGGAATAATTAAAATAATATAAATTATTAAAATATCCCGAATTCATCCCTAATAGATTTTTAATTCTAATAATTATCCCTCTTATCCGGATTATTACTAATACCGATTCGCCGAAGATATACGCCCTTATATTTAAAACGGTATTCGAAATCTTTTAAATCGATTATAAATATACAATTAAATAGTAGGAATTGGATAGAGAAGGTCTTTATAGTATTACTATAAACTAAAACTTTAAAGCAATTATAAATATATTATTTTATTCTATAATCTATCTATAATATATCCTTATTAATTCCTTAATTAATTAATATAGGGTTTTCAACGTATATTTCTAAAAGAGATCTATACCGCTATAGGGCTATATACTTTATTAACTATATAGTACAATTTTATTATATTTACTTCAAGCGTAATATTCAAAGGTATATAAAGAATAATCCTTAACTACGCTAATAAATAAAAGGGTTATTTACCTATATAACCCTTAATAAATATATATAACTTTATTACTAATTAAAACGTAAATTGAAAATGATTATTTTTAGATTTATCTTAGATAAATCCTAGATAGAACCCTAATTAATTATTCTATAGAGAATTCGCGGGAAGAAATTCAGAATTGGGCTCAAAATAAATATATTCCAATTATTCGTGCTAAATACAACTAAGTTTACTCTAATATAGACTAAAATATATAGGATATACTTCGACTAAATACTAATATAATTGAAATACTATATTAATAATTCTACTATTAGAATAATCGATTTATATTACTACTTCTTTATATTTATATATAAATTACTCGACGTATATTACGGATATATCCAAACTAACCTCTTATTAAAAATATAAAACTTAATCGCTAAATTATAATACACAAATAGGTCTTTAACAAATATAATATTAAATTCAAATATCGAATTAACTTGTTAATAGATTAATTAAATTATAGTATAACGAAGGTAGAGAATAAATAAATAGAATAATAATTTATCTAATTTATTAATAGTTAACCTATTATAAATAAATAGAAGAAGGAAAGTATTCCGATAATTAAGGGGGTAATTAAAAAAGTACTAACTATAATTAATTTAATAACCCCTCTTCGTCTTTTAATTCCTCCTTCTATTTTTACTCTATATAATAAAATAGGATTAATATTTAATAATTCCCTAATTATATTATTATCCCAAACCTTTAATAATTATTAATTGTTTGTGCAAATTTTATCTTCTAATATTATTATTCTAAAATTAATCGGATTCCTATATATCCCAATACTATACTATAAATAAATCTAATATTAAAAATAAACGTCGAATACTTCAAATACCTACCCTATAAGCGTAGATATCGGCTTAAAAGGCAAAAGAAATATAGGCCGAGGAGAAAGATAAAGAATTTACGCGCGCCTTTAAATTTAAAAATGCCCAAATTAAATGAATTAAAGCAAAGAGAAAACGTAAAAAGGAATGTAAAGAAATAGCCGAAATAGAAACTGTAAATATTAAAATACAAAAAGAAGCCGCCGAAGTATAAATAAAACTATAAGAATTAACGAAGAGGGGGTAGGTAATAGAATAAGGGGGGGTATTTATTTAAATTATTAATTTATTATATAAATATTAATAATATATCTAAAATAAATCCCCTTTAAATTTAATATACAATTAGAATAGTAAATATATATTCCAAAATATCTTTCAAACCAAAAACATTAAATAACCATCGAATAATTAGTAAAAGTATTCTTATTTACTTAATTACAAAATTATATTAATAAGCAGATAATTATTTAAAACTTAATAATTTATATAAGGACCCGGATTAATAATAAGTAATAAAAATTATATATTTAGGGCTATTCCTATAAAACCCCTCTACATACAACTAATCCCGTTTTTGTATATTTAAAAATACTTATTATTAAAAATATTATAATTATAACCGACAAATAAATATTATATATAATAATTAAAAAACGTTAAAAATAAACAAATAGAAGTCGAATAGGCATTCCTCTATTAAACCCTTAAAATCCTCTTAATAAACCTTTAACCAAATTACATTATTTCTCTATAGAGAAAATCTAATATAGTCCGTACTTTAAAATATCTTTATATAAACCTACTTAATTAATCTTTCCAATTCCTCTTCCTCTTCCTTCTTTTAATAATATACTTTAGAAGAAAAATTTCTCTATAGAGAAATAATATAGGCTATATAACTAATCCTCCAAATATATTTCCTTACCTCTTACTACCCTTCGTATAATAATATATAATTTATATTACTTTTAATAATACCTCACCCTATTATAAATATAAACCCTTACCTAACCCTAAGATATTATAATTTACTCGTTTATAATAATTAACTAAATACTTTAATTCAATTTAATAATTAATAATATAATTATACCTTCAAACCGTTAAAGTACTCAATTTAACTAATTTTTACTATATACTCCTCAAACCAATAATTATCCCTATTTATATAGTAAAACCTCCTAATCGAATTACTCCTTATAATATTCGATTACTATATTGAAATATCCCTCAACTAAATCGAAACCGACCCCTTTTACCCCTAAATCCTCCGCTACGTCTACCCCTATTTAAAATACTGTATCGAGAGAATATACCGATAAATCTTCTTTCTACGTCTTTTCGTCGTATATTTATTCTAATAATATATTTAAAGAACAAATACTATAAATAATATTAAAAGGTTTCCATTCTTACCCTATACCCTATAAAAACTATACATTGATTACTAAGTATTAAAATCTATATCCTCTACGTCGAATAATAGAAATATAGTAATATTTTACACCCTTCCGAATTATTAATCCGAATGCAATTAACGCATTTATATTCGCAATAATAATCGCCCTATATAGGAGAGGCCTAAAATACCCTATATTAGTATTTACCTTCTCCTTAATAGGCGTACTCTTAAAATAATGTTTAAAAGGGATCGAAACTTTACGAAAACGTTTATAAAAACCTCGGTTAATTATATAGTTATACGGTTTTATACGGTTAACCTTATTTATACTTTATTAAAAGAATAGGAAATATAAAATAGGAGGCTTAGGGGTAATTATAAGTAATTATTAAGTAAAGGTTAATTAGAATATAATTAAGATAAAATTAATCAATATTATTTTAATTACTAAAATATTGCGTAAATAAAATTATACGCTTAAAGCTACCCCTACTACTCTATATATAACTAATCCCACCCGCCCTTATATAAATTAGAATAATATTACAAATATAATTACCGATTATTTATAATTAAACTATACCCTATATATAATACGCGTATTAAATAAATAATAGACAACCTTTATAAATAAATAAGGATCTTATTTAACTACTTAAACTACTTTTAATAAATTGTTCGTTAAGTATTATATTCGAATATTATTTCTCTATAAAAAAAACTAAATATACCCAATATACTAGAATATCTATTCGTCCTAAAATAGCCCTATATATACTAAGTATAAAAGACCCCCGTTCTTTCCCATTCTATTCTTCCTCCTTTTTATAACTCGCACTTTCTATTTTATTTTTCTATAAAAAAAGAATTCTCGCCCTATCGCAATACCGAATACTCGATCACTCTATAAAAATTAAACCCTAAAAAATTAAATAATAAATTAAATCTCCGGCGCTAATTATAAAAAGCTCTAATTCGTTCTTTCCTATCCTACTCTTCCTCCTTCTTATAATAATTCGTATTTTCTATTTTATTTCTCTATAGAAAAAGAATTCTCGCCCTATCGTAATACCGAATACTTAATTACTCTATAAAAATTAAACCCTAAAAAATTAAATAATAAACCAAATTTCTAGTACTAATTATAAAAAATTCTAATTCGTTCTTTCCTATTCTATTTTTCCTCCCTCTTATAATAATTTGTACTTTCTATTTCATTTCTCTATAGAAAAAGAACTCTTACCCTATCGTAATACTAAGCTTTCGATTACTCTATAAAAATTAAACCCTAAAAAATTCAACGACAAACCAAATTTCTAATACTAATTATAAAAAATTCTAATTCGTTCTTTCCTATCCTATTCTTCCTCCCTCTTATAATTCGTATTTTCTATTTTATTTCTCTATAGAGAAAGAATTCTCGCCCTATAATAATACCGAACCCTTAATTATACTATTAAATATAATACTAAGTAATAAATTTAATTTCTCTATAGAGAAATAAATTACCTCTAACTTCTAATTTTACTATTTTAATCTATATAAACTAATTAATTTTCAATAAAATTAAAGAAGGAAAACGGATAACAAAAGGACTACAATAACGAACGACCTTAATAATGCGGTTAATAGCGCTATCGAAAAGAAAGTAGATATAATTACAAATCCTAACCCTAACCCCCCCAAAATCTTCTTTAATAGCCAAAATTTAAGGACGTTCTCTCGCTTCTACTACCTACTTATTAAATAATATAAATTTAATTTTAATAACAACGCCAAGGGTAAAACCTATTATAATAACTACTAAGCCAATATTTTAATTAGAAAAGGTTATTTATTCTATAAGGGGTATTATAACGTATAAAAGTTTATTAAAGCCCTCGATATTAAATTAGACTTATACTCTAAAATACTTACCTATTATAAAAGACCTAATGCCTTCGCCCTATATAAAATCGCTACTATATTAATCGACAAAATATTTTATAATAACGATTTAATTATATTTAAAAAGTAATTACTTCCCGAATAAATAATCGCCTTTATATTAAAAGCGAAGGCACTATATATAGCAAATTATATTACTAATATTTACCGCTATATTAATATTCGTACTATCGGATAATATATAAAATATAAATATAAATACCTTATATTAAAACCTAATACAACTTTCTCTATAGAGAAATAATACCTCTTATACTAATTTATTTTCCGACGTTTAATAGCAAATATTTTCAACCCGTTTACTTACCTCAAAATTCTATACAATTTCGGTTCTACCCTATAAAATCCGAATACGACCTTTAATAATTAAATAAGTATTATTAAAAGCCTCCCCCTTACTTTCAAAAATAAATAATATAATTATATTCTATTTATTATTACCCAATAAAATAATCTCCTTCCCATACCGTTTTATATTCGTATTAATAATTTAAAGGAACTTAATCCAATATAACGTAATCCGGTTAATTGCTATAAGGTCTATATTATTACTATATTCTATATAATATATTTAATATACTTCAAAATATTATAAATAGGAATTGATTAGACTAGTAAAACCTAATATTAGTAATTCCCCTAGAACTAATAATCTACTACGAAAAATTACTTTAAAAAGTACTCTTCTAACGATTAGGTCTAAACTATATTATACTATTTATACGTAATACAACGCTATACTACAAAGAATTAATTTTTCAATCGAAACGGAATCTAATTTAAAACGGCTAAAGCGTACTAAATTATTAGTAATAATAACCGTAATAATATTATTAATCGGAAGGGCTATAAAAATTCTCACGAGAATTTACTCAATAAGGCTTATACAATAATTATAAAAACCATTTTCCAATCCCGCCGAAATTTTAATAATTTATTTAACGTCGAAACCCTTAAAAAGATCGCTAATAATCCCAACTTTACAGCTAAATAGGCTATCAATTTAAATCTATTTACGCAATTAGGCAAAACCTATATAGAATTAATAAAAAAGAAGAAACCAACCCCGAACCAAAAGAAATAGCTCGCAAAATAAAGAACATCGGCCTTTCGGAAACTCTAATTAAAAATATTAATTCTAATACTAAAACGCCAAATCCTTACCCTTATTAAATAACCTATACAAATTAAAAACGACCGCCCTAATACTATTATACGGTTTACTATATAATTTACCGAACCCGTTATCTATAAACCTTAGTATAATACCGATAATATCCAATTTATCTTCTTTAATAAAAGGGCTTTAAAATAATATATATAATGCAATAAATATAATATAATATACAAGAAATTAGTAGAACGCCTAAAGGAGAAAAGCCTTATTAATTAGGAGAAGTAAAATTTAAATACTACTACAATTTTAAATAATATTACTACTGTATAAAAAGAAGTAATAAAGGACAAGTAAAAGTATAGTTTTATAATATCCCAAATTACTATTCGCAGATATCTACTAAAAAAGTAATATAAAGGACGTAAAAACGACTTAATATTTAATATAATAAAGGATTAAGGCCGCCCTATAATAAAGGATTAATATTATTTAAACGAGTTTAATATAATTAACCCTAAGAACTTCGCTACCTTTAAAGACTAATATAACTAAATATAATAAAATTTAAAAAGCGAAAACCAATCCCTCCTATTATATTAATTAATTAATAAATCCTCTTAATTACCCTTCTTATTTACGCTCTTTCTCTATAGAAAAATAAATTAATATTATTATATTACTATTTACTTTCTCTATAAAAAAACAAATTTAAATAATAAATTAACCTTTTCCCTAAATACTTTTATTATCCAATATCTTAAACGCAATTCCCTAAAGGCGGTAATATTCGTAAATAATATTAATACGGGAAAAACTATTATATATATAACTATTATCCGCATATATACTAATTAAATCCAAATATCTTACTAAAATAGGATATATATTATATTATACCTATCCCTCGTCCTTATATTGGCCTCGCTTATCGCCCAAATATTCGCCGAATATACTACTATATTCGGAATTATACTATCTTTTAAATATATTTATAAATACAAGTCCTTAATAAATTTTAAAAATCCCTAAGTAGAAATAATACTTTCGCAAATCGAATTCGACGAATTAATAAAGTATTATATTGTAAAAAAGTATAACGATCCTAATATAATACAAATTATAATCCTAACGGCAATTCCTATTTATTATTGCTATTAAATAACCAAAAATAATTAAAAGAATAAAGATAACCCGCCGGAAAATTAAAAGGATATCGCCTGTATATAAAATAATTCCTCTTGCCCCTCCGGCCAAACGGCTAAATCCGCCGCTGCTAAAGGGAAGGGCACTTACAAAAAGGGTAAATAATAAATAACGGAATCCGAATTAAAACTGGAAAAAATAACTAAATTAATAGCCGAATTAGAAAAATACAACTAGGAAAATATTAACCCGATAACTAATATAAATAATTTAAAAGGAGAAATTAAACGGTAAATATCTCTATAGAAAAACAATACGCTATTAGAATTATTAGAACTAATATATATATTTAAAACCTTACCCCTTCCCTTTAACTAAAACAAATAAAATACCGCCTATATTTAATATATCCTAAAAATAATTATAGCAAAAAACCCTATATTTACCCGGGTAATCTATAACGAAGCGCAATTCCTATAGAACTAATACTCGGGGATATTCTAATAGATTTCCCTACTACTAAAATAAGCCTTTATCTTCGTATCGGCTACCCCGCTCTTCAATTGTATTACTAACCTCTTTATATATACTTCTATAATTTAAGCTAATACGAAATTACTTATTATATTCTTAACGGACTATAAAGGCGGCGCCCTTATAAACTTAAAAAGGTTTAATTATATTAAAGGGACTAATAAATATTAATTTAATAATAACGCCCCTCTATTAATTATCGACTATTTCAAAAATATCGAAGAGAAATAGGGGTTTAAATAATAATTCTTATCCGACTTAGCTTAAAATACTATTTCGGATTCTAGTACTATAATATTATCAAATACTATAAATATATTAACGGAATATAAGTATATTTAATTATCTAGGGGTATAATTATATTTATTATACTCTTTAATAATATAAAGACCTACTTATTAATTACTATACCGCCTATAACGATTAAGCGAATCGCCTTTAAATATAAGGCTTTGAAAAAGGAAATATCTACCTTTACTAATACCCTTCTTAAAAAGATTTACATCCCCGAAAATAAAAATATACTTAATAAAGGGGATAACGACAATAGTAAAATAAACTTAAAAATAACCTATATTTATATACTCTAATACTTTACCTAAGACTTCTACTCGTAGTAATTACTAAACGTCTATAATAATATTATAAAAGCCCTCCGCGCCGCCTTAAAAGAACTCTTCACTACCAAATTAGGATTTCTATTTTTCAGAAATAATAGTAGTAATAACGACGATAATAAGGAAAACGTTACCGCCAAATTAAATATAAAAACCGTTGAGAATTTAATTAAATAAAATTATAATTACGGATTAATATATATCTTCGCCTAATTTAATACTAACCCCGACTATATACCCCTAACCGAACCCGGTCGGGTTTTCTTCTATAATTATGCTAAATTACCTCTCTTTACCTAAATTATATCCTAATACCTCGAATAGAAATTAAAAAAGAAATGAATACTCGTTATAGTTAATTTACTATAAATCCAGATATAAGCCCCCTAACCTACAATTTTAATAGTATATCAAATTAATATTTTTACTAAAGTATTAATCGCTATTATAAAAATATATAGTTTTATTATTAAATCTATCCAATCTTAATAATTACAATCGGACTAGACTACTATTATTACTAATTAGAATTCGCTATATATAAATATTAATATCCTAATATTAAATTCTAATATTAATATAATTGGTTTAAATACTTATTATTAATATTATATTAATATTAATTTATTATTCGTATAGAATATTTCGACTATTCTTCAATATATTAATCGATTATTTCGTATTAATTAAACGAATAAAATAAAATAGTATCTCCCTATTATTTATAATAATATTAATTACTAGTAAAAAGAACGTATAACGAAAAAAGTTAATACTTCTTTCTTTATAGAAAAATAATATAATTATACGCTAACGCCTTCTAATAAATATATACTAAACAATCGGAAATTAAAATCGAATACATTTGAAATTACTATTTATAGACTATCTTCTTATATAAAGCCGTTAAAATTACTATATTATACGAATTTAACCGGTATTTGTAAATTACTAACTTATTATAAAGTATTAATAATTATTTCACCGTCCGCGCTACGCAAATTAATAATGTATACTTATCTATTATAGCGTTATATACTAAAAACCCTAATAAATTCGAAAATAATATATACTACGTATAACTTCTCTAATAACTCCCGATTTTTAGTCCAATAATAATCGACTACAATTTTAAAGATAAACCAAATAATATCTTAACCTTAGAGGACTTCGAAGAATACTATAAGGAAATATTTAATTAATATATAATAAAAATCGTAAAAGAGGAAGCGTAAATACTAGAGTAGCGTAAGCAATTTATATTAGTATTTACGAATATTCTTTTTAAAGGGACGAAAGAGGACGCCTATAAACGCTTCGTCTTCTAAAAAGAATATACAAAATTTATTAAATAGGCCGATATTAAAATTAAGAAGAATAATAATTATAATACTCTACGCGAAGAATACAATAAAGATTTAACTATTTAATATATAACTCTCGTAATACTATATAAATCCCAAATAACTACTACCGAAATACCGATTAATTTAAAGCGTTCTAACGTATCCCCCAATCTATTATCGCCTAACTATACTTCTAAATAATACCGCTTAAATAATAATAATATAAAAAGAATAAGTAAAAATAAAACAAAAGGATCGAATAGTATAACTTTCTCTATAGAAAAATAAAGCGCAATTATATCAAAACTTAATTTAACCCTATAAACCGTCGAAAATTCCAACCTCTAATACCGGTATATTATTACTAAAGAATTTAATATACCCTAAATACCTACTTTTCCCAATAAATAAACTACCCAATCTAATATTTAAAAGTTTAAAAAACCTTAAGGGCAAACTAAATTAATTTTCTCTATAGAAAAATAAAGTGCAATTATACCAAAACCTAATTTAACCCTAAAAGGCTTCAATAACTTTCTAATCTTTAATAAATTAAATAATTAAACTATTTAATCTAATATTAAAATATTTAGAAAATCTTAAGTAAAACCTAATTCCTTTAACGGGTTTAATTATCCGATTACCCAATTTAATATTAAAATATCTAAAGAATATTAAGGGCAAACTAAACTAATTTTCTCCGTAGAAAAATAAAACGCAACTACGCTAAAACCTAATTTAATCCTATAAACTATCGGCAACTCTCTATTTAATACTAATAATAATAAAAATTTATCTAACGCTAATAATAATAATAATAATACTTTAACCCTCTTTAACGACGGTATTTACAATAGTAATAGTAATACTCTATTTAACGCTAATAATAACGATAATAATAATATAACCCTTATTAATAATAATATTTATAATAGTAATAGTAATACTCTATTTAACGAAGAGGGCTTCAAAGGGGGCGACACCTCTATATTTAAAGACCTAAAAGAAGAATTCGAAAAAGTACACGAATATAAATAAATAAATTTAGAAGGCCCCGAACAACCTTTACTAAACTACGAATAACTCCTTACCCTAACGAAAACTATAATAATATAACTTCGAGCCGTTATCGCTTAAAAGAATAAATTTACTATTAATAGAGGAGAAACGCTCTAATTCATTAAATAATATTTCTATGTCCAATTTACCGGTAAAACCGTTTACGTAGAATATAAATAAATTAAGAAGTTTAAATACCGGTTTACTAACCTTAATTATAATGTAATCAAATATTTCGGTACCGAAAAGGACTACCTTACTACGTATAACTTCTTCGGAAATAAACTCTAACGTAGCGAATTCAAATTCGATTTAGCCTAATTAAAAGTATATTATCCTCTAAAGAATTTTACTAATAATAAATTAAAAGATTTTACAAATATTAAATATACCGGTAATATTTAAAGTAGACAATTTAGCGAAATATAAATAGCTATAAAAGGAATCGATAATTAAGAAAATAGGATTTACTTCCCAATTATCACCAATTCTATATAAATCTACAATATTAAATAATAATATATAAATTAATTACTTCTAATAATTATAAAAATAATTCGGGTTATTTATTAATACTATATTAAAAAGGATTATTAAAAGCAAAATAATTCGGAATAAATACGAATAAACCAATTATTCGATATTATAAATTAAAGGATATAATAATAAAAATAAAAAGATAAAACCTCTTTTTCGAACGATATAAAGGAAGACAAACTATTTAAACCAAATATTATTTACTACGGAATATATTTAAATCTTACTCCAAAATTCTATTTATTCGTTAAATACTATTATTCGTCGGTTTGTATATACTATTATCCGAATTCTATATAACCCGGCCGCTTATTATTATTCTTACCAACTATATTATCAAAATCTTTTAAACTTAATAATTATTAACGTTAAACTCCTCTCAATCTTATCTTATTCTTAATCTTATCTTCTTTTTAATTTTATTTCATTTTCTATCTTATCTCTTTCTCAATTTTATTTTATTCTATTTTATCCCATCCAATCTTATCTCATCCTTTCTTATTTTATTACTTTATATATATAATCGGAATACATAGAATTATAGTTCGTCTAATTTACTATCCCCTAAACTTATATCCCCTAAGCTTATATTTCTCTATAGAAAAATAATAATTCTAATAGGACAATATAAATTAGGGTAATTTAAATATATTAAAAGGCTTTAGAAGGTAAGTATACTACCGCTTTTTTTCTCTCAATTTAAATTTAAATACCTTTTAACTCCTCTTAACGGGCTATTATACCCGATCTAAATATATAAATAAACGCTATATAATTAATAACCCCCTACTACCCCCTTACTAACCCCGCCTACCGATTATAAATAACCTATACTAGCCGAATTCCCTATATTAATAATATTATAAAATCTCGCCTAACCTCTTTACCCCCCTTCTTTTATTTAAACTACTACTTTTATTAATTCTAATTCGTACCCTCAAATTACTAGATTTATTATAATTACCAAAATTAATTAAATAATACTACAACTATTAATTACAATACAATCCTTTATTAAAAAAGCAAACTTTAAATCTAATAACGTATTCAAATTCAATGCTATTAAGATTCTTATCGCGGGGTAATTAATAAAAAATCGACCGACTTTAAAATAAATCTCAATTCAATCGAAAAAAAAATCATATTTAGTAATTTAAATAATAATTTCCTTAATTCGCTATAAAAGCGTTATAATAAATTAATAAGTCTAAACTCTACTAAATAGCCCGATAAGAGGTCAACTCCTTCTCTTATTAATTTTTAAATTTACCCTATTTTATCGCAAATATAAGGGGGACGAATAAATAATAACTAATATTCTTAAAATTTAAATAAAGTATTAATATTTTACAATACTAATTATTTTATTTACGAAGAAGGACATTTCTACTATTTTCACTTCTTTTTTTCGCTAATTTCGGAAATATACTATTATTTTCGAATCTATATTCATATTTCGGCTTTATATTTTTCTAATAACCTATTTAAAGGAATAGGCGAAAATAAAATAAAGGGATTGAATAATACAAATTTCTCTACAAAAAAACAAAGTATAATTAAAATAAAATAAAATATAAACTTCTTAAATAATATTTATAAATTGTAAATAATATATTAGTTATAAGGCGTATAAATTCTGTAAATAGAGTAGAAATCTATTAAAATTTATTATATAACGTCTAATCTTCTAATATTATTTAATATTAATTGGGTATTTATATTTAATAAAATAACCGGTATAAATAATATCGAAATATAAAATCTCTATTATTTTATTAGAAAGAAATTTTAATATTACTATTAAAGCGGGTCTTAACCGTATCCTAACTATTTAGAAAAGACTTTTAATCTTACCGACTATTTACTTTTTACTTTAATCTACTATATAAATATAAATAAATTTATTCCGAATAATAAACCGCGGGTAAATAATTATAGTAATAGATGTAGCCGAATCTACTCTATTTATCGGATAAACGTTTATAATACTAAATATTAAATAGAAATTTTCTTTATATCTCTAAATGAATTTATATATTAAAATAAATAAAAAAATAAATGTTTATATACCTAAATTCATAACATTATTACACTATTATCCAATTTCTCATCCAATGTTTACTATAACTTCTTTTTCGCTAAATTTCTTATTTTATAAAAATACCCGCAAACCGAATACTTTATTTACCCCTATAAATAACAACGAACAAAAATATAAATATATTCTATTTATATTATATATAATAAGTAATCTAATAAAGAGCGCTTTAAATTATAATACCTCCCTTATATATATAAACGCTTACTCCGCCCCTACTCCGCCTATTTACTATATTTATCCTTACCCCCTCGGTTCTTTTAATACTTTATTTTCCCCAACTTTTCACTATATTTTCAACTCCTACTTCGTATTTCCTCCTTTAATAATTTATATTACTATACTTCACTACTTTATAACTCCTATATTACTATTTCAATTACCCTACTATATTTATTTCTTAGTACAACCGCCGCCCAAATTCGGCCGCTTTAACATATAAAGACTTAAATTAAATATTATATCAAGGACTTATATAAACCACTATTTATCGTTTAACCATCGCCGCCCGAACTTGGCTACTTTAATAACTAAGACTTTAAATTAAATAATATATTAAAAATATTCGAAATAACCTTAAAGAATATAATTTTAATTAATATTTAATTATTAGTTATTAAAAACTTAATATTCTAGAATATTATTATTAACATAGTCCCTAACCTATAATTATAATAGAAAAAAAAAAAAATTAAAAGGGCATTATACAATCGGTTCCAATACTACGAATAAAGCAAAAATATAATACCCCTACCCTACAACCCCTATTAAATATTATTAATAATGTATTTAATAATATAAATTATATAAAGAAATAATACTAATAATAGTACAACCTCTAATTACCAATCCTAACCGCCGAATAAAAAATATAAGGAATTTAATTAAAAGGATAAATACAATACAATATAAAATAACGAAGAGTAATACCAAATAGCTTATAACTATTAATTAATATTACTCCCAAATTCTATAACGCTTAAACCGTCTAATATATATTCTATATTTACTATTCCTATTACAATTTATACTAATTCGTCGTAAAAATAATAGCGTTATATTCTATTACTACTATTCGAAGCTCTCCTTTTCAAACCCACGTCAAAACATATAAAATTATACAAAATAGTATTCTATATTCGAAATATTTAATTAGTTCGAAAAGACTACTAATCTACTCCAATAAATCCGCTTACTTTTAAACGTATCTCTAACCTATTTATATTAACTATTGTAAAAAATACTTATAACAAATATTAATCGCTCGTCCTCGCCGCTCTACTCCCTAAGCAAAAGGACATCTAAGGGAAAATTTATAAAAAAGTATATATATAATTATATTTTAGAATAAGCGCTATCGATTTACTCACAGCCAATCGATAACCCCTTATATCCAACCCTACCCACCCAATACCGAATCTCTAAATAAAATTCAAATTATTTTAAAACCGAAAAGGTCTTATTATTATATATAAACCTATAAGTTTACCCAAATAAATTACTACTATTTAAATACTATATTCGAATTTAATATTCCCTTACTACAATGCTTAATTACAATTTAAAACAACTTTAAATATTAAATAATCCGAAAATTTAAATAATTTCAATAATATATTCAAATTAATTACTAAAGATTATTACCTAATACCGATCCTAAAAACTAATCTTCTATTAAATTACCGCCGGAGGGGGAATTAACTCTTACAAATGTATTTATTAAATTTTACTAAGACTATTAAAATCGATACCGATAATACTAGATTAATAGAAGCCGGGTCGTACTATAAACTAAATAATTTACAAATTCGCTCTTACTTTAATTTACCCTACCCAACGGAAATAAATATATTACTACTTCAAAACGTTTTGAAAAGTATATATTACTTCGTATATATTTTAATAATTATATATATACTAATTGTAATAATATTCTTATAAATACCTCTAACGCCTAATCTTTACCTTAATTCGAAAACCTAATATCGCAAATCGAAATAATCAATCGCAATATTTTCTATACTAGGCTCGAACTTACTAAATAAATAGTACTTTACTATACCGCTATATTTTCGCAATTAGAATCGGTTTTATAAGTAAATAATCGGATATAATTAATAGAAGCTCGAATAAAAAGAATAATAAATATAATAATTATAATATATATAATACTTTCAAATCGGAATAGGATAGCGTTAAAGGCTATATATCGAAATCGGTCGGAGATAAATCGCTCCTTATAGAATATTATACCAAATTTATAAAATATCTTTAAAGAAAACAAATAAAATTATTTTCCCTCTAAAAATATATATTTAAATATTTGCTAAATTACTTAAATATAATTATAATACTTTATAATCTATTCGTCTTCGAATTTAGTAATCTATATATTAATATTAAATGATTTTATACGTTCGTTTATTCTTTCTCTATAGAAAAATATTAAATACTACTTATATCGTCTATTTTTTCTCCATAGAAAAACCTTTCGTATATACAATTTTATTTCGCTATCTAACATTTTTCTATAAAAAAAGAATAAATTTTACGAAAAGCGTCCAAAATATTTCCCTATAGAAAAAAAATAAACTCCGCGAAAAATAATTACACTTAATATAATATTTAATAACGTTATTCAATCCGGATATTAATCTAATATATTCCGGGCCGGCGTTGTCTAAACTATATATCCCTATATTAAATATCCCCGGCCGGTATTGGTATATTAAGACTTGGGGGATTATAAGTCGGGAAATAATAAATATTACTAGCGAGCCGGCCGGCGTAAACGATAATAATACTAATATCGTCGTACATCCTGCAAATTTCGAATAATACTTTTAAATTTTAAAATTTTGTATTAGTAAGCGCATAGTATTCTTACTTTAAAATTATAATTTAATTAATAGGAAATCTATAAATAAAATATAATACTGTTAAATTTATACGATCTAAATACAATATTATATATAAAAATAAATAAAAAAGGTTCGAATATTATAAAGAAAAGCCCAACTATATCTCGTGTATATATATACTCCTACTATTTATAATTAATAATCTAAGTATATTATAAACGAGAATAGGTATAAATATATATTAAGTATAATAAAAAAAATATAATTCGAATTAATAACCTCTCAAAAATATAATTCGTATAAATATTAATTACACTATACTACCGCGTTTTATAATATAATCACTAACCGTATTTATATAAAGTTTAAATAGTATTATTTTAAATACTTAATTAATATAATTATTTAAGTAAATAAATCCAAATTTATTGTAATTTTATCCGAAATTAGTCTATATTATATATAGATTTTATCCGATATTTTACCCTTCTCAACGGATACGTACAATACAATACAAATAGTGTAATTACGTACTCGTATTTATTAATTTAACGGGAGGAATAATAATTAACCTATTTTCTTTCGAAATTTCTTTTCTTTAATTCTTCTTCGACTATTCAAACATTTATTAATTTACCCCCTTTACCCCCGCTATTCCTATAAAATCCATTGAAAATAATCAATAACTTATCTTCTACAATAACGCCCCCTTACCGAAAATTTACAACTTCTAACGTATATAAAGAATATTTAAATAGTAATTAAAAACCTATTAAACCCGAAGATAAATATAAATACTAAGTAATAATACCCCCTTTAAAGACTAATAAATATATAAATATTAAAATTAATCGCTAATTTATCCCTAATCTATCCCCGCTAACTATTTTATAAAACGTATATATAATTGCCCCTAATAAAATCTTTTACTACTAGAAAAAGCCTAAGCCGGATTGTAATAGCGCAAATATTTAATATAATTTCGATATAAGAAATATTTAAAAATTATTAATATTAAATCAATAACTAATTTTAAACCTTTCTAAATTATATTCACTACTTATAGCAATTTTATTAAATATCTAAAGGGTATTTATAATATCCCTAAAGAATATTTGCTTAACCTTTCAATTAGAAGTATTAAAGCTAAAATTTATAAAATAGTATTCCCTTAGGCGGAGCTAAGTTGTTGCCTAAGGGAGACAGTGAAACGCCTATATTCCTTCCACGTATTTCTAAGGAAAAAATTTTAAAATTTTTTTTTTAAATTTTTTTTTTAAATTTTTTTTTAAATTTTTTTTTTTTTAGGAAACCCAATTCTTAAAGGACCCATTCGTCAATTTTTTTTTAAATCAAAATTCCTCCTCAACCAAAGGCCGGATTAACTTATAGCCGGGTGCAAAATGTCCACCGTCTTTTTCTCATTATTCTGGTGCCTTTTTTTTTTCTTTTTTAGGGTTAGGGTTATTAGTGATTGAAAAGACTTGGTCATTTTTCAAATTTTGGTCGTTGAAAAGACTTAGTCATTTTTGAGGACTTGGTCATTTGGAGGATTTGGTCATTTCTAGGGTTAGGGGTTTTAGTCATTGAAAAGACTTGGTCATTTTGAAAATTTGGTTATAGTTCTTATCGCCTCCCATCTTTGACTTGGTCATTTCGCGGACTTTGGTCATTTGCAACGATTCAGACGGTCGCATCTCAACCACCACAAGGCTTCACGCATTGATCAAAATGCGAAAATGACCGCAAAATTAAAGCGAACAATCTGCAATTGAGTGCACGAGGATACATCCCTTGGTTGAGGAGAGGCGTTGATGCAAAGGTACATTTGGCAAATTTTTTGTCGCTGCTATTGACACCGTGTCTTGATGACGACACAATTTCCTTTTTGGGCCAGGGGTGGTCCGTGCGGCACGTGGAATTTTCTGCACGTTGGGCCCGGATAGACAGAAATCGCCGCTCCTTCCAGTTTCGGCGCTTCGGTGGGCCCACGGACCATGACCTTTGGTGTGGATCTTCCATGGCACCTTTGGTGGGCCCGACCTCAGCGCCTCAAGGTGGAAGAATGGGCGTTTCAATAATTACTATTAATATATAACCTATTCCTAATTAATCTTAATCTAAAACTAATTATAAATAAATCTAAAATAATATAAAGATTTTATAATTTCTATAACTTTTAATTAAACTATAACCGTCCTTATCCCTAATAAAACTCTATAACCGGTTATTCTTAAAAAATATAAGGTAAAATTAGACTTAACCGTTTAAGTTAAAAACGCCCTCCGGGCCAAAATATTAGACTTATTATTAATTGAAAAGGGGGAGTAGTAAAAGAAATAGTAAGAAATGTAGTAGGAAAAGTAATAAGAGAAGTATTGGAAGAATAAAGGAGATACGGAATTATTAGAAGTATTGTTAGAATTCGAAAATAGAAAAGTATAAGAGGATAGAGAAATATAGGAGGATAGAAAAGTATAAGAGGATAGAGAAGTATAAGAGGATAGAGAAGTATAAGAGGATAAAAAAATATAAGAGGATAAAGAAGTATAAAAAAAGTAGTAGGAGAAACAATAGGAAAAGCAGTAGGAGAAATAATAAGAAAAGTAATAGGAAAAGTAATAAGAAAAGTAATAAGAGAAGTAGTAAGAGAAATAGTAGGAAAAATAATAAGAGAAGTATCGGGAAGATAAAGAAAATTCGGAATTATCGGAGGTATTATTAGAATTCGAAAATAAAGAAATATAGGAGGATAAAGAGGTATAGGAAAACTAATAAAAGAAAGAAGCAGAGGAAGAAGCGGGTAGTTTTATATAAACCCCTTTCTAAAAAAATAGGAACGTAAATCTCTTAAATCTATCTCTAATAAATCCCCAATACATCTTCGATATATCTACGAATTATCCCTAACTAATAATTATTATTTAAGTCAATATCTAAATAATAAAAAAGTTATATAAAGAACGCCTTAATATAATTTTATCTACTCCGTTTACTTATTTAATATATAAAGAGCTTAAACGTATTTATAAATTTTATTTTAAATCTATATTTTAGAAAGCCTTTACTAATTATCAATTTATTATAAATCCTCCTCCTATCCGTCCTAACTATAGTAATAAAGGCCGGAATTACGCTATTTAAAACGTATTTCGTTGTAATATAGATAGGCTTATAGAACCTACTACTTCTTTATCTATAGTTTAAGCCTAGTAATTATAGTTAAAGTATCGGCGTTAATAATAGTAATAGTATAAGTATTAGCGCTTATTTTAATTTAATTAAGATAAATTAGAAATAATTTAGCGATAAATCAATAATAAATCTATTAAATATTCAAATTAATATAGTCCTCGAGGTATAAAGTATTCGTATAAATAAATTATTTCTCTATAAGGAAACTTCTACAAGCGATTAAAGATCTTTTTCTATAGGGGAACTTCTACAAACGGTAAATTAAGTAATAGTATAAGTATTAACGCTTATTTTAGCTTAATTAAAATAAATTAAAAATAATTTAGCGATAGATCAATAATAAATCTATTAAGTATTTAAATTAATATAGTCCTCGAAGTATAAAGTATTCGTATAGGTAAATTATTTCTCTATAGGGAAATTTCTACGAGCGATTAAAGATCTTTCTCTATAGGGGAACTTCTACAAATAGTAAATTAAGTAATAGTATAAGTATTAACGCTTATTTTGGCTTGGCTAGGATAAATTAGAAATAGTTCAATAATAAATCAATAATAAATCCATCAAATATTCAAATTAGTATAGTCCTCGAAGTAAAAATATAAAGTATTTATATAAATAGGTTATTTCTCTATAGGGAAACTTCTACGAACGATTGATCTTTCTCTATAGGGGAACTTCTACGAACGGTGAGTTAATATTGTAATTTGCTATATTGAACTGACTCCGTACGAATATAAATTGTAATAACTATATCAATTTTCTTCCGTTGTAGGTCGGAACAATTTTGTATGTAAATACACGGACCATTAGGTCAGGAAGCTTTGGAGATGGGGTCGGGTCATCTGACCACTCGCTATCATAGCTGTGGAGAGCACATCCACTGTTTCCATGTAATGGTGGGGTCTATGTACCTGCGTAAACCTCATCACTACAGCTGTCTGTTTGAGCTTTGAGGTCTGCTTTGTCTTGTCAACAATACCACCCGACCTTGCATCGTCCGAAGTGATGAGAAAATAGTCAATGCATGTCTAAGCTCCCCCGAAGAAAGTCTGTGAGCGTCGCGAGTCAAGTTTGTGACACATTGCACAAATCTAGCACAAAAGGCGTCTCACTTCGCGGGGAGCTGCTATATATGGTGTTAGTGTAGCCACTCTTTGAAAGGGATGGCGCAACGCCGCACGTACATTCGTATACCTCTACGTAAGCGTTCAGTGCAGCGTATCAAAACTCTCGTACGATGGTGGGAAAAAGGGCAAACGATTATTGACATACTCTTGCGGCTTCAGTTCAATCAAGAGTCCGTTCTCAGCCGCGAATCCCGGAGTGCGGCGCAAAGAGTTTTCACAAGGTTCCGTGGTGTCGGCCTCTCGGCTTACCAGGGATGATGCCTTCCAGGACGCCGGGACGCCGGGGGCGCCGGGCGCAACGGACATCGTTGATGATAGCGGATGGACTTGCCTATTCGGGGGTTTTCTTGTCGTCAGACAGCGTCTCGGCTTTTCCATCTATTTATTTTCCGTATGTTCCAGATCGAGATGTTCGTCCTGGTTGTCAAATGTCATCTGTACGCGCTGAGGCGAAAGGATAGACGGAATAAATGTCAAAGGCGTTGATGTACGTCAAAGGTAAACCTCAGCCACCGGATCGACAACCAATGGGAGTCGCAAATCCCCATCCTTCCTTTTCAATTTTTCAATACGGGCAAATCGTCCAAGTTTTATAAGACCGTCCCAGCTTCAGGTGCTGATGATCACGACGCCCATGACGATATGGCAAAGTACGGTTATGCACAGGAGATGATGTATGTATGGCCCGCCTGTCCGCGGCACGTCAGACATGTGTCAAGTCTTGGACCTCTTTTCGGTAGGATCTTCTTCTGAAACGAGACCGAGATAAAGTGCATGTTGTGCATTTCGCAGTCGGTGTCCTTTTGCAGGATTGCCATCTGCAGGGAAAAGGAAAATTCCGACATTCTTTTCTCAAAGGAGCAACGACCGTGCCGCACAAGGTGCCTTTTTTGGAGGTGCAATGTCTGTCCTATTCGCCATGAGGCAGTTTAGCAAACATCAAACAAAAGTTGTAAGTCTAGAATTTGTCCTATCCCTCCAGCTGAGGGAGTTCTCCCTCCCTTTGCTCCCCTTTTGGACATATATCCAAGCCAATTGCACAGATATCTGCTGCAGGTGTACCGGTATTAGCCATTTGGTTCCCGAGTCACCCGTCGGTGGCTCAACCGGGGTAAGGTAATGTGTGTGCACCGGCATCATGTCACGCGGCTGACAAGAACGCCGCAAATCCGCTACTAGTTCAGGTACCCGTCACGGCAACCAGCCAGTCACATTCCCCATTCCACAAATCCGTGCTATCGGTAGCCAACCTGGTGACCTCCTTCAAGCCTCCCTTGACCGTGCTGCCGTATAATGCCCGGGCGTACCTGCTCTCCACATTGGCGGAGAAACCGGGCTGAGTGTGCTACCTCGGCCCTACTGAGAGGTCCCGGAACAGAAACAGTTCGCCGCCTTGTCCTATTCAGACACCTTTTGTACTCCCAAAAAGGCGTATTGCTGCGCAAGGATGGTCAGAAACCGAGCCCGTATAAGAACTAACAATGCCTGTCAGTCATCTTTCTCCCTCCGCAGACTCGAACGATATACGGCTCAGCCTCGACGCCTTATCGCACTCGAGTCAATCGCAGCAGCCCCAGGCCCCTTGGAAGGGCTACGGCCCAGTGGATGAATGTCCCTCGACCGTTGCCGAGTACGGAAGTTCAAAGATGTTCGTTTTTTCTCCCTGTTGAATCGTAAAATGCCTTTTTTTATTGCCTGACACCGACATGACATTCGGGGCGCAACCGGGTGTTGTTGTAGTAATGCCTGCTGTGTGTGCGCATAACGTCTTCAAAGCAGACCATCGGACTCTCCCTTCAGGCGTTCGACACGCTTCTGTTCCCAGTTGTCGATGTCCTTCGCCGCCAGTCTCTGTAGCTCGTGTGTCAGCAGTGCTGTATTTAGCAACAGCGAAAGCCCTCCTGAGCCATCGAAAACCCAATGTCGACTTACGTAGTACTCCTCGCGAATGTCCACCCGGCGCTTCCTCTGACCCAGACCCAGCTCCTCTTCACGCGACACCTGTCGGACCTTCCGGTCGTATTTCTCGTAGCGAATGGCGGCGGCAGGGGTGAGGATGAAGGAGCCGGCAACAATGACCGACATGAAGGGAAGACCGAAGAGAAGGAAGGGGTGCTTCTTCATCATTGCACGGTACTTGGCGGCGAAGGTGTTGGTGTTCGCCTTCGAGGGAAACTTTTTGCTTTGGAACGCCATTTTGCCGAAGATGCCTTGCGCAAGTCCGTAATCAAAGGTTGAGATTATTCGATATACGATATTGTAGCGTACAGTTGGCGGCTAGGTCGATATCCGAGGTTGGCGGAAACGTCACGATTCAACAAGCATTCGATGTCAGAGTCGAAGAAGCATTGACGGATTGATGGATGTGACGACGGGACCGGAGCATGCAAAAGCTCAGGTGGGGCCCGCATGCCAAGAAACGTGGTTGCGGATGGGATCATCGTGGAGGGTTAGGGTTCCCCTTATGACACCTACGACGACAAGACTCACAAGAGAACTTAAACAGAACTTGACCTCCGATGGTCTTCCAACAAAACTTAAATAGTGCATTTATTTCATTTGCTATGCGTTTCAAGAATGCAGAGCACGATGATTTTCCAATAAACAAGATCCATTGTGGTGAGACAGGTAAACCAATCTACCTCTCAACAACAAGTACCAAACACCTCACCCATCGTCAAATGGGATACCAAAAACCGATAGATAATAATCATCACACATAACCTTAAGAGGTACCTCACCACATCAGTAAGCACCCGTCCTCTTTTCCCACCTCCCCCCCTCTACGACCTCCACATCCCCTCTCCCCGTCCTAACCGGCGTCCCCGCCTCCAACTTCAACCCCGGCACCTTTGCGCCCTCCCGTCCCGTAGCCCAAACCACCAGCCCCACCCAATTCTCTCCTTGATAATTCAAAATCCCCTCAGGAACAGGGAAACTAGTCTGCGGACCAATGTGGCTTACGTACCGCCCGTATTGGAAGCCGTTGACGTAGAGCCAGGCTCTGTATTCTTCTCCTTGCTGAAAAGAGGTGGAGTTGTCAAAGACGAAGCTCAGGGGGATGTCATACTCAGAAGAGGGGACGGAGAGGGGGAAGGATGTGGTGTAGAAGGCTACGCCTGGTGAGGAGAGGCCTGTGAAGGGGGTTGAAGAAGAGTTGGAGGAGGAGGAAGAGAAGGCGGAGGAAATGGGGGGAGAAGGCAGGTGGTAACCTTGTCGTTCGACGTAGAGACCACCTTCGTTTAGAGGGCCGCGGGCTTTATCGCGGTATTGTTCGCCGCCTAGGTTGCCGGTGAGTTTCCAGGTGATGTCGGATTTGGGAAGGGATGTGTTTGACTGTGAAGAAAGAAGGGAGTAGTCCAAAATGCCCCGTGGAAGCTTCATGGTGTCGTCGCCGACTGTCCAGTCCTCGTCCAGACCCATGTTGTCGACCAGCACGGTGAAAATGTAGTGCTTGCCCGCGACGAGCGGAGAGGGAAGGTCGTACGTGTCGTTGTGCACTGAGGCGGCACCGCTGCCGGGCCAGCTGCCGACGAAGGAGGAGTTGAGCCAGACGGAGGAGCCGAAGGCGCTGCCGCCTATCGTGGATATGTACAGCTTGGTTTCGGCGCCCGTGGCGGTGAAGTGGCCGCGGAAGAGCAGGGCGCCGGTGTGGAAGCCGTAGTCGGAGGCATAGAGGGAGATGGGGGTCTTGAGCGGACCGACGTAGGTGTTGTTGGTGGATTTGAGGTTGGCCGAGGGCCAGGCTGAGTCGTCGTAGTCGGGTTGGATCTCGGGGAGGGAGTCGATGTAGGACCACTTGGCTGTGGAAAGGTCGGGGAGGGAGATGGTAGGAATCTTGTAGTCGATTTTGACAATGTGGTTGCCCTCGGGGTTTATTTGGTACGTAGTAGTCTCGCCGTTAATTTGGAGCTTGGTAACCTCACGTGGCACGCCGATAAGCTCGAGTGTCGTTGTGGTGTTGAAGTCGGCTTGAAGTGACAGAGAGTTGCCGTCTACAGAAGCAGATCGAATAAGATAGCCGCCATTTACAATAAAGGAGGATGATGTATCGGCGATCTGGGGTGCCCAGTAGTTGTATGCAGAGTTACGATCTGGTCATCTGTTAGCGATGAGACACTTCAAAATATCAGAGGTTAAGTGAAACCGACCAAGAATGTAGATGTGCAAATTGCCTGCCTTGAAGACCCTCCTTTCGGAGCTCGTTTTCCACTGAACGACGGTGAACGATTTCTTGACTTTATTCTTGATCGTTTTGACCTGCACCGACGGGCCTGTCGACTTCCACTTGACTTCATCGGCAATTGCAAGCTCGTGTGTTTCACCTTCACCACCATACACGACCAATACCGTTCTATCACTGAACTTCTGCCAAGTGAAGATCTCTGCTGTCGAGTAAATCAACTTGTGGTCGCCGACAGGATAATCCATGACGTGTATCTTGCTGTCTCGCCTGCTTAGTGTGAGGGAACCACCAAGAATGGGAATGCTCAGATTCCCAGCTGAGGTGGACAGCGAGAGGGTATAAGGGGTGGAAGCAAGCGTCTGGTAATCGGTGTGGCGAACAACGTAGAACGAGCCTCGCTCTGGAGTATAGTTGACTAGGGCAGTTACAGTAATGTCCGTGTTGGGGCTGTAGACGCCGGTCTTGTTGCTGATGTCAGGTGTAGCTGTGAGGTATCCAGGTGAAACCTTGAGGAAGTTGGCTTCCAGTTTCAACTCCGAATACTTCTCGCGAGAAACGGTACGGTCCTCGGCTATGGCAGCAGCATAGTCGTATGAGGTGTAGCCGCCCGGATGTCCCAGGTTACCCCAGTTGGTGCCTCCAAAAATCTGTACGGGTTAGGCCTGGAGCTGTGAGGCGGGTCTTGGGGAGTAGCATACCATATAGAGGTTAAAGATGGTGACGCCAGAAGCAAACATGTTCTTGTAGAAGACACGGACTTGCTCATGATTAATGAGTTGCCCGCACTGGTCAAAGCCATATCCGCCCCACGGGTCGAAACTGCCGCCCTGTTCAAAACAGTCAGTCAGTGTGTTCTAATGGTTCAACGTCCGTGTTAGAAGGTGTACCTGGAACTCTGGTACAGTGTACGGAGTAGCAGCACTAAAATTCAGGTGCTGGGCACGATACTGCGTTATCAAGTTACCCAAAGGCCATGTTGTGGGATTCTTGCAATCAAAACCCAATGGATAGCCATCGTGCCCTAAGCACATTGTAAGCCAAGCGTATTCTCGACGTCTTGTCAAGATCCCACGTACCGTAAATATCAACCTCTCCTTTTCCTGAGCCAGGAAGATTGTGACCACCCTTCCATGAAGCATCGTTGCTCATCATAGGGAGAACGATACCGGCATTTCGTGCCTGGTCAATCACATATTGCATGTAATCGGGATCAGGGAATTTGATTCCTGCAGCGGCGCCGGTATACTCGTTCTCGGGTTGGTACAGGATGATGGGGCCACCGTTGGTTATCTGGTATTTGGCTATGAGCTTGTCGATGTTGGCGATGTAGCTTGTCTCTGTCAGTTCAGGCCATGTATGGAACGGGTGTAACTTTCGAAGCTCCCCACTCACTTATCAGTAGCAGCAAGGTACTCCGGATCCGCTGTCCTTAGGTGTCCCTTGATTCTCTGAAGCCAGCCTGGGAAGCCACCTCCGGACGCCTCGGCATCTGTAGGTTTGTTAACAAGCTGCGTTTGGTGTAATTCCATATGGAAGCACTTACTGATGTAAGGTCCAGGTCTCGCGATTAGGTAGATCCCCGCCTCTTTGGCCGCCTCGAAAAAGGCTGAATAGTCAAAGATGCCTTCACCACGGAAGACTCCCGGTTCTCCCTCAAGTAATGCCCAGTCGAGATAGAAGGAGACAGTGTTGAGGCCGAGAGCCTTGACCTTCTGGAAGATGTCCAGCCATAGTGACGGAACAGGCAAGCGGAAGGGATGAACCTCGCCGCTGAAGATCATGAGTCGTTCGCCATTGATGAAGAGCGACGAGTTATCGAAGGTGACGATATCCTGAAGAAGTGTCTGGGGCTTCAAGGTCTCGGCATGTCCTAAGCCTGCCGCCACGGACATGGCCGACAGGATGGAGAGTAGCCTCATGATGGATTCCTTTGCGGTGAAATCACAAGGCAAGGTTGACAAGTCGCAGATGCAGCCACGCTGGGATGGAGACGCAGGAACCAGACATTTGGGAACACCCTATATTTGTAGTATATTTCAACTTCGGTCTATGGTGTCATACGTACCTCAGATATTCCCCAACGGACGGGTACCTGCTAAGAGTAACTCAACCATACCAGTTGACGAAGCTGTTCCTCGTTAACCGCCATGAACCAGCCCCCTTTGTCTTTCCCCGCGTCTGCTTTTGAGGGCATACCACATACAATACCCCGAGGTCACCATCGTGACCAAGACGATCACCGGTCTCGCCATAGAGGATCCTGCCGCATTCATGTCCTGGTCTTCTAGTCTCTTGGTTACGCCGTAGCCGAACGGCACCCATCCGTTGTGTTGTTGAGCATTGCGACCCCGCGCCATGTTGTGCACATCGGATGCCGGCTCGATTGTGGTGGATTTCGTCAAGCAGAGGCGGGAGATGCACGGTAGGCGCAGGAACGAGATAAGATCAGCGGCATTTCAGGTTCGCATGCTGAAGTTTCCAGGTTGGACCGAACCAAATGGGACGGAAGCTGGTGCATGATTCGTGGGGTATTTGACCGTGTATCGGTACATCTCGAATTCGCTGCAGATGAAGTCATATGAGAAGACGTCGGTTGACCGGGAAGAAAAGGCGGCCAATGCTACTGGACGTCTGGCTCTGGACGGAGAAGGCTATATCGACCCACTTTATGTTTTCTGCAAGGCGACGGGAACTAGTGAGGGGAAGGTTGGAGAGGGGCTTTCGGGGAAGACGGAACAAGCCGATGGCGGTTATGGCAGGAGAGTGGAAGGTTGTTTCTTTTTTCTCTCTTTCTCCTCGTCAATCTACGAGCAGCCATGCATCTCCGTCTTCCACCAGCTAGGGCAGAAACGACACAGAAAGCTTGGGGCGTCGCCCAAGGGGATCAAAGGCGCTGTGGCTACACGCATGCATGTCCGTGAACGCCGTATTGCGGGATATAGGAAAGGTTTTGCTGCGTATTTCATGTACTCTTGTTCTTCGCCTGTCTGGATTTCGGAATTGGTGTTTTCCTCACCATCACCCCTCACCATCAAACGGGAGAGTTTTGATGAGGAGAAGGTGACGGATGATATCGAATTGAAGAAACGTGGTGGAGACTACCCCACGGGGTTAAAAGTTCAATCCGAGCATAGCTCTGTTCTCATTGGTGCGCATCAAGGCATGTGGGGTCCTGCTCGGTCTCCTCTCTCCCGGTTCCCAAGCTTCAACTGTCAACCGTACTGCGAAGGGGTGGGTGCAGGATGCGGTTAATTGACTGATTGTAATCGTAAAACGCTTATTTGATTGTAAAAATGAAAATTACGTTTCAAATTACAAGTATTGAAACATTAGGACGTTTATACGGCTATAATAGTTAAATGACGGTTGTCTTTTTCGGACGTTTAAGAAGTTTTGGACGTTGAATCCTAAAACCAAAAGGTTAAAGAAGAAGCACCTTCCCTTAGAAAAAAGAGTACTTTCCTATTTATAAATATTAATTTCGAATACTTTCTTCGATTAGATAGAAATAATCTTTTGGCCAAGCCGTCTCGCGCGTAAATAGAAATTAATTTTTTACCAAATCCTATATTCGAATCCTAATTGTATAATTTTATTTTCGTGATTTGTAATTGTAATGCCTTCGCTTTGAAACCGTGACCTCGAAAAATAACTATTAAGATAACTACTAAGAAGATATATTACTAAGAAGAAGATATATTATTAAGAAGAAGAAGAAGAAGAAGAAGAAGTAAAGAAGGTAAACTATTCTTTTGCCTATCCTTTTGGCTACCCTCTATCTCGGACGTTTGTATTTTCGGACGTTTGGCGGGGTTTTAACGTTTCGTTGGGCTGACGTTTGTAAATTTCCGGTGTGGAATTGGATGGTTTCTGTTTCGGCTGACGTTTGAAAATTTCAACGGTCAATTGACTGTCAATTGACTGTTGGCTGCACCCCCCTCCTCCCAGTACGGAAAGGCGGGAAAAGTACCCCACATCCCGCCCATGACATGGCAAGCTTCACATGATGGAACGTTGCTCAAGTCCACTTTCTTCAAGACTTTTCCGGAACAGATGTTTATTTGACATTTTGGAGACATGGGACTGTGAAGAAAGCTTCGGGAGCCTTGGCGAATTTGAATCACAGAAAGCTCTCCAAGTTTTGGCGGTGGAATGTTGTGCCAGCCTTGAATGCGCAGGTGGAAAACTTTGAAGTGCCTGTATTCAAAGTGGAGACTTTGCGGCGGGCACAGTCAGGAACCTAAACTCGATACGGGGGTCCAAGTGGATGTCTCTCGACTCCATCGCGACATTGAAGAGAGCGACATCATTTGGGCGTTTATAACCGTCACGGCCACGGCTGTTTCAAAGCCTGGACTGGGCTGGAACGACTTTGGTTCCTGGCGGCTGGCGCTCAAATTTTATCTTCATCCACATGACCCTCGCCAGATAAACGAAGCCTCGAATCGGAGCTCAGGATAACGCATCCCTCCACAACACTATGTTAACGCGGGATGGAGGCAGACCGGGAGAGCGGAGAGCGGGCAGCAGGCGGGCAGCAGCGGGCAGCTCCCTGAGCCTGATGTGCGTATAAAGAGGGAGTTGCGCCTCTCACCCCGCGCTACCCCACACTCTCTACTCTTCTCTCGAGCTTCAGTTCAGTTGTGACACTTCTCGACACTCTCCGACAGCTTCAGACACATTCTCTTCGGGTTTATTCTGATTACAATGGCTTCCAACGCTTCTAAGGCCAACATTGGTGTTTTCACCAACCCTCAGCATGATCTGTGGATCAGCGAGGCCTCTCCCTCCCTCGAGAGCGTCCAGAAGGGCGAGGAGCTGAAGGAGGGCGAGGTCACTGTTGCCGTCAGGAGCACAGGCATTTGCGGGTAAATACCTACCGATCCCTACCAGTTGATTATGTTGTGGAGAAAGGAGGACGGCAGCTTACAATCTGTGTCTCTTCACCACAGATCTGACGTCCACTTCTGGAAGCATGGTTGCATCGGCCCCATGATCGTCGAATGCGATCATGTCCTGGGCCACGAGTCCGCGGGCGATATCATTGCTGTCCATCCCAGCGTCAAGAACATCAAGGTCGGCGACAGGGTTGCCATTGAGCCCCAAGTCATCTGCAACGCCTGCGAGCCCTGCCTGACTGGCCGTTACAACGGATGCGAGCGCGTCGACTTCCTCTCTACACCCCCCGTGCCCGGCCTTCTCCGCCGCTACGTTAACCACCCTGCCGTGTGGTGCCACAAGATCGGTAACATGTCCTACGAGAACGGCGCCATGCTCGAGCCCCTTTCTGTGGCGCTGGCCGGTCTTCAGAGAGCCGGTGTTCGTCTGGGCGACCCCGTCCTCATCTGCGGTGCCGGTCCCATCGGTCTGATCACCATGCTCTGCGCCAAGGCCGCCGGTGCCTGCCCTCTTGTCATTACCGACATTGACGAAGGTCGCTTGAAGTTCGCCAAGGAGATCTGCCCTGAGGTCGTCACCCACAAGGTCGAGCGCCTGTCGGCTGAGGAGTCAGCCAAGAAGATCGTGGAGAGCTTTGGCGGAATCGAGCCCGCGGTGGCTCTCGAGTGCACTGGTGTCGAGAGCAGTATCGCGGCTGCTATCTGGGCCGTCAAGTTCGGCGGCAAGGTGTTCGTCATCGGCGTGGGCAAGAACGAGATCCAGATTCCCTTCATGCGCGCCAGTGTGCGCGAGGTCGACCTGCAGTTCCAATACCGCTACTGCAACACTTGGCCCAGAGCCATCCGCCTGGTCGAGAATGGCCTCGTTGACCTCACCAGGCTGGTGACGCACCGTTTCTCGCTGGAGGATGCGCTCAAGGCGTTTGAGACGGCTTCGGATCCCAAGACGGGCGCCATCAAGGTGCAGATCCAGAGTCTCGAGTAATTGAATGTGGTCGTGTATTATGTGTATAGACGAAAAGGGTTCATGGGTTTGGCGTTTAGCGTTATTGTCGAATTGCAATTGACTTTACATCTTGGATCGTGTCATTGTGATTTGAATTGGAGATGTCAATGTGAACGTTTTGATCCCCTTCTGCAATGCAAGTCTTCAGTTGACTGCAAGTTCGAGATGGCATATGCGGATACTGCATTTCGTGTTATCGATAAGAGAAAGACGAGATGAATTCATTCGATCCTTCAATGAAGTCATGGCGCCCAGGGCTCCCCTGTTTGTGCGCCATCTGCCCCTGGCGGACTGTAGTATAACCCTTACCCTAACCCGACGAAACGGGCGCCGTCTTGGCCTCACTGGCTTACCGAAACTTGCCTTGGCAGATCTTCCGAGCTTCGTCCAATTTTTCCCGACCCGCAATTCCCGCTCGCCCTTGGCTGTGTGCAGGTTTGCGCAATATCCCTCTATACAACGAGCACGGAACCAAGCCGGACACCACCGACCACACTCCGTGCGCCTCACTCTCTCCACTCCCCTGCACAGGCAAAGGTTTCACTTTCTCCTCCGACATCACCACATCCTTTCTCCGGCCCCTTCCTCCCCCGCACCGCCAGCGACCCCGACCGCCCGGCCCCCCTTCCACCGACCAATTCGCCAGTCGTCTTCTCCATCCGATCCGCAAAGATGTCATTCGCCCTTGTTTCCCGGCGCTCGGCCCTCACCTTCGGCCGCCGCGCGGTCCGCTTCGAGTCTACCACCTCCCAGAAGGCTACCGAGGCCGCTAAGAAGACTGCTGCTAAGGCCTCCGAGCTCTCGACCAAGGCTTCCGAGGGTCTCTCCCGCGTCAGCTCCGCCGCCGGCCCTGCCCTCGCCAAATACGCCAAGGGCCTCTCCAGCACCCTCGGCCGCGTCGGTGGCCGCACCGGCAAGCTGATTGCCTTCGTCGAGCGTACGGCCCCCTCCCGCGTCCCTTCTCGCGTCACCCCGTCCGGGTAACACCGTCCAATGGCACTTCAATGGCTGACCTCCCTACCCCCCATCAACAGGTCAGACCCCCTTCG
Organism: Neurospora sp. CHS-2018c; assembly: GCA_009806235.1. NCBI lineage: Eukaryota > Fungi > Ascomycota > Sordariomycetes > Sordariales > Sordariaceae > Neurospora > Neurospora sp. CHS-2018c. The sequence goes on from RAPC01000018.1 coordinate 282,603, forward strand.
TCATCTACTACAGCAAGGTCGCTGCTGAGCTTGGCCGCATCGTCTTCAGGGGCCAGAGCATGACTCCTCCGTATGTTCCTCCCGATGCTCCCCGTCTACCTATGTTTGGGAACCTTTAGGTTATTGACATGCCTCTTCATCATAGCTCCGTCTCTACCTTCAAGACCTACTTCCAGAACTTCGTGAAGTCCGTCCAGTCCGGCTCTTTCTTCTCCAAGGCCGGTGCTTCCCTCCAGAACGTCCGCAACATCTCCAGGACACAGGTCGCCGCTGCTGGTGTTCTCCTCGCTGAGTGCCTCGGCTTCTTCACCATCGGCGAGATGATCGGCCGCCTCAAGCTCATCGGCTACCACGGCGAGACCCACGCCGCCGCCCACTAAACGGACTCCCACCTTCCTCGATCATTAACTACCACCGCTTAATGAACGTCAACCAGAGAGACTAGAGTGTTGGGCCGAACCTCAGTCACCAATGGCCCGCGCGCGAGAAATGGGAAAGAGGCCTTACTTGATATCCGACAGCAAAGGGTTGTGTGTGCAGGTGTGTGCGCGTGTGCGAAACGTGTGCGTGTGTACATGTGCGTGTGTGTCAGAAGAGTGGTGAAAAAAGGGAATCCAGTTTTGGGGGGGACGGACGGGACAGAATACCGCGCGAAGAGAGAGAGAGACGAGAACGGGAAATGATTTCATGGAATAGAATCATAAGGCGTAACGGGGATCACTTGTTCTTTTCTTGCTCGTTTAGATTTTTGGCCCGACTTCTTCCTCTGCCGTTCTATCCCTCTCCGCCTCCTCCCCCTTTCTTCCTTGGTTCGGCGCTCTCTCTCTCTCACCAAGCTCACCAAATACGTTTCCAAACTCACGCAAGTGACCGCGCAGCAGCCAAACGTTGGGTGTGAGAGCTGTGGACAACCGGAGATCGCCTTTGGAAACCGACCCCGGCAATACAACGGATGTCCTACTCAAGTAGCGCAGAAGTTGCATCCTTTAGCCCCCGGAGTTTGGGTTTGGAGAGTTCGTTCGCAAAGGAAGAGAGAGAGAGAGACAGGAGAGTGACAAGACCATCCCAGAATTCCAGGGAGATTCCGGTTCGGCTCATCTCGTCTCTTTGTCAGCCCATCTCCCTCCAGCTGGAAACCCTTTATCACTTACCAATTCTATTTCCCCCATTGTATATTTGCCCAGGAGCTTGGCTTGGTCCCCAGCCGGTTTGTTAACTTCCTTTTTCTTTTTGCCTTCTGTCGATTGTATAACATATGCTTCATAGACATTTAGCCGCTATTACACGAAGAAAGAGAGTAGAGACGGAGAGGTCACAAAAGGAGGTTGAATTGAGAAAGATGAGATGAAACCGAGCCCGTTTTCCACACCCACAACCTACACATGTGGCCATGTTGTCTCTTTCTTGTGGTTCATTCATTCATTCATCAGAAGTCACTTCGTTCGATTCCAGTTCAGTTCGGTTCAGAAGCTCCGGTCGGTCGACCCGGGTCGGTCGATATGGCCGGCCTTGGGGTTTCCCCATGTTCCCCCATGGACCATGGTGACCATGGTCTCCGACCCTACCCCTGACCGCCTCTTTCGTTGACTCTGTTGGCCTTAATTTTCGACCTCATCACATCACCATCGCGACTCTGCCATGCAGGTGCTTTTCATCACGCCCGCTGCCCAACACCCTCGTACCCAAGACTTCTTCTTTTCACTTCCTTGACCTTTTTTTCAAAACGAGACTGTCGACGTGGCTAGGTGGCTTCTTGGTTGTCTCACACGCACCCCTGGTGATTGTATGATTGATAATGAAAGCCGGTCGGTTTCGTGCCGGCCCGCGGTCACTGACTGGGTGACAACTCTTGTCATGTTTCCATCCCAAACCTTTTCCCTCGTTTTCCAGAAACTGCCCGTCGACGTGGCTGGGCTGGCTCGTTTCAAACCTCCCCGGCTTCCCCTCGTACACGAAGTGGACCAGGCTGGGCTGCCTCCGGACGACGTTCAGCCGACCTACCGAACTGTTCCATGCCCCAGCAGCGTTTGCCCCAGCCCTTTACTGACTTGCTGTTTTTCCAGAAACTCTCTGTCCGTCGACGTGGCTGGCTTGTTTCCACCTCACTCCCTCTTGGTGGGTTGATGACACAAACAGGCTGGAGCTGGACCAGGCTAGGCCGGGCTGCCTCCGGCCGTTCTGCCGACCGTCCGGCTGCGAGTGATTGATGTGTTGTCTGGTCTTATTCCTTGTCCCGGTTCTGGTTTCGGTCTAAGCCCCAACCCTTCCCTGTCTTTTATGTTTCACTTCACCGAGGAGAAGACCAAGTCGGGCTGTCTATGTCGTCGGTTGAGCCGGTTCGGTTCGGTTCGGTTCAAACTCCCTTGATATTTCATGATCGTCTCCAGCTCCCCATCCCATTCTCCGTGACGTGTCACAGCTCCTATGGATTAGGCCGCGACCAGCTAGCTAAGCTGTTTCGAAGAGGTGAAGAGAGGTAAGGTGCTTGCATTTGTATGCGTATATGCGCGAGGAATCACATCGACGTGTTCGTGGAGATAATGATTCTTGAAAAGGTCATGAAGTGACTGATGTAGAGCAGTGGAAGGGTGGCGAGATGACGGGCAGATTATCCTCTAAGATGGTTCCGAATACCTGTTTAGTTAGTCTTGAAGTTCAGATCGGAGCTGGAACTTGCTACCTCACATGAGAGAAGCATGAGACGGACGGGGTTAGAGTGAAATAGATGGCTTGGGTTATTGATGCGTTGAATGCTAATAGTCAGCCAAGGTATGTTCAGTAGCAATGGGACAGATGGATACGGCTGAGCCGCGGGAGTGACGAATATCCACGGGCCGACCGATACTCGGCCGGGGACCGGGGAACAATGTTCGGCGATGTCTCATTCTCTCTTGCCCGCCATGGCACTATTACTTGCTTGGTTACATCCTGAACTGAATTGGGTGGTTGCCCATTACGGTCGTTCTTTCCCATCTCAGCCAGGCCAAGACCCGAGGAGAAAACCGAAACCGCATATGCAGTAGTCTACGTAGGCAGGTAGGTAGGTGGTGACGACGGATGTGACCGGACACTTAGCTATGTACTTACAAGTAGACAAGGCCGCCCAAGGCGGTCACGTCAAGCGGTCACCATACCATACACAATACAAGTACCGTTACTATTGCGTTTCATAACGAACACCGTAATTTCCTCTCCTTCTAGACTCCTTCCAGACAACCAATGTAGGCAGGTAGCATCAAGACAGTTTATTACACTTCAAACATCAACTGTATCATCAGCAAGCCAGCTAAGCAAAAGTAAGTTTCGCAACGGCACCATTTGTAAGCGTCCACATTGACGTGTGGGAAGCGGCGGCAGTTAAGCCGTGTGGTTGATCGATCGGTCAAGTGCTTCTTGAGGTAGGTCGGTCGGCGAACAAAATTTTTTTTGACAAGGCCGCAGGAGCCGCAAGGCCAGAACCACAACACACGTGTTCGTACTTCCAGTTTGACACTACTGTGCTGCTTTTGGTAGTGTAGTTTCAGTTAGTTCCCCTTCCATGTCAATATCTTGCCTTGTCCAGGTTCGGCAATGCCGAAGTCTAAAGAAGGATAGCCACGCTTCTGATAAGGTTTCCGCTCCTTGGTCATGGTTTTCTTCCTTGTTCAAGGCTCCGTTAGTTGTTGTTCAGGGTTTCACATGCTAGTGTAAATGCGAACTATTGGCTTGGGACAGGCACAGCAGGGCAGACATGCTCCTTCCTGTGGCTTCCATTTGATCGCCCACCTCGCCGGCTTGCGGGAGTGGCTAATAGTTCTAGAAGAGTGAAACTCACTTAACTAGTGCCCGCTGGGGGGCCTGCCCCTGGTAGCTGGTGGCTCGAGCCTCACTAGCCGGGAGAGAACGCCAATAGAAGACTTCCAAGTTCACAGTCCGAGATTGATATCCCCTGGTGCCATGATTCTGGTCGTAAGTAGTCCGAGGTTAGAAGAGACTAGTAGTGTAGAGTTAAGGTAACCCTTGCCCATAACCTTGATACTTCTTAGGCTTGGATGGTCGGGTCGTCCCAAAGAGAGTTAGCCTTGCCGTTGGGACACAGGGAAGCCATATTCCGTCCGAATCCTGCAGATCTCTCTTCGCCTTGGAGGAAGAGGCTGTGTGTTGATGGAAGCTTGTCTTATTTAGGGAGTGATAGCGAGTGAAGTAACGGATATGGATGGATGGCTCTAGGTAGAGTGACCTGACAACGTATAAGTACCGGTACAAGCAAGATAATGCTTGAGTCCACAGTACATACCTACCAGCATACATACTCGCCAAGTCCCATGATCGTGAGACTCAAGCGCGCAAAACAGACGCGGAAGAAGTTGAACTAGGTATGGTGTTGATTTAATGTAGTGTTGAACCGACCGACCCCGGTCGTTCGGCAGCGCCGGTCAAGGGTCCCGGGTCCCGGGGATGGTTGTATTGCGTCGTTGTATTCTGCCCAGGCCGGCTGCGGGTTGGAAGATGCCGGGTGGCCGGGTGGCCGGGTTGGAGGTCGGGCTACTGACCGGGTAAGTATGTGCCCATTCAGTTCTATAGTCCAGTTCCGGAATGCTATTTCATGCCGGTCTCATTGGGGTTGTCACGGTAAAATATGAAGCTTGAAGTTTTCGAGATTATTGATCTGGTTGGAATTTGGGTTAACCGTGTTCAGTTGTGATTCCGGGAGTTAATCACTGTCGAGATCGAAGCCCATGGCCAGTCCAGTCTGGCCTTCCACCCAATGTTCTTTCCCCTTTTGTACTCATTTCATTTGCGCACGTAAAGCAGAGGATGAAGTGGAAGGTGTTGATGAGGTTCATTCTCCAATGCGCCTTCCCAAGACACTCTTCCATATGATATCCACTTGTAGAAGCCCAACATCCAATAATAGAAGGTGCAACACAGAATTCGATACTTCTTTCCTTCATGAACAAAGTGCAAGGCAAACACTCAGAGACTGTTGAAGAAAGAGCAAACTGCCTTACAAGAAGATTCCAGCCGACAAGAGCCCGTTGTGATGTTGTGAAACCCCGCACAGCTTTACTCCTGTGCATCGTTCGGGTATTGCAAGCGTTGCTTGAGTGACCCTTTAATCACTCTGCTGGGTCAGATGAAAAATTCTATCCCTGACTGAAGGCGAACAAGCTGCAACCAAAAGCCGATGGAGAATGAGGGTTGTTAAACTTTTTGAGTGACCATTAAAACAATAAGAGGGGTCAACGACAATGTGGTCGTGGGGGTCAGAGAGATGTGACAAAGGTGGTAAAAACACCTGTGTATGATGAGAAAATGAGAACCCATATATACAATTTCGACTTCAGTTTGGATGATGTTAGAGGGATATCTGACACGTGTATGGGGTGAGGAAGGCATAGTGGCCAGTACCAGGAAAGGAGAAACCCAACAATGACTTCCCTTAACGCCGTCGACACGAACTCCGCTGCTGTTGAAACCATTTTATGTACCGTTGCATAAAACGCAAAAACTCGATGATAGCCTGTTGGACAAACCCCACCAAAGTGGCTTCATGCTGGTCTCCTCGCCGTGAAAATGTGCCTATTAGAGTTAGCTAGTTTGAACAACCCATTGCGTACCTTTGCCGAGCGGCAGCATGCAGGTTCGTTGGTACTCACAGTGTACAATACGCGCGTATTTTCCGCGACCGAATCTCCTCCTTCACGTGGCTGATCAGTTCCCTTGCCGCCTCTGGGGTATAATCGAGTATCCGGGTGAAGGGGGCCAAGGTAAGAGCGTCTAGTCCTTGGGTGAGACCAAGGTTGAACCATCGCCCAATCTCGCGGTCATGAGCATCCTCTGGCCATCCATTGATGGGAACCTTAATAACCTGCTCTTCAGGATTCACCAGGCCAGCATATTGCATTTGCTGCTTGATGCGATTGCTGTCCAATTTCATTGGACGCCCAGCCCTATCCATTGCCTCCATCAGCGCTTCGGCCCATTGTAAGAAATAAGAATCCCGGGGCAGACTCCCATCGTCGCTGCGGGGGACCCAGTCGAATTCCACTTGCTCAACAAAGCCGTAATGGGGCTTCAGGTGCCTGTGAACCGGTCAGAAGAGTAAATCCAGCTGTAAAAATACTTGTAGAACTGACTCGGAAATCTGGTGATACACAAATGGCCAGTCGGAGATGCTACCATTCAGTGTGCGTAGGTGAATTAGGTCATAAGCACCTCCGATCTTGGCCAGCCACGGCTCTTCAATGTCCATTTTTTCGAACTGGAGATGCTCCGGGATACTGAATAGGCGGAAAATTAGCGCAAGTTTCACTGGGCATGCAAAGCCCGGCGTTATCACCTACTATTCTGGCTGGATAAGAGCAAGATCCACACCAACGACTCTACCATAAACCGGATATTTGCTACAAGAAACTACCTGTTAGTGAACAGTGTACTAATCAATGTAGTCATTTACTTACTCTTGCATATCAATTGCCCATATTCCGGTTCCACATCCCAAGTCGAGGATCCGTGGGCTCTCCTGATTTGGGAAGGGTGCTGAGAAGAGTTGCTGGTTGCGAGCGAGCAAAAAGAAATGATGAAACATGTCGAGTCTGTCTTTCTCCAACTGCATGTAATGTCAGTATTATGTCAACACTATTCAAATTGTCGACCCAGCTGCTGAACACGAGGAAAACACACCTCATCAATCGGGAACATGTATTGCCCTTTCTTGTAATCCCCATACACCCGTCCATTTTCCGGATACCCAGGGACTACATTGGGTCCCCTATATTCGGAGCAACACGATTAGCTTTCTGGAGATCAGGTATAGAGGGCAGTCAGGGAAAGAAGATCTTACCCGGGCACATGTTGGTCTTCCATTGCTCTGCTAGACGGGTAGTTGTCCTGGTTCGGAGATCCGAAGGTATGAGAGGCAGGCATGAATGGCAAGCGGAGCTACACGTTCTGTTGTATGTAGGAGGACCGGTCGTGATTCGTCAAGAAGTGTCGTTTCTTTGAGTCTGAGAGACCGTGAAGAGGTGTAATGTTTGACTAACTGCTCCTAAGTGGTCAGACAACGGATACAAATAGTTCGACCTTGTGAGGGAACACAGACAGACAGAACAAGACAGGGTAGAGCAGAACAAGAAAGGAGTCTCGCAACTAAAACAAGGCTTTGATTGCGACTTATAAGAAGTAACCCGGAAAGTGCAGAGGGTAGCACAACTAGAGGAGCGAGCGGGTCTGATGACAGGGCTGAGAGGGAACCGGGTCTATGCCAAGTTGACCTGTCTGATGAATCATGAATGGCTGGACAACAGATGAAAGTCGAAAGCTGAGCAGTTAAGTACTGCACCTGCTTTGTACCTTACCGACCAATGGGCGGTATGTGACCGTAGGGTCGGCAAGGTATGTCCCGAGTGAATGAGGGCAGGCTGGCCGCCGAGAACTATGGTCCAAACATACGGATCCTTGGGAACCCTTCAACCATGGGTAGGTAACATAGTCGCAAAAGAGCCACTTGGTCCATCCTCAGGCTAGCGCTGCTGTGTTATGTATGGCAGGGCAAGGCAGGGAAAGGTAGGGTCGGGGATCCCAGGTCCCAGACCCGGGTAGGTGGACAGAGGGGGGATGGCCTGCAGTGGTCTCGGATAAAGACGAGAAAAAATGGGTCAGGGGTTACAAAAACAAAACAATGGAGAGATTGGAAGGGCATGAGGGGACGGACACGTGCGAGGGCCAAGGAGACGACAAAAGTGACTGGATCGGGACCGACAGAACGAGAAAAGCACACTTACTTGTCCTGAGGTGCTAATTAGTGAGATGAGAAGAGAGATGAGGCCGCCTGAAGTGTTGAGAGGGAGAGCAAAAAAGAAGAGAAGGGGGGACGTGCTAGACAGCGGTTGGCGGCAGAGCAAATATGACGGCCGAGGTATGATGAGGTAGTTAAATGATGCAGGATAAGCCAACGGAGAGGCTGAGTTTGGATGGCAATTTGAGATTTCCAGGTCGGATCGAAGTGGTACTGTGGTGGTGGTTTGGTTGAGGTGCTTTTGTCGCTTGATGCGCTGCCCTGCGTTCTGCGTTGGGTACAGAATTGGCGGTTGAGGTGTAATGCAATGTATATGTAGAGGTACGTGCAGGGCCAAATTACACAGTACATGCGCGGTACCGTGACAAGCCGTACGCGACCGAACCGTAACTGTACCGTATGTACACGCTCAGTACATCAAACACGCCGTTAGGGCCCAGGGCGTCTTTTGGGTCTTTGGGGTTCGCCAGGCGTGCCAGGTAAAGTACCTCGAGGGAGCCAACGGCTCTTGGACCCAAGAAAAAGAAATGAGCAAAACGCCGACAGGGGAAAAGAGGCGCCTGCTGGGACCGTCGTTGGCCGCGTCGTCGACTTCGATGTCGCAACGATCCTATGCAGGTCTGACAGGGGGCTCTCGTTTTTCTGGCTTTCTAGCGCAAGCCAGCAGCGGCAGCGTAGCGTTGACGGGCGTCAGAATTTGTATCGTGTCGTGGTACGTAGCCACGGTAGCATAGCTAGAAATCCAAACCCGAGCGGAGCTCCCGCGGAGGCGTGGACCTCTCTGCTTTTTAAAGGGTGGGCCTAGAGGTATGGTTCGCAGCGTTGCCGGACCCTATGATGATCACCTCTTCCCCATTGAACATGAACTTCAAAAGTCAAGCTTCACAAAGGCAACCACGCCATACCAAGGCCTCTTAGGTCTGCGTATGATGTAGCCAGCAGCGAAGAAGCTCCCCCCTAGGTCGAACAACGGACAGCAAAACGAAACAGCCAACAGCGCAATGGCTTTCGGGTAGCTTTGCCGGTCGCCTATCTTCTGACCCGGTGCACCGCGGAGCAAAACCGAGAAGAAAAGAGTTCTTTGTTGCTCAGATGCTATCCAAAGCACTCATTGACCTTGTTGGGCGATGACGAGTGTACATTCGGCACTGGCGTACAGTAGCTGGAAGTAGATGGTCGGTTGGGGCCGATGCGCTGGCACGCTTTCGGAGCTCTCTCCTGTCGACAATACGGACGTCTCATAGGCCAGCGGGCGGGGGAGCGAAGGGATCAAGGTCGTTGGGAGACAGTATGGAACATGATCGAGGATCTTGGTCGCTAACCCCAGATGCCTTGTGACGACGACGACGGCACCGTGACGACCGCACGAGCTAAGGGAAAGCCTTCCGAGAAGTGCGGTAGCTCTTGGAGGATGCTGGCTAGCCTCGCAGGCTATCACTTTGGTCGAGTGGTTGGGAATTGGGGGACGGGCTTGTCTGTCGTTGGTCGGTGGCCGCCCTGGTTGGTGGCCTGGCGCCGGCGGGCTAGGACAATGGCCCAGCGAGTGTGTGCCCGTATTTTCGGGGGGTCAGTGGGCGATGTGGGCGATGTGGGACGGGAGAGATGGGCCTCCGAGATGGGGGTGGAGATGGGCCACCGTGATGGTTACGCTTGGGACGACGCTTGGGACGCTGCGAGACACCCGGCTTGATCCTTTCCAGGAAGGGAAGAAACGATGGTGTGGGGTTGTGGATTCCCTTCGTTAAATGTAGAGGTAAAAAACCCTCGTCCTAGCACATACCCGGCCGCACCCTTACCCTTTCTTCCACGAGAGCCAGAATGGGGAGGCACGATACGACTGTAATTGGATGTCATAATATCTTTGTTCCTTATTAAAGATGCTAATGCAATTCAGCACGCTGCAGGAGTGTGCAGCAGAGACAGACACTGGTGTGCATCAGAGTGCATCAGAGTGCAGAAGCAAACTGGCCATCTCAGCCAAGAAGCACGATACATAAAAACCACTGATTCGGCAGTAACAGTTCCCATGGGACGACAACCAAACATTGAACTCGGGGGACATGTGCGTGTGAGGTGGCATCTGAGTGTTGGACAGTGCGTTAGGAAATTAGGAATGAGAAAGATGTAACTTGATGTCGGAAGGCATGTGTGCACCACTGTTCAAGGTCGTCTTCGCTCCACCCTTCTACGGTAGAGTAGCAAGGTCGTTTCCACTTGCTCGCCGAAAAAGGAACACGACAGAAGCTGACACGGCACCTCACATTGTTTGAATAGGTTGGAGGTGGTCCCGGCACTCTGGGCTGGACGCCCTCATTTCCCGTTTGTCATGTAGCTCATTAACTGTTGTGGTGTGATGCTCGCTGATATATACATAGGATGTCGTGTACGAGTGATGCACTGTAATGACGGGGTGCCTACAGGATCTTGTGGCGGCAGGACTCGGGTAAGGTAACGTAGCGTATCAACAGTACATGTTTTGTTACCCACCCTATTCGTTAGCTCCCGCTCAACTCCTTGCCCCTGCTCCCGTCCACCCTCTCGTCAGGGCCGGCTCAGGGGGGCGGTGCCTGCCCAGTGAGATGCATTGTCGTTCCGACTTCGAAGGCAGGAGCGCTCAGCCAAAACAAATTCAGCAAATGTTTCCTGATTCCGCCAATGTCGCGTCAAAGGCAGTTGCCCAGGGGAAGGAGTCATGGGGTTTTCTGTACAGCCAGGCAATAACCGACAAGAGTCGAGTTTCATCAATCCCGTCCCGCGGCCGTCGGTCGGAGGAATCGATGCACTCCAACTTGTTCGCTTCTTTCCATTTTTCCACTTTCCACCTCCCATCACCCCGTCTTCTTTTGACCACGGTGCCGCTAGAGGTGCTGGCGGGCTACGGTACTATCAATCCTTTCAATTTCCTCGGCCATGGAAATTACACAACGTAGCAGAAGAAATCACGATTTCATTTCGACCAACCAACAGCGTCCAATTCCAGCAAATATAGCGCCCTGCACGACCAACAAAATCTCGCGCCCAAACACAACAAGTCCGCGAGCGACTCCAAACCTGACTGGCCTCTTATCCGCGTGTCGCGTGTCGCTGGGGACTATCGGGATCGCCAAGTATCATTAACGCCGTCCTATCCTATCGCGTCTCGCCGCATCCACCAAGTAACCGTTCAGCTGGGTATCGGTAGCCTCCGGTGTCCGCATTTTCCCCTTTACAGCGCTGTAGCATGGAGGCTGTCTGAAATTCCGACTCATCGCATCACGGGCATGGATCCATCCACCGCCTTGCTGACTGTGCCGGATCTCGCAACTCCTTCGAGTCCTTCGAGCCTTTCGAGCCCTTCAAGCCCCTCAAACCGCCGACTTCGAAAGACCTCTGCTTAGTACACAGTCTTTTGCGCTTCCGGTGGCTGGGGAAGTCCGACATCAGCGATCCAACTGCATCCCAATCACCATGGCCAGCAGCTCCATCCTCGAAGACAACGCAACATGCTTTGTCTCCCACATCGGCAACCCACCATCACATTTCACCCACCCGGTTTGGCAAGCCAACGGACATCGACCAACGCTAACGAAACGCAAAAAGAAATACGTACGGGACGCCCTTGCGCCCCTAATAACCGCATGGAACTACACCACGGTGCAGCGAACTTTTGAGCAATATCACCCTGGGATGGGTGGTCGTGCCGCTGCGGTGGCGTAAACTCTACAGATTCAGTACATGGGCCCTTGCAAGGAGCCAACTCAGGCAAGCCAGTTCCAAACTGTCGGGTCCGAGTATCACACGCGCGCGCACACACATGCCCCTCAGATTGAGCCGAACCTTTTCAGATAAGCACGGACAAGACGCCATACCATGAAGAGCATACACATACCAGCCCCGGCCATTATAAGAACCATTAAGCGGATTCCTTGTCCAAAGAGGAAGGGGAATGCCGCCAATGTGCAGCGTTGCATCCTTCTCGCCTCGTTTTCCTGCCTTTTCACAAAGGATTTTGAACCAGCTCACGCACCTGACCCCCGTCCCGGGGACTCTGCGATTCCATGATCCCTACAAACCGATTCCTACCAGGCAGGCCGGTGAAGAGCGGTCGTCTGGGCACCGTGTCACCGTCAAGTCCCATGATCAACCAGTGACTCGTCCCCTTGCACAACAGCGAAGCGACAGGATTAGTATTGCTTCCCTGTCTTCCGCTCAATTGGGGTTACGATGAGATGGGAAACACCTCCCTCGCGCGTAGCGGAGTTTCATCACTTTCGCTTCAGTCCGTTTGCCCTCGGTTACTCCAAGCATGTTAAGACCTTCAAAGACATTCACAGAGGCGGACGACCATAGTTCTGGGATTGACATGTGAATCCTCCGAAGCCAAGCGAGCACAAGGGCAAGACAGCGGACTTTGACAAAGGGTACGTCCGAATACTGGCTGATTCTAGCCCATGATGTTTGACGTGATGGGGTTTGGTAAGACGGCTTGGGGTTCCTGGATCCCCGCATGCGAGGTCTTTCGTTCTCAACAGCACACCTCTCTTCTCCCCATGTCGGACTCTCATCTCACGTAGACCATGGAAGATACGGGTACAGATGGGCAGGGGACATGGAAGCGAGACAGAAGAAGGACAAGTACCGGCTACTTTGTTGCCTGTTCTCTGTTAGTGCTCGCCCACGGGCTCAAACAGGATACGATTGGCCCAAACTGTCCATCCGGACCCACATCAACCACGAGGTCTCAACTTGTGATTCGCTTCCAGTCTGTCGGGTCGCCGGTGGTCGTCTCATTGGAATTGGTTCCAAAGTGGAAGTTGGCAGTCGACTGGAGCGACTAGGGCGCACAATGGGCCCCGACAAGGCCAACAAAGAATCAAGACATCCTTGGTGGTTTCAGAAACAGGCATCGCGATCCTTGGGGGTCCCGTTGTCCCGACAAGCTCAAGCCTGGAAGGCCGTTGTCGTGTCCGTCTGTGCGGAGACCTACGATGATAACCATGAGGAGGTAGGTACTGTAGTACTTGGGTACTGTCCAGGTACATGGTTGAAATGGCTCTGTATACTGCGGGCATGTTCCATCTGCCGGTGAGTTGCAATTTCTCCGCAAATTGTTCGTTTCGCCGACCTGTCTCGGCGAAGTGGAAGTATGGACACCGATCTCGTCGGTCACAGATACCACCAGCCTTGCTGATACCTCCTCTCAAAGCTTCCTAGTATCGTGGTGAAGGATCTTGGGAACCGACTAGCCCGCAAGTGTACGGATATGGGCACAGCCCGCTTAACTATCGCGTCGCCAGATTCAGCCTCGCTCACAGAAACGTCTCCACCCCCAGACATCAGTGTTGGGATGGGATCATACGGCAGCTAGATCGGCCTACTTGCTGTTGGGTTTGACCGCCTTTTCCCCAGTCCATAGTTACGAGCTCCGGATGCGGGCGACTTGGTTCCAAAGGCCCCTTTTCGCAGATCCCACCAACCGCTGACTCGCAAAAGACTTTCAAGTCTTCCTCGAGTGTATCGCATTCGGCGCCTCGACATGAGTGTTCCAGAAAACATTGGGCTCTTTGCCTTTCCGGGCGTCGGCAGGACCTTTCCGAGAATTGATGGATCACTTTACTGCTTTGGTCAACGCCAAGGAGGCGTCGACTAGACAACTCTGGGTGTGTCAGAGTCCCTCGCAGCAGCCGAGGTCGGATCCACTTACCCTCTCTTAACTTCATGATCAACAGTCGTTTGGGGACCAAATTACAGCAATTTAACCCAGCTTGGTTCTTGCAGAGATGCCCGATTTGGACGGTTCGCGCTGTCTGGTTGGTCCAAGCTAGCCAGTACACCATCTGACAGGCTGACAGCGGGTGGGTAAGTATCAGGACCAATGCTAGCTTCACCTGTCTGTACTAGCTTGGAGAGACTGCTGATTTCTGCGTTTCTTTATCTCGGTCAACACCTTTCACGGCAATCAGTCACGACATATCTACCCCATACCACCGAGAAACAGGCAGTGTGCAACCGGTACCGTTGCGTTCATGTGGAAACCGGGCAACGCCCTGGCGACCAACTCAGCGTTGTGGATCGGTCCAGACTAGGGCGGTATACGGCATCAGGAAATTCCCGACTGATGAGCTGTATTGAACGCTCAGACGTGGCTCTGTTAAGTTTCTTCTCTACTTCATCATCATGATCGATCCATGAATGACGGTATGGGGTTGTAACTGGTCTATGGTTCACGACTTTGTGGGACAACTGCAGGCTTGGGGCATGTTGTTGTTCAGTCCATGGCGAGTGCCGTTCTGTCGGGACACTGAGCCTTTCAGGAATGGAGTATCGGGTGCAGCAGCCTAGAGGTATCCGGCCGAGTGCACTTCCCAGTGTTTTGTTGGAAACAAGTACCATCATGCGCAGTCCAGTGAGTGGCCAGCGAGACACAGGGGCAAAGGGGATAGGCTACCAGACTGTCGGGACGAACAACAGGCCCTGCAGGATGATTCCGGCAAGGTGGGCTGCGACAACGAGGAGGTAGAGTTACCTCTAGCTACCTCGGCCCTGTGTGGTACAGATGAGTTGTCTGTAAATTTCAAGACGCCACTTTGATCTTGAACGTTTCCTCCCGCTCGTTTCAGATAATCCACCACCCATGAACCCCCTTACACTAAGAAGCAAGGCTTGGTTATTACACAGAGAATACTCGTCTTCAAAATGGACGTGTTCGGTAACTACCTGCGTAATTAAACTTCTGACTTCTTGGTCACCAAGTGGGAATGGCTTTTTTATGGTTAGCGCAAGGTCATAACCGGTGTGAACTAGCCACTCTCATCACTTGTCACTTTTTGCCTTCGCCGTTCAGAGTCCGAGATGCCTTGCATGCATGCTTTAGCATATTTTAACAACACGTGTCGGGCGAACTTGCTCTTCCGGAAAGAATAACCACGCCATACAGTTGGAGATATTGCATGGTTCCTTTGCTGTTCTGTTATTGTTCCAAAGGGCCGTCCGGAATCTGACCTGTCACTTACATTTCCTTACCTTATCTCGAAAATTACGGGCCGCACGCAGGTTTACCTGTACCAAAAGAGACGAAAAACAATGTTCTATGCTTACGAAGCCCGTTTCAGAATCGAGATTCGGACATCCAAGCGCGCAACACACCAACAACGCATACTTTAACCACACAGAAAGAAAACAGGTTTCAGTCCCGAAGTTGCGGATGGAATTGGGGTGTTTCAAATCAACCAGTTGTCATGAAGGGTTTGCTGCATGCACGAGAACAAAGGGGGACTTTTTATACCTGACATTGACGTCCCGTCGGAACAGCCACACGGAAGAATGAACGAACATCGGGGGTCCTACTAGTCAAACTCAAAGGGAACAATCTGTCCAATTGGATCTTCCCCGGCCTGGTCTGGCTGAATAACCAACTCAACCGTTAAACACCGCCATCCGTCCACTTTCCGATTCCCAACACTGTTTACCTTTATGCAAGATACATTTGCTTTGCTTTCAACCTCGAAGCCTAGATCTCCCTCTTCCCTGCCTTCCCTGAACGTCAAAGTTTTGAAGTCTCCGTTTCGAGCGTTCCTTCCTTCCTTTCTTTCTTTCTTTCTTTCCTTCCCCGTTCCCTGTTTCCCGGATCCGATAGTTAAGCGAGGCTACCTAACCAAGCCAGGGAGGGCCGCGCCGCCGCATTCAATAGAGGTAGAGGTGGTGGTAATTCCAACCTCCACTTTCTTTGATCACGATCTCAATCTCAATGGAACTACAGATTCAGTTCCTTTCAGGCTTGACGTCGCTTCTTCTAGATGGGACGACAAGCGACTGTAACACTGTCCGAAGAAAAACTTAACCTGCTAATAATCAAATAACGAAAGTGATGAGTGACCGTCACAGACGTACCCACCTCCCAAGTCCACCTCACAAACAGAAGGAACTGAAGACACTCATGTTGTCAGTGCCTGGTTCCTTCTTTCCTTCTTTGAGCTTCCACTCAAAGAGACTACACTATTCCCAAAAACGGACTGGCGGAAGATGCGATATGTTGTGTAACCCGAGAATTGATTGGAGCCCAGAGGTCCGTGCCTGCCCTTGTCCGTAGGCTGTCGCTTCGCTGCGAGACCGTTACGGGACCCGAGCACTGCAGTCGCAGTCTGGCAGCCTGGCAGTCTGATGTGTAGAATCTAGAATCTAGACCCCGGCCGACAACTGGAACACGACGTAACCAACCTCGGTTCCGGACTGTCGGTGTCAGGGTTGGGGTCGAGCTGGGGCCGAGCTGAGGCCGAGCCGGGGTCGATCTAACTGTGATAGCGATCGTCGGACCGTGGAGGTTTTGTCAGCAAGCTGGCGAGATACCTTTAGCTAGGCAGTGGGAAGGGCCGATTTTTTTCGGCCATGACGGTGCCCTCACTTCGCTTGGATGTTTGGGATCAACTACTACCTACATAGAGCGTTGTCGACCCGGGCATCTCTACATTGCTTACATTGCTAGGCGGTTGGTAAGGTACTATGCATACCGCCAGTCCCAGACGCGTAACTAAGGTACTATAGAACACTATAGACTATTCAGGTACCCGACTCGTTTGCGTTGGACAACGTCCCCATCCCACATTCCACTGATCATCTACAGTATCATCCGGCTGGTCACAGGCTATCCGGTAGCCTACATAGGTTACATAGGTCACATACATAGAATAGTCAGGATAGTTACAGAGGTTACAGATGGACGGGTTCTCCGTCTTACCTCCGATCTCAAGGATTCAAGGGTAACTGCGTAGTCTGTTTTGAGTTATGCGAGATTGGGCGCATAGAGGTATGTATGTATGTGCCTAAGCGTAGACGGGGGAATTGTTTGCTAATAATGGAGTATGTTGGTGTTCGGAAAACTGGGTCAAGTTAAAATGGTGCTGAGATTTGGCAAGGTGTTGTGAGAATGATCGAGATTGAGAATGATTAGATACGGTTGGGAACTCAGGTGCTTCGGGTCCGACTGTTGCTGTCGATGGAATGGGGATATGTGAAGTGGGTTTGATATGACCCTCTGGTTTACGTTAACGTGAAAGCTGTTCGGAGTTTTGATGATACGCGAGTGGCTGTTTGAAAATGTGTTCATCTAACAAAAGATTTCCTATTTCAAATTAACCAGCCACGGTTCCCAAGCCCAGGACCAACGCCACTAGCAGCTCTCAATCGCCTTCCTGCACTCTACCTCTACTGAAGTATCCCGCCACCATCCTCCTTCTCCTTGGGCTTCTCCCCCGACCCTTCGGCACCTCCATATCCCTCCTGTCCCTCAACCCCAACAGGCACCTCAACCCCCTCACTCACCTGCATACTTTCACCTGTGGTGACACCACCATGTCCATCATGGATATAAAGCCCCATCACCCTCGGCCCGGGATACTTCCTCCTCGCATGCACCACCCACCACACCGCCGTGATCCCCACCACCCCGACCAAAATGACACTATTATAATTCATCGTCTCCGTCGTGGTCGGGTACACAAAGGGGAAACAAAACAGTGTGTTGAACAGCACAATGAATAGAACGGCAAGGATGTTGATTGGCATTCCAAATTTGCCCAGACTAAATGAGCCGGGGACGGAGGGAAGATACTGGCGCCGGGTGAGAACGTTGGCGGCAAACGGGATCGCGTATGAAGTGGTGGTTAGGATGATGAAGGAGCCGGTGAGGTTGAGGAAGGCGGTGGGGGAGCCGAGGGGGATGGCGCCTAGGGCTGTTGCTAATGTTGCTTTTTTGGGGGGTTGTGTTAGTTTTGGTTGAATGGGGAAGAAGAAAGGGGTGAAATGAAGATGGGAAGGGGAAGGGGGGGACTAACCGACAAACAATGTAGCAGGGACAGGACAGCTGAGCTTTTCGTTTACCCGGGAAAAGAGAGGGGATAAAGGGACGGCGTTGTCTCGTGCCAAAGCCCAGTAGATGCGCGAGTTGGTTAGGACCGTACCGACACAGCAGAGGAGTGAGGAGCAGAAGATGATGAACAGGAGACCGAAGGTGGCGCTGTGGTTCGGGGTCCCGTCGGCGTGGGCGGTCGCTTGAGCATAGATGTTGGCGAGCGGGTAAGTGTTGAAGCCGCCTTGGAGGGCGTCGAGATCGGTGATGGCGTAGCAGATGGCGATGGCGAAGCAGAATGCGTCTGATGAAGGAGTTAGTGAAAGCTTAATCAGCGCAAAAGGGGCTTGTGAACGTACAGAGAAATCCCAAGCCGATTTGCAGCCCAATCGCCTTTGGCAAGTCCTTCTTCGGATGCGGCAGCTCTTCAGCCATATGTGTGATAGCATCTGGCGTGCCCACGGTAAACGCCCCATTCAAGACCCCCAACAGAAAGGCCAAACCGCCCGGCCAGCCCGTGAGGTTGTTCTCGGTGAAGGATCCCCAGACAAAGTGATTGCTGGCATGACGCTTGGGCATGGCCGAGATGACAATGATTGTGACGATACCGCCAACGATGACGAAGAACATGCCGATGTTCTGGGTGTGCGGGATCACTCTATTGGCAAAGATCACAGCTGCCGTGGAAAGCCAGAGGACGAGCAGGTAGGCAATGTAGACCTGCCATGGCTCGTAGGTGTAGGTGTTCTGGTGGTAGACGGAGTACATGCTGATGCAGATGTTGGCCATGATCTGAATCAGGGCGGCTAGGTCGAACATCCATCCGTAGAAGTTGATCCAGCCGGTGAAGAAACCGAGGATCCGGCCATATTTGGGACCGCCAGCTGGCAGTGATGTTAGTATTGACTTCACAGCCTCTAAGCAGAGATGTTAAGATGTAAACGGGAGGATACCTACCGATAGTAGCCCAGTGGTATACACCACCAGCAGTTGGAACAGCCGATGCAAGCTACATCGTGAGAAAAAAACCTGTCAGATATCCGTTCTCACATCCCTATTCACGCAGTTCAACACTTGATGTTTCCTTGTACACATACCTCAGCCAGTCCCGCCCCAATAAAGCTGTAATAGAAAACCGCAACGATAAGACCAAAGATAAGCCCAGGCGGGCCACCATTAACTATCACACATCACCGATATTAGTTCCCAGCCGTTGATGTCATAGAAGAACTAACTTCAGCAAAAGAAAGACCGCGTGAGCCTTGTACGTACGAATTGACACCGAAATAGAGGACCCAAGTGCTATCCAGGCATTGTCAACGGTGATTGCAATACCAGCCAAGCCCAAGAGACTGTATTGTCTTTTGAGTTGGTCTCGGTAGCCGGAAGCATTGACGACGACTCCATTCTCGACTGCGGCAACAATCTCGTCTCGGTCTTCGGGACTTCCTCCAGTCCGCGAAGACCGTTTTTCGTCGACGGAAGGTTGATGTGAACTATCCATTTTGCTGGGAAAGACGTGAACAGGCCAATGTCAGGCCAGTTGAGAAAGAGAATTGGCTACCAGTTCATGAAGGACCGGTAGGTTCTTGCTGTTATAGATCCTCAACTCAAAGGGAAGCCGCGAAGATATAAATGGCAGTTGAACTCGAAGTGATCCCCCCAAAAAGGTAAAACAGTCCCTTCACTTACAACATCCGGCCGTTCACCTGCCATACCCTGTATCTAGACTCATCATGCGGTAAGTATAGCACGACTTTGATATCGAATGGTCTCAATGACGCACAGAACTTCCTATCTAGATGTTATCTCCCTTCGTCGTTCGTTCGAGGACGTAACACCAATTCGAGCACTGACAAGACCCGATGGTACATGAAATCTGAACAAAAATATGGTTACTTCCCGAGGGTTGTTATCTGGTATCTGAAGGCTGGCTGCTGCCCACGGGTGAAGATCTATCTGCTGCAGGCGTAAATGCTGATCCGACGAATAAGGTTGGCGAAGCATTGCCGTTGCGCGCTCTCTGTCCCGGTCAATACCCGTGTATC
Source organism: Neurospora sp. CHS-2018c (assembly GCA_009806235.1). Taxonomy (NCBI): domain Eukaryota; kingdom Fungi; phylum Ascomycota; class Sordariomycetes; order Sordariales; family Sordariaceae; genus Neurospora; species Neurospora sp. CHS-2018c. Next base: position 302,254 of record RAPC01000018.1, read on the forward strand.
TGTAGTATCCGGGGAGAAACATGGCCGAAGAAGAAGACAAGGGGTTGTTGGGACGAGAATTTGAGGAGGCGCATCTGATAAGTGGGAGTGTTCGTCGTTGGACGCCTCAGGTTGCAGATGTTGGTGCACTCTGGTGTGAAGTTGCATTGATAGGTAGACTGAAATCTAAATGGCAGAATACAACCCGAGCGTGGTGACAGCCGGACTTGATAACGTGGGGGTGGGCGACGATGAAACCTGGACTGAGGTTGAGGAGTTGGAGTTCCGAATCTCGGCTAATCGCTGCACGCCTGGCTGCGTGTAAGATGGACTCGGCGTTTTCAGCCCTACGAGAACGGCTACCTCTTCTGTGGCCCGGTGGTGAATATTTTGACGTTATATCAAGTCTGTCTCGCGGTGTTTGACCCGTTGTCGTTTGGTCTATTGCGAGGTGTGGTAGAGTGAAGTCGCAAAGAGCATTGAAGTTCTCAGTGCGGCACTGCATGAATGAAAGATGGAATGGGATAAGGAGAACGCGGGGACTGCAACATGCTGCACCTGAAAAGCGTCTGATGTAGCATTGTGGCGATGGCTGATATCTCCAACTCCGATATGATGAGAGACAAGGGTTGAAGATTGATTGGCATTGGGCGTACAGATAAGGTATGCGGATACGGTAATAATCTCCCACATGGGTTGATGCATAGCACAGTCTTCTGGACGAGTGCTTTGCGTCTGGCTTTAAATAGGGAGATGGACGCGGATATAACCCATTGAGCCCTGCACGGGTTTCTAATAGCCATTGTCATCTTCCCGGATTCGATATGATAACCAAAAACCCGAGGTGGACGATACTACTAAGGACTCCTGAGCCTCTGTTTCCCCGCAAGATGTCTCTTGTCGTCCATCAGAAATAGAAACAGTTTGCGGGTTTCCTCACGACCTAGCCTTTGGTGAGCTTGGTTGGTCGCAAAGTCCAGGCTCGAACCTTGGACTTTGAGCCCATACCCAAGGGTAGCCGTATCCAAATGCATTGTGTAGCCCGGTAAGAAAATTCCCATTTTCTCGCCATTGGGAGAAGAAGCAGAAAAGCAATCGCATGCATGGTATAACCTCCCAAAACTCGAAGAAGACCAAAACTGAAGATTCATGCCTTAGCAGCATCACCCTCGCGACCCCATCTTGCCGACTCATCACCTTCGCTCCAGTCCTTTTCGATGTATCCGAGTTCGCGCTTGACCATCTCGACCGTCGCCTTGTCTCCGGTGTTCTTGCCCGCGTTGTCACTAAGGCAGATATTAGTCAATGTTGTGGTAAGGGGCCAGCTTCATGAGACAGTTTCTTACCTGATCTTCACTGCTGGGTTTCCGCCAGCCGAGCTCAGCTTGATGACAATATTCAGGGGCGTGGACTTCTTGCCGGTAGACTTGTGGACAAAGTCATTGGTAAAGAAGGTACCAACACCAAAGGTGGGCTGGAAGCCAGCCTCTTCAGCAACCTGCTTATACTCCAAGCACCTATCGATGTCGAGCGAGTCGGAAAAGACAATGACCTTCTTGTCCTTGATGCCCTGTTCATCATAGAACTTGCGCATGAGTTTGACGAACTCCTTCGGATCTCCCGAATCCTGGCGGACACCAGTGAAAACTTGGGCATAGGTCTTGTCGGGATGGAGGTCTTTGATGCTTTCCTTTGCTGCCGAGATAAAGGTATCGGCCATGCTCACCTTGCGATGCCTTGGCTGTGGAACTGGCTCGCCAGAGGCCGACATCGGCTTGCTGAATGCTCTAAGGAACTCGGGAGTTCCGAAGGTATCTGTGAGGGCAATACCAAGAACTCCAGGGCCGTAGCATCCAACCCAACGGGAAAGGGATTCCTCTGTGGCGGACTTGTAATCGCCAACGATGGCGGCATTACCCATGAACCACTCATGCGCAACGGTACCAACGGGTGGGATGTTGAAGCGCATGGCAAGGTGAACATTGCTAGTACCGGAGAGCTTGCCGGTCAGGCCCCTCTTCTCGGCTTCCTTGGCCGCCTTGGTGAGACCCCTAAACACCAAAGCTTGCGTGTGGTAGTCGCGGCGCCGGCGCGTTCCGAATTCCGAGAACACGCAACCGGCCTCAAGAAGGCGCATACCCTTTTCAAAGGCCTTCTCTTCCTGACCATCATACTCCCAGTCCGTGTCCATAAACTTGAAATAGGCTTCAGAAGTGAGTGCGAGAAGCGGGATTTCGTAGAGAATAGTGTCGGCCCATGTGCCCTTGATATCATAGTGGATATCTCCGAGATTTGAGTCATCAGTAGGGCGGAAGCTAACGGCGACCTGCTCTCGCGGCCGAAGTCGGAATTCGGAAAGGTATTCAAGATACTCCTCAGTTAGATAAGGGCAGTGAGTCTTGAGGTACTGGAGCTCTTCGGGGGAAAGACTGATATTCCCGAGCTTCATGACCTGTTCCTCGAGCCAGACGAAAGCTTCGCGCGACAACTTCTTCTCGGGAGTGCGGTTTGTGAATGAGTAGGTGACAGGGACGTCTTTGAAGTACTTGAGAACGGCGCATTGCATCGTCAACTTGTACAGATCGGTGTCGAGGAACGAGATGACACCCGCTGGGTGAGGCAAAGAGCTGTTGAAGTCCATGGCTGTGATGGTTGTGCTGTAGACTGTAGAGCTCTGGAAGAGGTGAGCGTGTAGGGTTCAGAAGGGTCCTGGGTGAGTCGTAACGTCGTTTTTGAAGGGGATATACGATAACCTTCTTCCACTCGAATGACGACTAGAGAAATTAAAAGAGGAAGGAAAAAGTTCACGACACAAGAAGCTTGAGATGGTTCGGTTGTTGAGTTGCTCCAGGAGGAGCTGACGAATCGAAGTTCAGTAACGCCGTCAATAGTGGGCAAGAGTGGAGACGCCGGCCGTTATCTTTTTGTTAGTGCGGGCTTCCTTTTCCAATCCAACCCTCATACTTTTGACTTGTAATCCTTGACATTCCCACTCGAGACGCGGTTGGTGCGCCCTTCACGTGCAAGGAATGCCGGAGTCGTTGGTTAATAAATGGTCGTTTTCTTTGTCAATGACTGGACTGTTCGAAGTGAGTCTCTTGTTGGTTGTCGTCCTGTCGAAGAATGTGCGGGGCGTCTGTATAGTAACTCGAAGGTGTTGGAGATCATATGCGTCTCAAGTCCCGTGAAAGCTACTCCAAGATGTCACCACATGAAACCCTGGAGCAATCACTGGGCATTATTCAAGCTGGGGACAGAAGGATATTCAACAATGGCATCCGCATCGATGTTGCTTCAGCCGTTCCTGCCTTTGATGATGACACAATCAAGGGGAATGGTGGGGCAGTCCCTGATGTTTGGTGTTTTCGGGCAGGCACGTTCACTGCACGCCTCCGCTGACAGCAGCAGCAATGATCCCCCGGGGCCAGGGGCCACCCTGCGCACAGACCATACCTTAATGGTTCACCGACTTGCTTGGCGCAAAAGCTACAAACCGGCAGAAAAAAAAAGTTCACTTCCAATTCAGATAACAGAAGATCCGAATCGCAGAGCGTGCAGGACCCCGCCGACAACATACCAAGAGGAAAGAAGAGCCCAAACATCCAGCAGAGACCGGCTTCCTTTCGACGATACTTCGATTGGCCGCTCTGAGGCTCGAAGCCCACCCACACCCGACCACCCGCACCCGGGCCCCTCCTTCTCCTTCACCTAATAATACCCGACAACATCAGCAATCATGGATATTCACAGGTGTCGCTTCGTTCCCTATCCCGCTTCCGCCATCAACGCCGTCGCCTTCTCCCACTCCGCCCTCCCACCCGTCCCAGCCGGCAAGAAGAACCTCCAGAAGAACATCCAGGTGCGCCTTGCTGTTGGCCGCGCCAATGGCGACATCGAGATCTGGAACCCCCTCAATGGTTCCTGGCACCAGGAGCTGTTGATCCCCGGCGGCAATGACCGGAGCATCGACGGCCTGGTCTGGGTTACCGACCCCGACGAGGAAATGGCCGACGGCAAGATCATCCACGGCAAGTCACGTCTGTTCAGTGTCGGCTACACCAACACCATCACCGAATGGGACCTCGAAAAGGCCCGCGCAAAGAAGCACGCGAGCGGCCAGCACGGCGAGATCTGGTGCCTTGGTGTCCAGCCCCCATCCTCCGACCTCCATGCCCCCAGAAAGCTCGTCGCCGGCACCGTCGACGGTAACCTCGTCATGTACTCGATCGAAGATGGCGACCTCAAGTTCCAGAAGAGCCTGATCAGGGCCCCTTCCAAGAAGGTCAAGATGGTCAGCATCTGCTTCCAGTCCAGGAATGTGGTCATTGTCGGCTGCTCCAACAGCACTATTTGCGCCTACGATATCCGAAACGGCTCGCTTCTCCAACAAATGACCCTCGGCTCCGACCACTCCTCCGCCTCCAAGAACATTATTGTCTGGTCCGTCAAGTGCCTACCGAACGGCGACATTGTCTCCGGTGACTCGACTGGTCAGGTGTGCATCTGGGACGGCAAGACCTATACCCAAGCCCAGAGGATACAAAGCCATACTCAGGACGTCTTGTGCCTGGCTGTCAGTGCTGATGGCAGGAAGATTGTGTCTGGTGGCATGGACAGACGGACGGCCCTGTACGAGCCGGTTGCTGGACAACCCGGTCGCTGGTCCAAGGCCTTCCACAGGAGATATCATGGCCATGACGTCAAGACCATGGCCTCTTTCGAGGGCAAGGGCATGAGCGTCGTGGTTTCTGGAGGTTAGTCACATTGCTCGCATTGTTCCCCTTCTTGTCTTATGCTAACACTTTTCCTTCTATTACAGGCCCTGACGCCAGTCCCGTTGTTATGCCTCTCCGTGCGGCGGGCAAGGAGTTCCACCGCACTCTCCCCCATCTTCCTCAGACTGTCAATGTCAAGAGCGCATCCAAGGCACGGTTCGTTGTCAGCTGGTGGGACAACGAGGTTCGCATCTGGCATCTCTCCAGCCCGTCGCGCGATCTCTTGAACGGTGCCGTCGCCACCACTGACCTACGCAAGACACGGAAACTCATCGCCCAGATCTACGTCAAGGGCGATCACAACATTACTTCGGCCGCCATCAGCGAGGATGGTACCTTCCTTGTCGCGTCTACTGCTACCGACATCAAGGCGTTCCAGCTCGATATTAACGATTCGCAACAGCTCAAGATTAAGAAGGTCGAGGTTGCGAGCGCTGGTCACGGAGCTATGAAGGTGGAGATCTCTCCAGACAGGCGTTGGTTGTCCTGGGTTGAGAGCGGCAGCAATGTCATGGCGGCGGAAATCACCGTGAACGAGGACGGATACGCCGTTTCTGCTCCCTCCAAGCTGCGCCGCCTCCACCGGCAAATCCCGAAGAACATCCTCCTTGGTGGCCTTGGTACATACGACCGAAACGTCACACAAATGGCCTTCTCTCCCGACAGCAAGATGCTCAGTGTCGCTGATATCGCCGGATGGATCGATACCTGGGTATTACGCGTCCCGGGAGAGGATACGAATGGCACGAATGGCGAGGCTGACGACGCTTCCTCGAGCGACTCGTCAGATGACGAAGAAGAAGATCAGAAGGATGCTACCAGTGAGCGCTGGGTACGCAACCCCAACGCAGCCCTCATTCCCAAGCTGGACTCGGCTCCCGTTGTCCTCTCCTTCTCCAAGACTCCCCGTCAGGAGGGCGAAGACTATACGCTCTTGGCCATCACAACACTAAAACAGGTTCTTGTATTCAACCCTCTCCGCGGCTCTCTAGCAGACTGGTCTCGCCGCAACACCTACGCTAAGCTCCCGGAGCAACTCCGTGTCACCAGAGATTTGGTCAAGGGTGTCGTATGGCAAGGCCCACGAGTCTGGATCTACGGTATCTCTTTCCTCTTCATGTTGGATCTGTCTCAGGATCTGGATAGCCAGGACGCGTCTGCTCTTTCCAAGCAAAAAGCCGGCCTGAAGCGGAAGAGGGATGGTAAGGAGCACGGCGCAGGCGGCAAGATGGACCACCAGAATGCCATTGCCCCTCACAAGATTAGGGCGGCTGTTGCTGGACAGGACGGCGCCACAGAGTGGGTGGATGTCGAGATGGCGGATGCCGATGATCAGAAGGGCGCTGCCAGCAGCGGGGTCGAGGATGAGGACGACGACTTCGACGAGGATATGGATGGCGGCGAGCTCCAGCGCCTACGCGACGGCGAAGCAGGCAGAGAAGAGCAAAAGAAGGATACAGTGAAGCAGAAGGCCAAGTGGTGGCATACGTATCAGTACCGACCCATTCTAGGCATCGTGCCTCTCGACAGCGAAACGGTGGAGGAATCCAACGGAGTGTCGGAGGGCGTCCCGATCCCGCCGCTCGAGGTTGCCCTCGTTGAGAGGCCGAGCTGGGATTGTGAAGTACCCCCAAGGTACTTCTCGAACGGTGAGCGTGAGAGGTAAATGTTGTTAGCATGTGTATGGCATGAGGAGTCACATATAATGGGGTCTTGTCGGCGAATAGGGCCGTAGAGGTTAGCATATACCGCAAAATCGGAGTTACGCGTATGCAAAAGCAACTGTACAGGTTATTTGCCAAGATGGAGAGTTCTACTTTGAAGATACCACAATGCTGATGCTTATAAACGAAGACTTTCTTGTGTTTGACTACACCAGGCCACCTCGGGCCGGTGAGCGTTAAGACCGAGTACTTGAGCGATGATGAAGCACCGCGCGTTAATGGTGCCGACACTCGGAAGTTGACCACGATTCTGGGGTCGCACGGTCATTATCAATTTCACATGAAGCAAGAACAGTGACCATCAAATGCAAAGAACACCAAGATCTTGCCAAAACATGTATCCTATCCTGTCTTACGCCATGCACTAAACCGGTCTCACCACTCGCTATGAGATGCATGCGCGATGAAAAGTCGCGGGTTATCTGTACGATAAAATTCCGTAGATTTTTGAACACCATCTGTCAGTTTGGCAAATTATTCCGATTACGAACCACTCGCTACGTACGCTCTTGTTACCTCTAGCAATTACCCGACTGTGTACGGTCTTCGCACCTCATCGATCGCACTGTCGTTGAAAGTGGAGTAAGTGGTGAGGAAGACTCGAGACACTGCAGCGGAGAAGGCCCGGGAACCGGGGCGCCGCGTAAGCACCATTGGGGAACGCGCCGTGCTCGTGCCTGTGCCTGGGTACATACGCACTCTAGACCAGTTTCTTTGCTCACGTTCAAAAGGGGAGCGAAAAAGAAAGGATGAATAGTTCAGACGCTTCATCCGAACAAAAAGACCGCTGTGAGTTCGGGGTATTGTGACATTTTAACTCCCAATTCGATTCTGGAGAAGGGAAAGGTCACCAGCTGCGGCGAGAGGTAACGTTGTGACGGAAAAGGGACGGACTGAGGCGATAAAAGGTGGCAGTGGGGACGCCCCCTGGGGCGGGCGCAACTGGGCGATGAATGGGTGGGTGAGGCTGAGCGTAAGCAAAAAAAGGGACCGTGACTGCCTGGCTTGTAGCATCACCGCCCACTTCGACGGTCTCTCTCTTTTTGCCTAATGTCTGAGACTGACTATCTTTGGGATTGATTGTTTGCAGCAAAGGAGGTTGAAGCGCATGACTAGGGACCGCGAAAACAAAAACAAGATACTATGGGGAAGATAGCGTACGTAGGTATGTACACGTTCCCAACAGAGACAGATATCGTCGGCCGTCGGGTCGTGATCACCAAACTTTGACGGTTAGCGGTGTTGAGCTTCGTCATCCATCCCTGAATGGCTAGCGCGACTCCAGGCCGGTCCAGAGACATTCGTTGCCCAAAGACTCTTCTGTTAAGGCGGTACCTTGATGCAATGCGGAGCAGCCACCTTAAATCAAGGTGACACCAACCTCAAACTATCTTAGAGTACCTGCGGCCCGCCCTACGAGAGCGAGCTCAAGTTTGTCGCCTGCTGATGGTTTTCTGAAGGCCCCACATGCGGGAGGGCACCGACCAACAAAGATACGGTTCTGATTGGCCAATACGTCAGTATACGCGCGTTCTGACCTGGCTCCCCCCGGAACCTTCTTTCTCTCTTGAGTTGTAGTTGCCGTTTCATTGAACGGGCGACGAGTTTGTAGTAAGAAGGGCAGAGACACGTAAGACAGCTGAGGAGACTGTGAGTGCAACAATGGAGAAGTAGCGACGACACCAGGGACCTTTCTTACTACCATCCATACTTTATATTCCATTCCATCGCGACAAGATTCGGGCGGCATGCACTACTGCTGCTGAGAAGTAGGAGGTATAGCCACAGAGGCCCGAATTGCAGGGTGTGTGTGAAGAGGAAGTGACGATCCTTCCATTCTTTCGCCTCGGTGCAAGTCTGTACACTCGGTCAGTAATCGTAGAGGTGAGTAGGCTGAAACCCCCAAACCACTCCTGCACTCCGGTCCGGTTCATACCCGACATTCGCTCCTTCTTCCTTGTCATATGTCCTTCTATCTGCGACTTCTTCATCTGGCATTTGGTGATCGCTGCATTTCCTCTGCACCTTCCAAGCTGACAGTTGCAGCGACATCAGACGACCGGCAGAAACCCGCAGTACTTACGAGGTGGATGCGCTAAGGTAGACGTCCGAAGCTTGTGAGTCCCAACTATATCTTCCCAAAGACCTCCCAGCCGATTACGCCTTTTCCTTTTCGACCGATACGATACTCCCCTCTCGCCCATCGATCAATACCACATCGCTTCGCCCTCGCTGGCCACGAGATGGCGCTAATACGATGCCTCCCTCTCTTAGAAAACGTTCTCGCCGTCGCCCGCTTACAACGCCGACCCTCGAATCTTCAAACGCATAGCGACGAGGCGCGACACCATTCCAAGTCTTCGAATGCGCGAAACCCTTCATTGGGACCTTCAACAACATTGCCTCTACTAATTCGATCGCCGACATCGCATCAGCGGGTTCCAGCAGGGGATTAACCGTAGCGCAACTATCCGCGCTGGTCTACCGACAGCTGTATGTCAATTCGCCTCACAGTCAGCCTGGACGTCAAGACACGACGAAGCGAATGCTGACTATCCCGACAAGCGCTTACTTCCTAGAGTGTTGACTCGGCCTCGATTGACGTTTACCACGACGATTCACAACGGACAGCGAGACAGACGACCGACGACACCGACCGAACAGGAGAATTCACACAGGCGACAAAGACAAACCGAAGCAGCGACTGGATACTATTAGCGACCATGGCAGGAAACAATCCAGGGGGTGGGAGTTACCCATTAGACGACCATGTGAAGAGCGTGGCGCGCGATCTACAGCTCAGGTTTGCGCAGATGTCAAACCGGGATCAGAAATTCGACCTACAAGTCATACCCGATCTTCTTTCACAACCAGTGGTCCCCGAGCCGCCCGCGCAAGACGACAGGGAGGCCCAAAATTTCGAAAAATACCTAATAGCAATGTCTCATATACCACTAAACTACGAGAATCCCGGCCTACTCGACGAGGCTCTACAGCAAATCCCACTCGACAGGTTATCACAGGAGGCAGAAGAGGAGGTGGAACTTTTCCAAGCGAAAGCCGCAAGCCTGGGGAAAACAAGACCGGAATGGAGCCATCAGGAGTGTATGGTCAGGGCTCTGCTTAGGTGCGTTTCTGTCTCCTGTCTGGCTCCGATGTCATGATGGATGTTTGTCTGTTTCTTGCGCCAGCTAACTCGCGACTACACAGGTGGTTTCGCCGATCATTCTTCACCTTTGTGAATAATCCTCCATGTTCCGAATGCTTGTCGCCCACGAATAAAATCCGCAACGTTGCGCCTACACCAGAGGAAAGAGCCCATAGTGCGACATGGGTCGAGCTATACTCGTGCGTAACCTGTGGGGCATTTGAACGATTCCCACGCTATACGGAGGCGTGGCAATTACTACGAGTAAAGCGGGGAAGGGCTGGTGACTTCGCCAACGTCTTCACCATGCTTTGCCGAGCTCTTGACATCCGAGCTCGCTGGGTGTGGTGCCAGGAAGACTACCTGTGGACCGAAATCTACTCTGAGCATCAACAACGATGGGTTCATGTCGACAGTTGCGAAGAGGCTTGGGATATGCCCCACATGTACTACAAGAACTGGGGGAAGAATATGTCCTACGTTATTGCCTTTTCTCGCGAGGGCGCGGTCGACGTTACCAGGCGGTACGTAGGGTCACCGGACGCCCTGCTCCCACGGAAACGCTGCTCCGAAGGCGTACTCAAGTTCATCATGGAAGAAATCACAAACCTGCACCGGCCAAAGTACGCCCCGGACGGAGAGACCCGCCTGCGGCTCTACCGGGAAGACGTAGCCGAGGACGTGCAGCTCCGTTCGTTGTGGTCGGCTACCCTGGAACAGAGTCGCAGATTGAAGGCTGCTGCGGCGGCGGCTGCTAGGGGCGGCCGCAGCAGCCCCGACAAGAGCGGTGCCAACAGGATGGGCTCGCCAGCGACGGGTGACATCAAACGACCCATCCCTGAGGATGCACCTGTTCCTGATGTCCCTTCACTCTGGCCGACGTATGGACCTTGACGGCATGGCATCTATTGGGCCAACATCTTGAATAGATAGCAGTCATCATTTTCACGTCGTTTAATACCCACCGTTTTTATCAGAGGAAAGCAAGCATGCAATGTCATCATCCTTTTATTTGTCATATATTATATATATACCCAGTGTCATGTCATGTTCAAGAAAGACGTTTGTGGATTCTTTTCGGAGGGAGGTACAAAGACTACTTACTACTGGTGGTTTGGAAAAGTTGATTGAGAGCCCTAACTTGCCTTGAGTCAGGGCTGGGCTGGAGTCGGATCGGGGTTAGGAGAGTTCTTGAGGTCTTGTGAGAGTTTTTGGGCATCCATGATGAGTGCCTAATTGAATCTAAGCAACTGCATCCATCCGTTACACTGATGACTTCCCTGTCGTGGATGTTCTGGACGACATTCTCTATATCAGAGCAGACATGCCTCCTTTTTTCGTAAGTTCACCCATCCACTTCGCAGTCTACGTGGATAAGGTAGGCTGCCCCGTATGTCAATACTGTACCTCAGCCGGTTGTCCACTCTGCCACTGCAAAAGTGCGAACTGTGTTCCCGGATCCGGGTCCCATAAAAAAGATATGAACATGTGATCTGAACAAAAGGCTTCCAAACAAGCAGGACAAGGACAAACGGCAGGCGATTGGTCTCCCCAAGAACAAAGCAAGCCCGGTACGTATACTACCTAGTTCAGCAGATCATCAGTCTGTTTGTTGGATCTTGGAAGAAGGCAGCGGACAAAGATGACGAGGGAGCTTGAAGGACAAAGGGACTGCGGACATGGGGACGTTGGGACATGAGGACAGGCATGAAAGTCGTGAGGGGACAAAGGGTTGGTGCAGTGGTTAATGGTGAGAATTTGGAGGGCTATGTAAAAGAGGAAGAACTAACAGTCTTGTTTTGCAGCGGAGTGATTGCTGTTTAGCCACTTGGAAGGATTTTGAGTATGGGCTGGTTCGTATCTGGTAACTACCTATTTATCGGGTGAGCTTCCAGGGCAACCTTCTATGAACATGAACGTCTGGATCAAGGAATAAAAACTTCTCATTCACCTGATGACAGTGGGTATCTCCGGTGGATGTGTTGCGGCGGTGATTTTGCGAAGTGACGAAGGAGTGTCTACATAGTTAAAGGGGTATCTCGGGGCCAAACCGTCAAGATCCATAACTTGAGACCTATGAGCTTGATGCATTCAGGAATAAACATCAGATATTGAAGCAAACATCAAAAGCAGGCTATATCGATGTACACATAAACCCAGAAAGAACCTAGAGACGAGAAACATTACCAGAAACCAAACCCTATGAACGCCCCATCTCCCCCATATCTCCTTTACACGAACTAATCGACCCACCATCCGACCAGATATCCAGAAAAAAAATCCAAGTAACTTAACTAAGCACCCTGCTCAATCTCCTCCCTCCTCATCTTCTCCACCTCCTTTAGCACCTCCTTCACATCCACCGTCTCCAACGCGTACCCCTCCTCCTGCGCAACTTGTCTGATTCGATCCGGATTCCAACTACTTACCACCACGCCCTTGGCAAGGTCATCCAGCTTTGGCCTGACTCTCCTCTCATCCTCCGGCACGTCGGCGGCAGGAACATCGCCATCCTTGTCGTTGGAGAAGGGGTTAAGCAGTGTGCCGATGGCTTGGGACCAAGTGCGTTTGCGTCTGTTTTCGGCGGAGGGTGGGCTTAGGCCGAGGGCTGGGGGTTTTGTTAGTTATCGGTATATATAAACAACCAAAAAAAGGGGAAGGGGGAAGGGGGAAGGAGGGGGAAGAAGGACAGAAAAAAAAGAGAAAGAAAGAAAAAACATACCCCTATAAGCACTCTCTGTCATACTCTCCTCCACCCTCCACGCCTGCCTAACCGTATCCCCCACCGGATACACCGCTGGGCCCCTCTTCATCTTGACTTTTTCTTCTTCACCAAACCTGCGTAGCTTCGGCCTCCTATACCTTTCGGAAATCGGATCTTCTGCCACGGGATCATACACCATCTTTGGATCCACATCCTTCCCTTCCTTAATTTTTCTTTCTGTCTCCTCGGAGGTATAACCCACACCCAAAGGCCAGCGATCTAGCCGCCAGTATTGAAACGCCCTCTTCTTTTTGGGGCCGCCGGAGGTGGAGGTGGAGGTGGAGGTGGAAGAAGAACGGGCGGAAGCGAATTCCCATGATACGTCCCGTTTGCGAACAGTCATATGCCTAACCTCCCCCGTCGCCGGATCACGTCCGTAATAAGTGACTTCACGCCCGGGGACAAGCATGGACAAGTTACAAATCGACTCCTCGAGCAACTTGCGCTTGACCACCGCAAAAGCTTCGGCCTCAGTCATTTCCTCCCCGGTGTAATCGCGCGGGGAAAGGCGTTGGATGAGCTGCTGCAACGAAATCAGACCGTTGTCCTTGCCAAAAGCGTGTTGGATCTCCGTCTTGCACTCCGCTTCGAAAGTGGTCAGGCTTTCCGTAAGATACTCGGCTGGGACCGGTTGCGGCTTGAGGCGGCCTTGTTCGGCGCGTTCCTGGTTGAGCATGTAGATGGTGTATCCCAACCTAAATCCGAGAGCCATGAAAAAATTCCAGACGGGGGAGGACTGCGTGTCGAGAATCTCCTGCGACCGGTCGATTCCTGGGCACAGGATCTGCTGCCAGGTGGAGATATACCCCAAGTTGTAACCGGGTTTCTCGCGGTGCGCGGTCGGGCCGGGCCAGATGACTCGGTTCTCGGGGAAGTATTTGTTTAAAGGTCGCATGACGACGCCGTAGCAGGAGGGGTCAAGTTGAAACCGGACGTGCCCCGTGTCGGCGAGCCGGTCGAGCCAGGCCATGGCGTCGTACGGGTGGAAGACGACTTTATCGACGGGAGCGCCCTCGCGGCCCGCGTTGATCTCGGAGAGGAGCTCTTCGACGGTCACTTGGGCGTCCGCGTCCGCGAAGAGCGAGTCCGGGTCCCGGTCGTCGAGGATCTTTTGCACGCGCCGCGCAAAGATGTGGAAGAGCTTGTATTTTTCCTTGGGCTCGTTGGGATAGAAATTGTTGGGCTCCCAGTTGCCGTCGTTGACGGCCTCGGACGCGAGGAACTTGAGCCAGGGGATGTCTTCCTCCAGGTCGACGTAGCGGGGGGCTTTGCGGGGGTGCGTCGTGCCGACGATCTCGAGCTCGTCGCCGTGCAGGCGCACTTCGGCGGGCACGTCATGGTTGTGGAACTCGCCGGAGACGCCACGGTCAATCATGGCTTTCACTTCATCTAGCAAGAGACGGGGTGCGCGCCTCTGCGCGGCTTCGAGAAGCTGGTAGGTGATGTTGCATTGGTCTAGGATGTCCTGCTTCAACTGGACGTCCGGGTCGACCATGCGCCATACGAAGGGACCGCCTGTGACGACGTTTTGGGGTAGCGTCACCCAGCGCCGATCTTGTCGGCGAAGAGCTTCGACGCGCTTCAAGGCCCTCTCGCGAATATGCTTGAGGGACTCGAGATACTTGGGGAACTGAACAGTGAACGGCATGGTATCCGCCTGCGCTTGGATCTTCTCATCTGGGATGCGGTGTGGTACAAACTGCACACCATCGGTGTCTCGAGTGATCTTGTGCAGAACCGCAGCGTCTATAGGAAGTTGAAGCGTGCGTAGAGGGCTGGCCATGTGTTCCTTCACACTGGTCTGGTAAGCTCGCAACATTTGCTGTAGACCAGCACGACGGGCTCCTCGCTCTCTGGCAAAGCTCCTCGGGTCGTTGGGGATGATGATGGTATCGTCAGCCAGAACCTTTGTGTTCGTGGTTGGATCATGTCGAACCCAGCCGGCGTACTTGGAACCTGAGAACTTCATGAATGCCTCACTTTCTACCAGGGCGAGGTTGTCGTCCCCTTCGTCGTCCTGCCACACCTCTCGCTGGTCGTGTTTGAATTCCTCAAACAGTTCGTAGTTGTCTGGTTCATCAATGAGCATTGTATTGACAGGCTCAACGGGTCGCGGGTGTGTCGGTCGTGGCATCAGATCCCTTTTATCAGGAACAGGATTTGTCGTTGGGATTGGCCAGTTGTGAACATCACCAAGCCAGTTGAGGCGAATTGACTTGAGACTCCCCTTTGGCAGAGGGTTGATGATCAACGGTGTCGGCTGAGCATTGTAATGGTCAAAGAGCTCATGCACCCTGACCTTTTGAAGAGCATCAGCGTGCATCTTTTGGGTTTGTTGACTGGCATTCGCGAGCTGTCCCTTGGGGTCCTCATCGGAAAGCCATTGGAGGTATCGGACCGTCTCAGCGAACTTTTGGGCCCAGTTGAGATCACGATACATATCTTCCTCGCAAAGCAGGTTGTTGATGTGCTCGAGCCGGACAGCCAGCGGAGGCTGTCTAAAGCCTTCGTACTCGGAGTCGACCGTCCAGTCTGGGCCAGTGCGGTCCACGACGGGCTCGACCAGCTGTCCTCCTTCTACCATTGTGGTACTGGGACCAAAAGTAGCAGGAAACTGAAGCTTTTCCAGTTCTTTCATCTGCCCGAGGATATCTCCAAACATATTGTCCTGTTCACCGTCGGGACCTAGAACAGTGGGCAGTGAGCGAAACGGTCCGGGAGGCACAATACTCATCGTTGCTCCGTTCTTCTGGTCGTCCAGGCGAATTTCGTGAACCCCTGCTGACAACACGCGCCCGGGGTCGTCTATGATGTACGCAGCCTTCATCGTCTTCTCCGCCTCCTTGGGCCATGGCTTATAGTTATCTGGGATTGGATGGAAAGGGAGCACAACCGACCCTTCGGCGCCCTGGAACCAATAATCCCAAATCGTGTAGTGAGAAGCCTCCTCCATAAACTCGACTCCGAGACCGTAGTCAAGGATTTCGGGATTGCAGAGGAACAGTTGCAACTGGTCGATCTTGTCGGCCTCCTTGCAGGCGGGGAAAACATGGCGCTCTAGGTACTTTTTGAAAGAAGGGGGACACTCGGCGTAGTAGTTTGCATACTCGCGCAAGAAGCGAAGAAATTTTTCTAGGTGATAGAGTGTTGCGTCAGCCTGGATCAATCTTGTCATGTTGAATACGGAGTCATACCATCCATGTCCTTTTTCATTTCACCAGCACCTCTGAGTTTGGGGCGACCCCCCTCCATTCCGGGTCCAGACATCTTGACGTGTGTAAATCGAGTTTCTCTTCTCTATCTCTTATCCAGCTCTAACAATCCACATCTGCTTGAACGTCGCGCCAAGTATAGTATCCTTGCCTTGCGACTCGCGCAAGGAGCTGAAAATGTGAATTAGTATGCGGTGAACAGAGAAGGTAAGAAAATAGCGGGTGGGTTGTGATAAAAAGCCGACACAAGTTGCGTGTAAGAGGGAAGAAAGGTGATTGTCCGGGTATGAGAGATGTTTTGAGTCTATCGGACGGGACTGGGGTGCACTCGAAGGGCAGCACTTGTGCTTCAAGGGACCAGTTGGCAACAATTAGGGTCAGTTGCCGTTTGCATACAAAGCTTCCGGATTGGGGAGTGACAATAAAGAACAAAGCGGACTGCTTCTGTTGTCTGCTTGAATCGAGCAAAGATGGTTCTGCCCGGGGATTTGTGCGCCTTTGTTCTCATCGTGAGACAAAGGACAATCTTATGAGCAACAATTGGGCACAACAGCGGAAATGGGAGGTATCGCGCAGAATCTCAATGGACAAATGGCCAATCCTCAAAGGAAGGAAAGAAAAGGGGTCAATAACGTTGTCGCTCAAACTCAAGCTTGGGTGATGGTGTCTTCCTCAAAAGGGAAACCATTATCTTTGCGCGCTTGTTGCTGATTATCGCGATTATTGATGACTGCCACGTTATCCTCAGCTTGGCCGACATTATACGATATGGAATCTCCAGAAGAGAAACGGCGACAAGCCTTCAGAGAAGATGAACAACGCCTGCTTGAAGGGCAACCGATTTACCGGTTGGGGCCAGACGGGGCTGTGAGCGTGCTACGGCGTAGGTATGGGAACCAGTATCTCGACTCTTTCAAGCATACATCCAGGCTAACTTTCTCAGGCCTGGAAGACGCATACATCGACCTCGGCCAGCTCCTCCTTCGGCAGACCAGCCTCATAGCCCTGGAGTTCAGACCCGTAGCATGAGCAGGATGCAAACCCAGAATGATGCGGGCTTCCAAGACAACGCTCATTTGGCCCATCCAAACGTTCCTGCGGCATCGGTTTCCCCGTTTGGTGAATGGACGCCCGATATCGCCTACGGAAGTGAACTCTGGGTAGAAGGTGAGGACTTGAGTCGCATTGAGATTGCCGATAGACGGATTGCGCGTGCTCGCTTGCGGGTCGAGCATTATAGAAACGCTCCCAACCCAGCCATTTTCCAGCAACAGCTGGATGAGGAGATCAGAAAGCGGGAGGAGCTCGATGACAATGACGAGGAGAACACCAAACCGATGTGAGGGGTGGCAATAATCCTCCATAAATGTATAAACTCAAGGACTGACAAGACTTCATTTTCCAGATCTTCCCTTGCTTCAACCCATCGAGTGGCCATTAACAGTCGTCTGGAACTTCTGCGGGAGATTCTCGACAAGACAGAATCTGAAGCGCAACGGGTAAATATCGAAGCCGCCATTGCGGGATATGAATCCGGGGCCATTCCGTATTCAAGGTCGTATACGCTTATTTGGGCCGGCCGTATCGTCGACACTTGTCCCGGTTACGGCTCGTTCACAACGGATCGTGATACTCGGCTTGATATGTATCTTGACGAGCATGGGCCTGGATGGCTTTGGCATGAGCCACCCCTCGCAGCGCAAGGAAAACTACGTGCCAAAAAAGGCACGAGTCTTGAGAACCCACTCATGGGACGCCTGGACACATATGGACAAGGTCATTACAACATCAAGATGTATTTCCGCGCGCGTAAGGAGAGGGTCATGCGCGGGGGGGCCAAGCGTGCGAAGAAGGCAAAGGGGAAGTTGCCGGAGTTCAACGCCCAACCTGACGAAGAAGCTCAAGTGGTTGAGTTGAATCTGCTCCTCGACTCGGGCGCCACTTTGCCCTGTATCAAACCCCAAGACCTTGCCCTCCTCGGCATCGACCCGAAAACATACCCAGCGCAAACGGCATCGGAACTCCATCTCGGAGAGGGGACGGTAAAGAGGGCCATTTATGAGCTGGATGTTGGGTTCAGGTTCGGCGAGGAAGACTGGGCGTTCCATACGGTGCCAGTCATCGTCTTGGAGGGCGAAAGTCGACTGAGCGGCATGCTTCCCTTCAACGTGTGCTACATGTCGAGCGCGCCGGGTACTTATAGAATGTGGCTTGGTCAGAGACGACGTGATGTACTGGGAGCAGGTCGGTTACCGGGGCGCATGAAAGCCGGGGGAGTGCACGACGGCGAGGGCCGCAATCCGTTTTACGGAGCTGTTGGAACGCCGGCAAACTGCTTTTGGGCCACGGGAGGTATCGACTTGAGAGACCGAGACTCGTCATCGAGGTTTCTCAAGGACCGCACGGATGAGTACGACGCGGTGCTGGAGGAGCCGCCCAAGTTGTTCAGGTTCGAGCATGACCTGGGGAATGGTGAAACTTGGGTGGATATCGGGTCCTCGTCTGGTGAGGATGAAGAGGAGGCTGTCAAGGCAGCGCCTGTGAGGAAGGGAAAGCGGCCAACTGGGTCAAAGTCTCAGGAGCCACCAAATTGGCCCACTGAGGCCGACCTCCAGGCAAGCATAGAGCGCATTCAACGGCTGAGGAGGGAAATTCTGAGTGCAACTGGTCAGCCTGTGCCAGCGACGGGCAAGAGAAAGGCGAGGAACTCTGCATTGTTAAGCCTATGAGATGAAGCTCAAAGCCTGGAAAGATTGTTGAGTGTACACATATTGGATAGGTGAATTGAAAAGATGAAAAGATGCTGATGATGATGACAAAGATGGTGATCCAAGTTTTGGTGTTTTGGTGTTTGGAAGTCGGAGTTTCTCCAATTGGTGAAATGGCTGGGCTCCACCCAGCTCATTGAGGTGCTCCCCCACTTTCCCCGTTCAGGTCCCGCGCCGGCGGCGTCAGGGTCGTCTCCACCCTCAGCTCACTGTTCTCCACTCTGGTAGGTCACTTTCGGACACTTTGGGTGGTGCTCAGTTGTGCTCTCCAAGTCTCTTTCTTGCCAATAACTTTCAAAGTCTGGTTGACGGAAATTGCCATTGGAGCCTTGGGTCCTCTTTTCCCAATCTGCCCAGCGGGAGATCCCAAGTTCCCTTGAGGTTATCTGAGGTTATCTGAGGTTAACCTGACTTCAATCGATGAAAAGGCTTTGAGAATTAGAGACAACAAACAGCCAGAACGAAAGACACACGAGATGCCCCGAGGCATGCAAAGAGACTCTTTTGTCCACTTTGACGCAGGTAACGCAGATCTTGTGTTTCCCACGCTTCCACCTTCCTTTTGACTTTCCCAGTACAGCAGGCCATTGAGCCAACCAAGGCCCGGAACCAGCATTGCCCATGAGCCCATGAGCCCGCCCCCGGGGCCCAGGATCACCAGGCTAACTGAACCCACTGGACCACTGCAGCAGCGCTACAGGGGTCTTGTTTGGACCCGTTTCTCTGGCTCTGCTGCAGTCCGGACATTTCCATCTCTTCCTCTCGCTCAGGGCACTTCGTGTTGAAACTTCCATCTCCCTCCATTTGTTTGTCTTGATTCCTCCTTACCATCCACTCGCTCATTACGACAAACATTTGTTCTACGGTTATCACCGGGTCGACAAACCTGCGTCCAGTGCCTGCCCACCCATACGAACTTGGTAGACAGCAAAGTGGAAGGAGACAGGAGCTTGGACCGCGTCGCTCTCTCTCTCTCTCTCTCTCTCCTCTCTCCTCTCCTCTCTAGAGCCAGATAGTACTCCAATTGGACGTCATTTCCCATTCCTTCGGGGGCAGCTACTTTTACTTACGCTCATTCTCCCCCGTCTTCTCTGTCGACATTGCTGCGTCACTTGTTGTTGTCTTTCTCTCAAAACACCCCTTCCTCTCTTGACTTCTACTTTGCATCCGCGTTGTCCGTTACCACGCCGATACATCAAGCATCTGTCCGACACCATCACCAAACCGTCTGACTATCCTCACGATGTCGTCCAAACCAGACCCGAGCGGAACAGACCAATCCGCCTCTTCCAAACGCTTCCAGCTGCCCGCCCTCGACTTCAGCTTTGCGCCTTTGACCGAAGGCACCGATATCCCACCTCCCGAACCATCACCGAAGATAAGGGACGAGGCGCCCAGAACACCAAACGGGGAGGATCTCAAGGAAAAAACCACAAATGGAAGTGGAAATGGGTCACTGGCCCCGCCCAATGGAAATTCCAGCAGACCACACATATCCTTGCCGACGTCGCCTACCTCGTCCACGTCCGGGACCACCAAGTTGTCAGGTGAAGACCACCTCACATCACCCACGACGTCGTCGAGTCGCAATGGAAGCATCCGCCGTATGCTCAGTCGCCACAAGCTGAGAAGCCCCTACGTCAATGGCGAGGATACAATTGCCGAAAATGGAGGAGCAGTGTCGTCGGCCCATCAGCAGCAGCAGCAACAGCAGCAGCAGACGACGAGTCCTCGGCCGCCGTCTAGCAACCGACCGCCGAGCAGCAATAACAATTTTGAAGTCAAGAAGTCGAGGCGTGTCAGTGGGTGGTTTGGCAAGTTTCTAGGAGGGGGCGACAAGAACCCGACTACCAGGAATAGGCGTGCCAGCATGATGGCTACCCTCACCTCGCCATCTACCCCTGAACCGGCACCGGCACGACCCCTTACGGAGAATAAGCCTAAAGGCCCGCCGCCCCCAAAGATTCCCGAGCTCAGCGGACTCAAGTCCAAGCTGGATACGAAAGACGGTGGGGGTCTTCTTGGGGATGATTTGTTCAAGGACATAAAATGAGCAGTTCACAAATACGAAAGGGGCGAGGCGGACGAGGCGCATAAATTCGCGGAGCCTGGAAGCAATCACCAAACTAGATTTCCCATGGAGAGAAAGACGAGCGAGATGTCATAGACACACTTGTTGAGGGGATGCACGTGGTGGTAACGTGGGGCGAGAGTGATCACCAAGACGGATTGAGACGGCGGATGTGGCGGAGGATCCAGAGATACCCAACCCTTTATTTTCTTCTTTTTTCACTTCTTTCAACCGGGTCATTGTTCGGGGTTTCCAATCTTCACACGCATGATGAAACATTTTCTTTCTCTTTGTTTTCAAAATCTGTTTCTTGAGTACAGGGCAGGGGGGCTTCCCCGATTTGTGCAAGTCATATGTTCGAGGACTAGAAAGAGGTCTTCCTTTCACACCTGCAAGCAGTTGTTACTTTGAAGAAACAACTCTCTGGGGTGCATTGAAAGTTGACGATAGATACCGGGGAGGTTGTTTTCGTTCACAAAACATGATGGTAGTAGAAGTACTTCAAATGGCAAGAGGGAGTACCATAAGAGAAGTCACATATAGCAAGATACACAAATGGTATTACAGTGTGATGGAACTATCAATGCTTTGCCTATCACTGTTACCTTTGCCAATGTGCCATGCCATATCTTTTCATCACTTATAACAAGTAATTCAAAAGCAGCTTGAAGCTGTAATCTCCCTCGGCCGGTTCGGAGCACTGCTGTGCAAGGTAGTATTACCATAGTATCACTACGCTTTGACCCCTTACATGATGGTATACAACACAACATCATGCCACCGATAGCGGTGTTCCAGTCTTTGAACTCGGGTGATTCGGATCATCTCCTTCTTTGAAATGGGTATACCGCGTAGTCTAACCCACCAACTCCGAGTTCTTCTGCCCGGCTTGAATCAGTTTACTCAGGTTTAGGTTCCGGGTACGCCAGCAGTCAAAGCTGAAGTGAATCAGAGACTCTTCAACGCCATATCCACCCTCAGACACCCCAAAGCCCAAACTAGA
The DNA here is from genome assembly GCA_009806235.1 of Neurospora sp. CHS-2018c. NCBI lineage: Eukaryota > Fungi > Ascomycota > Sordariomycetes > Sordariales > Sordariaceae > Neurospora > Neurospora sp. CHS-2018c. The sequence continues at coordinate 323,698 of RAPC01000018.1, forward strand.
TTCCCGTATCCCATTCCGGCAGGTGTCCCACCCAATACGATGTAAGCTACCGCCCGAATCACGGAATAGTCTCCGTGCAGCAGAAGAGGCGTTCTTCGGGGCTTGATCCTTTCATCGCAGATTCCCTTCGCAGATTCGCAGACTCGCAGATTCGCAGCAGTTGTAGGGTTAGGGATACCCTTGCGACTTTTCGAGATTCGCCTGGTCTTGGCGAAAGGAGTGGAGAATGAATAAGATGTGGTGGTGGTGGTCAAAGCTCCTTTCTTGAAAGGTAATGCCAAGACTAGACGTCATCGCCAATTCCACAAGAGTCCGCGGTTCCATCAGACCGAGTGGACTTTGTAATCGATAAGAGCTCCGCGACCTTGGATGGAGCTCGAGGCGGGCGAGGTCGGGAGGTGGAGGTGATATCAGTGACTTGACTGCCGAAGCGATGGGATGGAAGATGGATGGAATTGGGATGGATGTTGATGAGAGATTGTGAAGAGCTGGTGACACTTACTTGTAAGAAAGAATACAATTTGGCTTCGTGATTAGAACTGTGACGCAATTGTTCATTTCATCTCGAAGCTGTCTGTCTTTGCCGGCTCCATAGAGTGGTTGTGAACTGAAGCTGGAGCTGTGGACGTGGTCTCCATGTTCTCCATCATTGCGGCCGTCGATCATCTCATTCCGTCCCCGCACCTTTTCTCAATTTCCACGTTGCCTCGTCGTTCCCCCCCCACCCCTCTCCGTCTCTCGCTCTCGGTTCTCTTACAACAACTGAACAACCCACGCTCTCTTCATTGATCGTAGTGGTGTCAGAACAGCTTAAAGGTAGGTAAGCAGTTGCGATTCCCAATTTCCAATCCCCAATCTCTGGCAAAATCCCAAACCGCCACAAAATCCAAACCCAAACAACTAATCTCGCCAAAATATCGAAACAGACGCGAGACTACCTACACTACACGTAGCTCCAACGAACGAGAACAAAAGAAACAAAAAGACACCAAAAAAGCGAAATGAAGACCACCCTCACCCCTGTCGCCAGGGCCGCCGCCGCCACCGGCCGACTCTCCGGCCACGGCCTTCGCACCACCACCCTCCTCCGCGCCGCCCCTACCGCCCTCCGCACCTCCTCCCTCACCATCTCCGGCCCCAGCCTCATCTTGCGCCGCCACAAATCCGGTCCCTACGGGTACACCCAAGCCAAAGCGCTCGTTTTCTCGCGCTTCGGCGAGCCGGCCGACGTTTTGTCGGTGCACCAACACTCCATCTCCCCCACTCTCCCCGACGGCTCCGTGCTCATCCGCGCCTTAGCCGTTCCCGTCAACCCCGCGGACGTGAACACAATCCAAGGCACTTACGGCGTGAAACCCAAGTTCTCTCCGTTGCTGGGCACGGCGGAACCGAGTGTGATTCCGGGGAATGAAGGATGCTTTGAAGTCCTCTCCGTTGGCGGGGGGGTGAAAGGGTTGAAGAAGGGCGACTGGGTGATTCCTGCTACTACCGGGTTCGGGACACTCCGTACGCATGCGCTGGTGGAGGATGCTGAGAAGAAGTTGATGAAAGTGGGCGGGGAAAAGGGCAAGGAAGGACTGACTCCGTTGCAGGTGGCGACTGTTAGCGTCAATCCTTGCTCGGCTTATCGGATGTTGAGGGATTACGTCGATTTGATCAAGTTGAGTGTGGACGGGTTCGCGAAGGGGACCGCGAGTGGGGGAGCGTGGTTTTTGCAGAATGGAGCGAACAGCGGAGTGGGTAGGGCGGCGATTCAATTCGGCAAGTTGTGGGGACTGAGGAGTATTAATGTTGTGAGAGAAAGAAACACGCCCGAGGAGACGGAGGAGTTGAAGAAAGAGTTGAAGGAGTTGGGTGCTACGGTGGTGGTTACTGAGAACGAATTTTTGGATCGGTCCTTTACGCAGAGGCTGAAGGACGAGTGGACGAATGGCGGGAAGGATCCGTTGATGTTGGGGCTGAACTGTGTGGGCGGGAAGAATGCGGCGCAGATTGTCAGGAGTCTGAGTCCCAAGGGTGTGATGGTTACGTATGGTGGGATGAGCAGGCAGAGTTTTCCGTTCCCTACGGGACCGCAGATCTTTAAGCGGTTGAGGTTTGAAGGGTTTTGGTTGAGCGCGTGGAGCGAGGAGAACCCGGAGGAGAAGAAGAGGATGATTAATGAGATTCTGGAGATGATGCGCGAGGGCAAGTTTAAGGCGGCGCCAGCGCAGGAGGTTACTTGGAACTGGGATACTGAGGAGAAGGTGTTGAAGGATGCGGTGCAGGGCACTCTTGAGGGATTCAGGAGTGGTAAGGGTGTTTTTGTCTTTGGTGAGACATAAGCGGTGGTGGTAGTTAACGGTGTATGATCACGGTATATAGAGAATAGATCTACGGGTGGACATATGAATACTTCATGTTACTTCATAACGCTGGACTCAAGTCTATGACTATGCAAAACAAAACACATCGCTAACCAATCCCTCATAAGTATCCTCCCACTACGTCCGGAAAGCCTGCATCACCCCATGCAACCGATCAATCATAACCGGCACCAACGCATTCAAACTATCCTCCATAATCTTCTCCAAGTTCCTAATCGCCTCCTCCTCGCTCAGCTCCAAGTGAAACCTATCCCTAACCTTGAACACCGCCTTATCCGGCTCCAATTTGATATCCGGAATATTCGCATCCACCATCAGACTAAACAGATTCAGAATCAGATTGCTATTCTTTCTGAGGGCACTATACGCCAAGAAGCAGTACTGCTTAAACTGGCGATAGTGCTCCGAGTTGACCCCGCCCATGCAGTCCACCATTTCTTTCGACAACTTCATCACGGGCGCAAACGGCTTCGGGTCACGGCCGAGGATGTACCCAAAATCGGCGTGGAAGAAGTGCCCGTCGGGCGAGAGGAGCAGGTTGTCCAAGTGTCTGTCTCCGACGCCCAGGATGTACGTGATGACGCAGTACCCCGCGCACGACTTGACGAAGGTGTCCAGCGTTTCCTTGCGCAGGCCGAGCGGGCCGTTGCTATCGGGGTTGTTTTGCTTGAGGTAGGCGAGCGCACCGTTGTTGCCGTATTTGTTGAGGATGCCCTGGAAGGACATGGAGGGGATGAACTGCGAGAGGCCGGCGCTGGTGCTGGTGGCGAGGATCTTGTAGGGCGAGAGCTTGAGGTCGAGGTTCTCTTTTTGCAGGAGGTTGTCCATGAGCATGATGATTTGGATGACGAGCTGGTCTTGGCGGAGGTCGTCGCCTGTTTTGAAGATGAGGGGGTACTTGGTCCCGGACGTGGTTTTGAAGGCCACCTTGATGGGATGGAGGGAGGATTTGAAGACGATGGTCTCCTCCGGGATCGCGCCCGTGATCATAACTGACGGGTCCAGTGGGAGTGGGAGCGGAGGGTCGATGGTTACCAGCTCGTTCTTGGAATCGGCCAAGAAGTGTTTGACCCGGTCGGTTCTTCTTGCGATAGACTCGTTGGCTTCCTTGACTTCTCCTGATACTTGCGAAAGGATACGGATCCACTCGGCCTGTCGTTTATATGTCTTTCTCTTCTCCTGGCCGCCGGGCTGCTTATCAAGCTCGGCCATGAAATCGTAGGCAACCTTGGTGTAGATTTCCCTCGTGTCTTGCCCTTGTTCGGAGCTCCTGTCGTCGATTTCAACCATGACATACCAGTAGAAATAATTGCCGAGAGTCAGGCTTGACACGGCCCGCGTTATCAAGAATCTGGCCAGGGAACTATCCTGGGATACGTCTTGACGGGACTGTGGCGATATGTGCTCGTACTTGAGCGCCTGAACCAGCTGCAACAAATACAACAGTAGCTCGTTGTCGTCTGCTTTGCGTAGACGCTTCACTGCAAAGGCTCTCACTGCCGAGTTGCTGAACGTCGGGCCCAGCAATTCCAGTGCATCGTCCACATCAATATCAGTCCACTTTTCGAGAACCACTACAGCCGACCTCGCCTCTGACGAGTCGAGCCAGTTGACTGACTTGACAAACTTGGTGAGAGCCTTTTTGTTTCTGGTTAAGTGGTATCGGAACTTCCAGATGAGGTCCTTTTCCTCGGGCGACAGGCTGTGGGTCGGCGGGTAGGACATGATCTGGTTGAGTTCATCCCTCACTTTGGCGTTTGGCTTCAGATCCTTATCCAGAATACCGTTTCGGTGCTGGCTGCGGACAAGTCTTCGGTGCTTGCTCTCGGCTGGGTTGTCCCTGGCACCAACTTCCGGATCGTAAACTCGGATCAAGCGGCCTGTGGAGGTTTCATCGTCGGCATCTATGCGGCTAATTCCGGGTCCAAGCTGAATGTCTGGTGTAGGCTTCACCATGAGACCCGACTGTGAAGACGATAGATGCTGAAGAGACGAGATGGGTGGAGGTGGATACTCGTGATCTGCAAACACAACGGGGAAGTCAAATCTAGGCAGCTCGACAGTCAACAGAAAGTCGGACGGCACTGGGATCGACTTGGAGGCATCCGTATTGGCGCTGGCGAGAGCCTCCTGTTGGCGTTGGATAGCCTTGAGCCTAAGGGATGATTTGGCCGAACCATATCCGCGCTTTTCGATCACCCTGAAGGCCAGTTGGTCGAGCCAGTCAACACGGGGTATCTCTCCCATCTCGTGTTTCTTGAGAAGGTCCATCAAGCGGTCGTACTCTTCGGCATCGTTATCCACCACAGAAGAGGGAGTGCCCTTCTTGCTAGCGCCTACACCGGACCTCCTGGGTATGAAAGCAGGAGTTTCGGTATCATCGTTGCCATCTGCTTGTTTGTTTCGGTACACAAAACACTGTTGGCGACCTTTGTATAGCTGGTTGTCCTTATCGAACAAGGGCAGGGTGGTGCCGCTAAAGGGAATGGCATGGCCGTGAGCGCCTTCACCTCCAGTTGGGGAGAGGTCCCAGAGGGTGATGGCCAGACGTGCATTTTCGGGGAGAGTAGAGTAGTCGATGGGCAGAGTTAGCCACTCGGACCATTTGCGCTCATTCCGGAACCACTTGTAGGGTGTTTGGACCGGAACAGTCAGAGGCTTGGATCCGGCCCAAACCTGGACGGTGACATAGAGGTCCGAGTGAGGACTATGAGAGTTCATTCAGTAGCTATCTTCTCGGGTAGCAAGGAACATATGGGTGTACCTTTGGTTAGAGCCAATATGTCGCAGGTCAGGCCTTTCGAGTAGAGTGCTGAATGGGATGGGCGTCTCCTCCCCCTCAAGACTCATGATGCGAATCGAGACGGGATAGTTGAGCTGGTCGGAGCTCGCAAACGAAAAGGGCTCCATTATGGGCATGGTTCCAAATGTTTCGGGGAGTGACTTTCCCCGGAACTGAACATGAAGCAACTTGTGGTGTAAAGAATGAAAGTTGGGCTGAAGTCCCTTGAGATGATGAATGTGATATGAGATGTTCCGGTTGTAGTATGATGGGTGATGTCCACGAGGCAGCTTCCGCCCAGTGTAGTTGTATTGCAGTGTACAGGTCATTCCATCCACTACGACCCCGCCGCCTATAGGGCTGGCAGGTACCTCCCGATGAGCCCCGTTAGTGTAACAACCCCACTACGTACCGTACTGCGAAGGGGTGGGTGCAGGATGCGGTTAATTGACTGATTGTAATCGTAAAACGTTTATTTGATTGTAAAAATGAAAATTACGTTTCAAATTACAAGCATTGAAATATTAGGACGTTTATATAGTTATAATAGTCAAATGACGGTTGTCTTTTTCGGACGTTTGAGAAGTCTTGGACGTTGAATTCTAAAACCAAAAGGTTAAAGAAGAAGTACCTTCCCTTAGAAAAAAGAGTACTTTCCTATTTATAAGTATTAATTTCGAATACTTTTTTCAATTAGATAGAAATAGTCTTTTAGCTAAGCCGTCTCGCGCGTAAATAGAAATTAATCTTTTACCAAGTCTTGTATTCGAATCCTGATTGTGTAATTTTATTTTCGTGATTTGTAATTGTAATACCTTCGCTTTGAAATTGTGACCTCGAAAAATAACTACTAAAATAATTATTAAGAAGATATATTACTAAGAAGAAGATATATTATTAAGAAGAAGAAGAAGAAGAAGAAGAAGTAAAGAAGGTGAACTATTCTTTTGCCTATCCTTTTAGTTACCCTCTATTTCGGACGTTTGTATTTTCGGACGTTTGGCGGGGTTTTGACGTTTCGTTGGGCTGATGTTTGTAAATTTCCGGTGTGGAATTGGATGGTTTTTATTTCGGCTAACGTTTGAAAATTTCAACGGTCAATTGACTGTCAATTGACTATTGGCTGCACCCCCCTCCTCCCAGTACGGTAACCGCAGTTACAGCGGCCAACAAGGTTCCCCAGCAGCTCCACCCCGCGAATTGGAGAGGAGGGGATCCACCTTTTTCTTCCGGCGGGGTCCACTCCTGCTCTCCTCCCACTGTAAATCGCGTCTTCTCTTTTGCAGACGCGTCTCCTTCTCTTCCTTCCTTTCCACTTCCACTCTCTCCATTCTCCAGGCTTCAGTCGTCTTTCACCCACTGCTCGTGCTTCCGTTCAAGCTGGGAACAGTCGTATTCGTGTACCCCATCATCTACAACCACAGTCAATATACGGGGTCAAATCTCTGCGGATCCAACAGCGACTGACTTGGATCACATTCACCACCCTCTCCCCCCCGACCCGACGACGGCCACTCCCTTACACGGCCGGGATCAGTTGATATTCAGTTTGCCATCTGGTAGCTCCAAGGACTTCTCGACATAATCGGTGCTTCGTCGGCTTATCTCTACGTTCTGTCCCTACCAAAACACATCAGTCACCCCGTATCACGCAAACACACCATGTCCGACGAGGATATCTACGATGCCTCCCCTCCACGAGCCAGAAACCTGGAGGTGAGGAACAAGGGCAAACGGACCTCAGACAGCCATGAAGGCCCCTCGGCAACAAGACGGCGTATCAGGGACCCATCGCCGCCCAACCCTGATGCAAACGGCGACCTCGACGAGTACGATCCTGCCCAGTCAATGCAGGAACGGCGGCAGATCCAGAGGAAGCTACGAGATATGCAGAGGGAAATGAGAGAGAACCCCGACCAGTTCATGCAGGATAAGTCCTCGGAGGCCTTGATCAACTATCTGGACCAGTCAGACAATATTATGCGCAATGTTAAGCAGACCAACGAGGCCACCATCGACTCTCGCGGTCTAGTCATGGCCGCCGACTTGTCTGCTCGTAGGGTCCAACGGCTAACATCGGGCAACATTGGCAATGGCATTGATGTCGATGAATTTGTCTCGAAATGCATCACCTACATGCGCCATGGCCGCGGCTTTGAGGACGACGACGCCCCCGAACTTACGAGCACACAACGCCACAGGAGAAGGCCTGGCCGTGCCGCTGCCGACACCGAAGATGAGGATGACATGGGGGATGAAGGCGACATGTTAAACTGGCCACACCTGGGCCGTTATGCTGCCGTTCCCAGCGTACGCAGGCCAGCTCTGCCTGGCTTCCTTTCGGGCCCTCTGTCCATCGAAAAGAAAGTCCGAAGAATGACCCAGCGCAATGCTCCTTTTAAGATCAATAGCCTTATTGAGGTGAGACCGCAGGAGTTGAGGGCCGAGGATTTGAAAAAATCCGATAAGAACGATCTTCCGTCTATCTGCAGGAATATCCTTGAGCAACTAAAAAAGAAGCAGATTGCTGCGCAAGATGCCGTGGAAGCCCTCCTCAATGACGGTGAGATTAACGATCCCGAGCAGGAGTTCCTCATCATGGAGAAGTACGCGCTGCATCAACCAGGAGGCATTGACCTTCTACGCTTCGTGGTGAATCCCCACTCCTTCGGCCAGACTGTCGAAAACATGTTCTACGTGAGCTTCTTGCTACGAGAAGGGGGCATCAAGCTGGAGTTTGACTCATATGGTCGTCCATCTCTCTGTATGTTCTTCTTGGATTGTTTCCTGCGCAACGTCTACTGACAAACAATCCTGGATACCAGCCGCCCAGTTCCACGCAGACGAGCAAGAAAAGTCCCAAGGGAGACATGGCACGACTAGACATCAGGCTATCATGTCGATCGATATGGATATCTGGAAAGACATCAAGGACGCTTACAACATCAAAGAACCCATGATTGAGCACCGAGAGGAGGAAAGCCAGCAAGGTCCAGGGGCACAAGGATGGTATAGCTAAACGAGACGATTGGCTACGTTGGACACATGGAGGTGGGAAAGGAGTGTCCCAAAACCTCGTGCGGTATGTTGCTCGCCCAGCCATTGTCCTTAAGCCGTGTCTTTGTCTACCTGTACCCAATAATAGTGATGAGTCGAGATGTTCAGGAGGACTGCAAGTAAGCGAGGGAGTGTTCCATACCATGCGAATATCAGCCATGTGTGGCAACCGTATCAAAGTAGGGCAGAACCAGAAGCAGCGGCAAGTTGCACAGTATGCCTGGTGTTTAGGCGAAGAAGCTTCAGGTCCACGGACAAAGGCCTGGGATCAAAACAGCAACGGCACACTTCGAGAATCTAGCATTATGTGAAGGCCTCGGGGCTGGAATGGATTCATCTAGGCTTTGACAACAAAAATCATTGAGCCCCAAATGGCCGCTTAACTCGACGAGGTGCGTTCCGTTTCTTTGTCGGTGCCCTCGCCCGTGTTCGATCCTACACAACCGACAAAGCGGCAACTAACCCGTCGAGTCTTTGTCAATGCCGGTTTTTCGAGTGTGATTGATATGCTTAACTTACCCGCTTCCGGCCAGTTTGAATGGCTTCCTTTGAGCATCCGCATGCCACCATAGCTGACTGTCTGGGACGGGTGGCAGCAAGACCTCTTTATGCCAACAAGTCTCTCGAGCCGAGGAAAACTCCCAGTTGATGTCTCCGATATTGTTGCTCATCTTGACATTGCAACACCAAACATCGAGCAAAATAGCACCACCAAAATATACAAGGTTTGTACTGCAAGACGTCTGCTAACAGTCAGGAGTGAGTTTGCAAGATGTCCTACCCTTCGGATGGGAATGGCCCCGGAGGTGGGTCATTCAACACCCCGGGCCAGTTTCTTAACGATCCGGCCCGTTCTTCAACGCCGAAGCTCCGGAAGAGCAAAGCACGACAGTCCCTACGTATGGATATGAGCGAACCGGAAAGCCCTATGGCATCTCCAGTATCTGGACCGGCTGCGACCCGGTTTCCAGCTCCGACTCCGGCTCCGGCTCCAGCTGCTGGTCCGGCTCTAGTGTCAGCTGCTGGTCGGCGCATAGTTCCACCTTCGGCCTCAACTGCCGTTCCGACTGCAGTTCCATATACGGCTCCAGCCTCAGCTCCGACTGCCGTCCCGACTTCAAAGCCACCTGCGGCTTCAGCTGATCGTTCAGCGCCGAAAGAGAGAGAAACGACAGAGGAGGATACGGGGGCGTATGTTTTCCGCAAGATGAAGGAGGCCGAGGAAGCTGCCCGCATCGCAGCCCAGGGCAAACCTAAATATAACCCCCCTGCACAAAGATCTTACTTCCAGTCGGGCTCTGGTTGGGATGATGTTGTGGAAGATGAGAGCAATGGGGGTGATACGGGTATGAGAGTGAAAGCCGGAGACAGTGGAGATATTAAGGTTGGCGAGGACGTGACATCGCTGGATGATGACTACGTGAGTGACTGGGAAATGCAAGGCAACAACAACCCGGAAAACGAGAAGCCCAAGTTGCTCCACGAACGGTATGTGGGTGACGGTACCGGCGCCAGGAGAGTCATTAGGGAGGTAAAAAAGGCATACGAGTCAGACGAGGAAAAAGATGATATCGCAAACACTTCGGACATCGATGAGTATGGCCAGCCTGTTCGTATTAAAAACAAACATGAAGTGTCGCGCTACCGAGATATGCACAACCCTTTTCTATTCAGCCCCTTCCAAAGCCAGGAGGGACATAGGGCGGAGAATCAAGCCTCTGTTGAGGAGTACGACCGGTTACGAGACGAAAATGAAGGGAAAGCGGACCCCGACAAACCACTCCAATACAAGCCATACGATGAGGGAACGCTGCGTGATACACGGTACATGGTCGCCCAGTTAATGAAATACAAGGACCACGCCATAACAATGCTGGATGAGAAGGTCGATAGGCACAGTACATTGAGGAAGTACATCGAAGAAGCAAAGGACCCTGCGATCGGGAAGGCTTTCAGCACCCTGCTGGAATATTACGACCAGGCAAGCAAAACAAAGATGCGGCTACTCTCCGAATTCCGTGCCCTGCAGATCAAGGTGGATGATGACAAGCAGGCCAAGGAAACCTTGGAAACATACCTCGCCAAGGCGGAAGACAAGCTGGCGGATAATCAGAAGTCAGAGTTTGACACGTACGGACAACTGATGAAGGAGAAGGAGATGAGAACGGCCGAGGAACTTGAGCTTCGGAAACTCCGAGACTTCAAGAAGGAAGCGGACATGCAACGCCTTGCAGCGGTGGCCTTGGTCAAAAACACGTCCGATGTCAAGATTAAAGGACTGGAAGAGAGAGTCACCGAACTTCAACATCTAGAGAAAATCAGGGAGGCTGACAAAGAAGAATTGCGACGAGTGCAAACCGATCTCCAAGAGACGAAGAATGTTGTAACTCGCTTGCAGGCAGAAGCTACTCTCAACGAGGCCAAAGTCCAGCAGGCCGAGAAAATTGAGCAATCCTTCTCATCCTTAAACCGGAAGGTGAACGAGATCGCGGCAACCGTGGCAAAGCTGGGCGTTCCCGTCAAAGGCGGCGTCAACCCCGATGACATAGGCGCAACAATCCATGAAGCCTTCGATAACATGGTGAAACTGCACGAAGATCTTGTACAACAACTGGATCGTACCGTGAAGGCCAACGTGGAGGCACAAGCGGCGGCCATTGAATCCGCCGAACAAGCCCACGACAATAGGGTCATCCGAGACGCTCGAATCAAAATCCAGAAGCTCACGTCTGAAAACAGCAAGCTTAAACAACAGAAAGAGGAGCAACAAGCCCTGGCCAAGAAGTATTTCCAGAGACTCACACAGAAGGGTATCATTCCGGCCGAGGATCCATCAGTGTCCCTTGCCCTCGACCAGAAGTCATTGAAAGACCAGCAAGACCGCTGGGAGGCTGAAAAGAGTGCCCTGAACCAGAAAATCACGGATCTCAACAAGTCCGTCGAAAAGGCCAACGCAGCGCTCAAGGACAAGAAGCTTCTGGGGGTGGAGAGGGATTCTCTGGAAGACCAGCTAGGACATGTGCAAGCCGAAAAGGAGGCCTTGCAGCAGCAGCTTACTCGGACGAAGGAAAGGCTGGCAAAGGTGGAGGCGGACCTCAAGAACATGGCGTCTCAGCGTTCTGAGCCGATCCTTCCGCAACATCAACAGGAAGCTTTGCAAGCTGAAATTGACACCTTACAGGCCAAGCTGTCAAAGGTGGAGAGTGACCTGGCAGAGTCCCAAGAGGAGCAGAACCGTTTGCGCACATCGAGGGATAATCTGAGGACCTTGAAGGATACTCTGATGAGCAAAGAGGAGACGCTTCAAAAGGAGATTGCTATGCTGCGCCAACAGCTTGCCGATGCTAAAGCAGCGAACACTTCTGACGCAGAGATTCATTCGCTGCGAGTACAGCTAGAGGAAGCCAAAGCAGCCCATCGGAAAACCGAGGCGGATCTGCGTCGTGAGAAACGTCGTGGGACCACATCACGTACCGAAAAGACGGGAGAGTACGTGACCCAAACGATGGAGATGGAGACTCAGAGGGGTGAGCGGTTCAAGACGAAGGGAGCCCTGGAGGAAGAGATCAGTAGGCTCAAGAAGGAGCTTGACTTAGCCAAGAAGAATTCCGCTGCACCAACAATCGTCGAAATCAAACCGGAACCCAACATTGCCGAAAGCATCACCCGCGTCGAAGAACTCGTGAAGGAGCAAAAACCTCAACTTCCGCTGACTGCACGCGACTTCGTCCAAGGACTGGTTGCCAAGTTGAAGGAGGCGCAGGGACACAAAGACTTGGATGCCTTTGAGGATGTCGTTCGTGAATGCATTGGCCTTCTCAATGGCGTCTTGAAGGAGCCTGTCTTTGATGAGAAAGACAAGGAGATGCTTCAGACTCTGCAGAATGAGTTGAATGAAGCTCTGAGAAAGGGCAATGAGGACCGCGAACAAAACGCGCGGTTGCAGAGCATCATCGACAAATACGAAGGCGAAAAGGAAAGCCTCGAAAAGGAGGTCAAGGTTCAGAAAGACGAGATCAAGAGGTTGGAGCAAGAGATTACTGAGAAGAAAGCCTCGTTGACGAACAAGCAGCAAGAGAGAGACATGCTCAAAGAGAGCTACGAAGAGCAAATCAAGAATCTCAATGCTGACCATAAAAAGGCTGCTGAAGAGCTGAAAGCAAGACACCAAAACGAGCTGGCGGAGCTCAGAAATGACAGCGACTTGAAGGAGTCCAACCTCTTGCAAAAGCTAGACATACTCAGGCAGCAGAATCAGAGTGAGAGGAACAGGCTTGAAGCCGATTATGCCACTGAGAAGGCCAAGCTTACAAGGGATATTGAAGCTCAGAAAACGTTGGTGGCGCAGAAGGAGAAGGATCTCGCGGAGCTCAAGTCAAAGAAGGAGAAGGAGATCAAAGAGCTCACACAGAAGAAAGACGTTGAGATTGCTACCCTCAAGTCAATCAAGGAAGTCGAGATTGATCAGCTTAAGAACCGCCACCTCCAAGAGACCGAGAGTCTTAACAAGCAGCACAAATCACGAGTGGAAGAGCTGGAAGGTGAGATCGCAACGATCAAGGCACAATACAAGAACGACCTGGATGAACTCTCACGCAATAACACCAGCCAGGACGCTGTTAAGCTAAAGCAGCACGAAAACGATCTCGCGAATCTCAAATCGAAGTACGAAAAGGAAAAGAACCAGCTCGCGGCCCAACACAAAACCGAGATGAACAGCCTTACGAACCGGTACAACGAAAAGGAGAAGCTTGCAGGCCAATACCAGGAACGTGTTCAGGCCTTATCGGCCGAACTTGCAGACAAGAAGATGGAGCTAGCAGAATGCAAAGATCAACTGTCAACAAGTACAGCTCAGCTTACAAAGCTCGCAGCGGATCACGGGGTCAAGGTTGATGAGTTGCAAGCGAAACTCAAATCGGAAGTGGCCAAAGTCACAGCTGATTATGAAGGCAAGATGTCGGAGCTCAAGACCAAACATCAAGGCGAAGTCAACAATCTCAAGACTCACCACCAAGACGAAATCAAGAAGATGACGGCGGAACACAACGAAAAGATCGGAAACCTTGAACACCGCATCAGTGACTTGAAGGCTGAACTCAAGCAAGATAGAGCGGACTTCGATAAGAAGAAAGCTCTCCTCGAGGGCGAGGTTGCAACTCTTCAGGGGAAGGTCGATGACAAGTCCTCTAAGTTGAGCGCCAAGGAGGCCGAATTCAATGAGCTTAAAAAGCTGAACGAAGCCCAGATTGCCGAGTTGAGGAAGGATGTCGCCGAGAAGTCTAATTCTTTGCAGGACAAGCTTGAAGAGCTCAGCGATCTCAAAGGACAGCACAAAACAAGGATAGAGGACTTCAACGTTCAGATCAACGAAAAGATGGCCCAGTTGTTGAAAGCACAGAACGAACTCAAGCAGTCACAAGCAAGCCTCACTACTTCCACTGCAGAGTACGACGCCAAGATCGCCCAGCTAGAGAAAAGCCTCAAGGAAAAGAAGGATGAGCTGAAGAGAAAAGAGGGCGCCGCAACCAGCTCTACGGAACAGAACACACGCCAGCTCAACAAGCTCAATGACGATGTCAAGGATAAGCAGAAGAAGTTGGATGAGCAACAGGCTGAACTCAACAATCTCAGGACAAAGCATCAGGCTGAAACCACGGATCTCAACCAGACTATCAAAGACACAAAGGCCAAACTGAAACAGAAGGAGACCGAGCTCACCGACCTCAAGAAGAAGCACAAGGAACAGCTCGATGCGCTGGAAAAGACTATCGCTGAGAAGAAGACTACATTGGCCCAAAAAGAAACCGAACTGGAAAATCTGAAGGCTCAGAACCGAACGAATATGATGAATACCAACCGGGAAATTGGCGATAAGACCGCCGAACTTCTGAAGAAAGAAGGCGAGCTCAGGGACCTCAAACAGAAGTACGACGAAGCCCAAAAATCGGCTGATGGAAGTAAGGAGAAGGACCTCGCAATCGCACAATACAAACAAATCATTGCGACTAAGACGAGTGAATTGGAGAAAGCGAAGAAGGACGTCACAGCTCTTACCAAGGACGTCAACGATCAGAAAGCCCGAGTCAAGGACCTTGAGAGCAGTGTTTCCAGCAAGAGAGCCGACTTGAAGAAGAAGGAAACGGAAATTGCCGATCTCAAACGCCAGCACGAAGACGATATCAAAAGGCTCAACAATGACCTCAGCAATCAAAAGGCCAAGCTGGCGGCCAAGGAAACCGAGATCGCTGCTCTGAAATCCGGAAACGCATCCAGGCTCAACAGAGACATCCAAGAGAAGGCCGGTGAGCTGGCGCAGAAGAACCAATTGGTTGCGAGGCTGAAAGTGCAGCTGGATGATCTTCAGAGAAAGCAAAATGACTTGGTGCAAAAAGGAAGCGATGCCGCCAAGCTTCAAGCCGACATCGACTCACTCAACAAGAAGATCAGCGAGAAGAGACAGAAGGTCACGGAACTCGAGGGCAGGGTCAACAAGCTTGACAGCGAGCTCGCGGAAGAGAAGGCGAGAGTCTCCAGGCGCGACAGGGAGATTACCGACCTTAAGAAAGACGTGTCCGACGAGAAGGCCAGAACCACCAAGCGCGACAACGAGATTGCTGGGCTTCAGAGCAAGCTCGATGTCAAGCAAGCCTCGAAAGGGATGCTTGAGCAAGATATCAAGGATCTCAAGGAGAAGCAGGAGAAGGAGGTCGCAAGTCTGACCAGTCAGATTGTTGCCAAGAATAAGGAGATCGTGGCGTACGAGCGCGATCTCAGTTCCCTTAAAACGGACTACCAGAAGGAAGCCACCAAGCTCAAGAATGAGATCACTCAGAAGGAGAAGGAGCTGGCGGAGATCCAGAAAACCAACAAGAAGCTTAGTGCCGATATCAAGGAGAAGGAAGCCACGCTGACGACCTCCCAGACAAAAGTCAAAGACCTCAACCGGGAGGTTCAACAGAAGAAAGACCAGATCAAGGAGTTCGAGACTCAAAACGCTAAGCTCCAGACTGACATCGAGAACAAGAAAGCCGAGATCGAAAAGATCAAGGAGGAGAGGAGGGCGCTTAACAGCGAGGCGGACAAGAGCATCACCAGGATTGAAGGCCTCGAACGCAAGATCAAAGAGCTCACCGGCAGCTCCGCAGAGAAGGAAACCCAAATGAAGCAATACCAGGCCGACCTCGCCAAGAAGGCGGAGACCGAAGCCCGCATCAAGCAGCTCGAGCGCGACCTCGCCGCCAAATCAGACTCACTGGCGGAGTACGAGAAGAAGTACAAGAGGGCCAACATGGACGCCACCAACTACCGCAACTCGTTGGCGCACACCCAAGGTGAGGTTGCCAAGCTGGAAGAGGAAGTCAAAACGGCCAAGGGCGATGTGCAGTACTGGGAAGATCAGGTGCTCCTGAATCAAGAGGAGACTCAGAAGGTTCAGGACCAGGTCGACAAGTTAAAGGCGGAGGTCAAGGACAAGAACAAGATCCTGGCGGACCACGAGAAGGAAATCCAGACCCTTAAGGACACCGCCAAGCGGCTTTCTCAGGATCTCATGGATAAGAAGTCCGAGTTGGAGGATACCAACTCTGAACTCAAGCGTGCCAAGGACCAAGTCAGTCAGCTCACGCAGGACAACAAGGACCAGTGGGTTGTGGTCGACAAGAAAGATGGCGAAATCAGGAAGTTACAGGGGGAGGTTGACGATCTGAAGACCCAGATGATGGGCAAGGGAGACCAGCTGATGAAAAAGGGCGAAGACATCAAGAAGCTCCGGGAGGAAATCAAGAACTTCCAGAAGGATATCAGCGACCACGAGACTACTCTAGCAGAAACGATGGCCGAAATCGAAAAGCTGTCGGCCGATAATAAGCAGCTTACCGACGAAATCAGCAGCTGCAAAGACAAGCTGAAGCAATCTCAAGCCGAGGCTGATGGTCTCAACAACGACATCAAGGACATGAAATCTACTAAAGAGAAGCTTAACAAGGATGCCAAAGCCAAGGAGACCATGCTGGCCGAGAAGACGAAGGAGATCCAAGCCCTCAAGGACAACATCGACAGGTTGAACCAGGACATCAGCACCAAGAACGCTACCCTGGACGACAAGAGGGAGGTAATTGATCAGCTCAAGGACGATATCAAGACAGCCAACAGCACCATCGACACCTTGAAGAAGGAGGTTAAGGATAAGGATGCCAGCCTGGCTCAAAAGACGAAGGACGTCGATGCTAAAGATGCCGAACTTGCCAAATTGAAGGCAGAAATTGCTTCCAAAGACACTGCCCTCGCCAAAAAGACGGAAGAAGCCAAGGCCCTTGAAAAGAACGTCCAGACACTTACCGACCAGGCCAAGGGTTTGAACCAGAATCTCACCAACAAAGATGCCCAGCTCGCACAGGACAGAGACACGATTTCGAAACTTAACAAGGACATCTTTGATCTCAAGACCGACGTCTCGAAGTTGAAGCAAGACCTTGGTGCCAGGGATGCTAGTCTGACACAGAAGGCGGGTGAAATTGGTTCGAAAGACGCTGGCCTTGCCAAATTACGGGAAGATCTCCGTGCCAAAGAGGCTGCCCTGGCGAAGAAGACCGAGGAAGCCAACAATCTTGAGAAGAACGTCAAGAAGCTGACCGACGAAGCCACGGGGTTGAAGCAAGATGTCACCAGCAAAGATACCCAACTCGCACAGGGCAATGATGCAATCTCCAAGCTTGAGAAGGACATTGCGAAGTTGAGACAAGAGCTCAATACCAAGGACACTAGTCTGACGCAAAAGACGGGTGAAATTGGTTCTAAGGACGCTGAGCTTGCTAAATTGCGGGAGGAGATCCGTGTCAAAGAGTCTGCCTTAGCAAAGAAGACCGAGGAAGTCAAGGGGTTGAATCAAAATGTCGGAGCCAAAGACACCCAACTCGCGCAGGACAAGGAAAAGATCGACAAGCTGGAGAAGGAGGTTAAGGGTCTCACAGCCGACATCGCGAAGTTGAGAGAAGATGTGGCTGCTAAGGACAAGAGCTTGGCTCAGAAGGCCGAGGCAGTCGATCATCTCAAGGCAGACATTAGCGAGCTGAATAGCGAAGTCGCGAAGCTGAAGAAGGAAGGTACTGACAAGGACGCCGACATAATGGGCAAAGAGAAAGAACTCGTCAGTCTTCGCAAGGAAGTTCGCGAGCTTACCGACCAGGCCAAGCAGTCTGCCCAAGATCTTGGTAGCAGAGATGCTCTTCTGAAACAAAAGGAAGACATTTTGAAAGAAAAGGAAAACAAAATCTTCGGGCTTCAGCAGGAAATTCAGAAGCTCAAGGATACCGCCGAAGAGCTGAACCAGACTACCAAAACTCGGGACACTACTCTTTCCCAGAAGAACGAGGAACTGCGTAAGCTTAGGGAGCAGATCAAGCAGCTGGAGGATGAAGCCGGCAACCTTAAGAAGGACAAGGAGGCGCTTGGCCAGACGATCAATGCCAAGGACGGTTCTTTGGGCAAGAAGGAGCAGGAGATTTCAGGCCTTGAGAAAGAAATCAAGCAACTTCGAGCTCAGGCTGATATTCTCACAAAGGAGAAGTTGGACTTGGGACAAACCATTGGCGCTAGAGATGCTTCCCTGCTGCAAGCGAATAAGGGCATCGATGGCCTCAAGGATAGCATCAAGACACTTGAAGAAAAAGCTGCCGAAATCACGAAGCTGAACGCTGGAAAGGATCAAACCATCGGCGAGAGAGATGCTTCACTACAGAAAGCAAACAAGGATATCGACAACCTCAAGGGAAGCGTCCAGAAGCTGGAGAACCAAGCCACCGCACTCGCAGCAGAAAAGACCAAACTGGGCCAAACTATCGGCGCCCACGAGACTTCCCTGCACAAAAAGGACGAGGAAATCAAGACCCTCACGGCAAATATCCAGCGACTTACAACCGAAGCAAAGGGCCTCAATGACAGTATCGAAAAGCTTACCGAGGATATCAGCAACCAGAACAAGATCCTTGCGCAAAAGGAACAGACGATCCAGAACCTCGAGAAGAACATCCAAGACCTCAACGCCGAAGTCACTAGGCTCGAGACCAACGCCGCAGAGCTAAACCAAAACACCAGCGCCAAAGACGCCACCTTGACCCAAAAGAACTACGAAATCAAGAAGCTGAACGACGACATCAAGCGGCTTACAGCCGAAGCCACCAAGCTCAAGAGCAACGCCGCAGGCCTAAACCAAGATATCCTGTCCAAAGACGCCGTCCTAGGCCAAAAGATGGAAGAGATCAACGGCCTTCGCAACGAAATGGTGGAACTCAACAAGGCTCTTGACACCAGAGATACCACCCTCTTGCAAAACACCGACGAGATCAACAAGCTCAAGGAGGATGTTAAGCGACTTACCGACGAAACCACCGCGCTCAAGAAGGATACCCAGAAGCTGAATGAGGACAGCAAGAGCTGGGAGGAGACGGTGAAGCAGCGGCAGACGGAAATCAATAAGCTGAATGATAGTATCAAGAACCTGCACGAGGAAATTAAGCGCAAGGAGGTGCTGTTGGCGACGCGGCAGGGTGAAATTAATGCGCTGAAGAGCGAGATTTCGGGTCTCAAGAAGGATATTGCCGAGAAGGACGGCCAGTTGAAGGATCGTGATGGGGAACTTGGGAAGCTCAAGCGTAGCATCGCCGCCAAGGAAACCTCCCTGGAGAAGCTCGAGAAGGAGAAGGAAGCTCTCAAGGAGAAGGTCGAGCAGCTTGAGGGAGAGGTGGTCCGCCAAAGGGATTCGTTGGAGCTTCGCGAGAATAAGATTCTGGAGCTCACGAAGAGCGAGAGCGCAGCGCAGATCGAGTTGGGCAAGCAGAGAACCAGAAATAAAAGCCTCGAGGAGATAAACACCGGACTGCGAAACCGTACCGCTAAGAATGGCGATTCGCTCGGCCGGTTAGGCGACGAGGTCACGAAGCTTAACAGTCAGGTTCTCGAAAAAGATAATGACCTGGCCAGCTTGCGAGAGCAACGAGACGATCTCCAGGCCAACATCCAACAACTCACCAAAGCCCTGACCTCCGAAGGCGCCAACGTCTCCCAACGTGACGAACAAATCGCCCTCCTCAAACAAGAACTCGCCACCAAACAATCCTCCCTCGACGCAAAACAAGCAGCCATCGACCACCTCGAGTCCGAACTAACCTCCTACAAATCCCAACTCACCGAGCGCCAACAAGCCTACGACCTGCTCGCCTCCTCCAGCACCACCTCCCAAGAAGAACTCGCCCGCTCCGCCGCCGCCACGCACGCCCGCTTGGCGGCTTGCGAAGCCGAGATCGCCTCCCTCCAATCCGAAATCACGGACCTCAACGAGGACATCTCGGCCAAGAAATCCCAGATTGCAGATAACGAAGAGCGCATCGACACGCTCCTCCGCGAGGCAGGGACGAACGAGGCGCAGCTGGCGAGAATGAAGAATACTATTGCTGGGTTGCAGGCGGAGCAGGAAAATCAGAAGAGGTTGTTGGATGAGTACAGGAATCGTCTGGCACAAGCGGCGTCTTCTTCGGGTTCGGATTCAGCATCGGATACGTCGTATGACGACTGTGGCGAGCCGTTGGGTAAGAAGCTCTCGGCTGATGGGAGCCAGAAGCTGGTGAAGGTGATTGATGATTTCATGGAGATGATTCCTATGCCTGTTGGGAGCGCGAGTGCGTTGAGTCAGGAGCAGTTGGATAGGTTGTTGGCGGAGGCAAGGAGGGCGTTGCAGGAGGGAGAAGGGGGAGGAGATGGGACGACGGATGCGGAGAGGGTGACGTTGAGGACGACGATGAAGAGGGAGTTGGCGGAGCAGAGGGGGAAGCAAGATAAGCTGGAACGGATGATTGATGGGTTGGAGAGGGAGTTTAACGGAAGGGTTGCCTCCTCTGAAGGATCGGCTGATGATGCGGTTTCTGCGAGGAGGACTCATAAGGAGTTGATGGATCGGTTCAGGGAGTGGTTGGCTTGGAGCCGTGGGCGGACAAGACTGCTGGAGAGAGAACTGGATCTGGATGAGACGCGCCAGAGGCGGGTGGTGGAGAAGCAGGTGACGAAGACGCTGGTGAACTTGGAGGTTGGAAGGTTGCCAGAACGAAGAGGGGAGAAGTTGTGTTTCTGCGCTTTGTTGAAGTTTTTCGCGCCGAGTGTCGTGAGGAGGGTTACGAACCAGGGACCTACGTGTCTGGATTGCCAGAGGCCGAAGAAGGCGCAACAACTGACAACAACGTCTCAACCCGCCGTACTATCGTCGTTGTACCACGGCCACAACCATCAACACTTCCCCGAAGTCCAAACAGCACTCTGCTACATCATGACCGCACTGCTCTGGTTCGCCATGCTGGTCTGCATCCAGCCCTACCACTTTGTTACGGTGGGCATCTCCGGCATGCTCACCATCCTGCGGTTGCCGCAGTTCCTGCTCAGCTGGGCCAAGTATTACAGCCAAGTTGCCGTCAGGCGATACCGTCACTGGGAGGAGTCTAGAACCAAGAAGACACCAACACCAGCAACGGATCTCTACGCAGGCTTGGTGAGGCCAGCGTTAGGCATCCCATCTTGGCTCACAGCCTCATCGCTCGTCGGCTTCACCGTCACCCTCCTCTTTGTGGGAATGACGCTGACATACTACGCCGTCTTGCAGGAGAGGCGGGTGTGGATAAATGCGAACGACTGGAGGAGGCCGTACTTGCGCAGCTTGATTGGGAGAGAACCGTATCCGGGGTGGTCGCCTATGAAGGTTGACCATAGGTTCTGGTTTGAGCCGCCGCTGGAGTTCTTGTTGGGATTGATGAATGATTATGTGGTACACCCTCTTCTGTTTGGGAGTGATTATGGTGGTAGTACATGGAGGAATGGGACGGGGGTGTATGATGCCGATGGGACGCCGTTGATGATTAGGAGAACACAATGAGTGGGATGTTGGGGGAATATCGGGTACAAAGGTTAAGGTTTGGGGGATAGAAGATGTTTTGTTTCTCTGTCGCTAAAGGGGTATCATTTACGGTGTTATCTGGTTGTTTTCTTATTTATTTTCGGATCTTGTTTTGTTGTTTTTCGAGTACTTTACCTAGGAGTTAATGGAGTTGATGGATGCCTTGAAATCTGCTGTCACCGGCCATCCTTCCTGATGCTCCCACATGAACGCCTGAAGATCGACAAAGGAGTAATCGTAGGAACTGAGACATTCTCACAAGGGTAAGATTCTGGATAGTCCCTTGAAATGCGACCTCGCGGAACGGAGATTGAGAATGGAAACTTCCGCCGATGTTCCATGATGTTGAGGTTATTCGGATGTCTCAGATTCGGGAAACGACCGGAGCAACCGCTCCGGTTAAATCCACTGTATTCTCTGGTTAAATCCACGGTCCCCACCCCATCACGTACCCAAACCCCCATATTACAGCCATATCAGTCCCATACAAATCTATTGCAAACTGATATATAAGTGCCATCGCTACCAAAATGATAGTTGAGGGCATACGAGCAAGCGAAATAATACGATTCCAGCAATAAAGACGAGGGAGATAATTATACGTGTAATAATGCAAGTACTATTAATTTAATTTACTAGTGCTAGCTGCTATAAGGGGGGTTTTGGGGAGGGTTCTAGGGAGGGTGGTTTGGGTATTACTGCCTACGTTAGATTTAGCTCTGTGTAGATAGCTGTACCAACGGGCTCTGGTAAGCTTTCTAGTATACGTTCTATATAGGGGAGGGGGGTGCTATATACTTATAGCGATATTGTGAGGGTATTGCGGGCGCTTAGTATAGGGGCTAGAAGTTGAAACCCTATTATTATAATAAGGGTAGTAGACTCTATTGTAATGACTGCCCCCATCCTATACCTTGTAGCTACTATTTTAGTATTGGCTACGGCGGCGGCGGTGCCCTCGCTATTATTAAATCCCTTTCTAATTATACTTACCTTTACGTAAGAGTTTATACATTCTATAGTAGTAATAAAGCTATATCTTTAATACCCTATAAATCCACTTACGTCTAGATTACCGCTTGGGTAGCCGTTATCCTCGTCGTCTTTAACTTCTTTATTAGGCGTTAGGGGGCGTTATAAGTAATATTATAGCGTATACTAGAAGAGGGGGTAGTATTAGGGACCGGCTAGTTGTTATTCTTTATTTATAAGGTATATTATTAGCGCTTATTAAGGACCGTTCTAAGGTCTCGCTCTCTACGTATACGTAGGAATTCTTCCGATAACGGTTAGGGTAAGTAGAGGTTAGTAAGAGTAATTAATATAGGGAAATAGTATAGGGAGTAACTTTTATCTCTTTAGGTTTTAAGTATTAGTAATAGTTAATATATTCAAATTCAAATTCCTTATTAATATGTATAAATTATAGGATTTTATACTAATAAAGTAAGCCAAATTAAATTTGAAAATTACTATTATAATTAGTAATTACCCTCTTATTAATAATAACCTCCTTTACAAACTTTAGCTAGCGAATTATTAAATCGAGCGCCGTAAAGCTGGTAAAATATTATAACTTATTGAAGAGGTTATAAGAATATTCAATAACCTTCTTTAATACCTACGTTGCGTACTTCGCCCGGTAATTCTCTTTAAAGCGAGAGAGCGTTTCCTCGATAATATTAAACAATTGGTTAAAATAGATGCAGCGGTTCTTCAACAGCGCTTTTAATATACTATAGGCACCCTTTATACGAGAAGTAACCCTAATACCAAAGTTGGGGTATATTTTAATAGCGAAGTATATAAATTCGTACCTTATAGGGAGGTAAATATTGAATAAATAATTGATAATATTTAGTGAAAAGAGGGGAGGTTAGCGGTTATTCTATTTATTTATATAATAATAGATTATTTACCCTACTAATTATTAAATTTGCGTTTGAAAGTCTCCTACTCCTACTAGAACTTCTCCTCTTTATCCGTATATATAACTACCTACTATACTATTAAAATACTATTAGCGTTGGCGAACTACGTCCTCTTTTACGGGTTATTCTTAAAAGTATAGCTAACAAACCTTTTAAATTGGGGATTCCTTATTAAATTGCCTAAGTGCAAAATGCAATCGCTATTATAAAGAAGCCGTACTATAATTTAAGTAGATACCTTACAATTATTAGCGGGTTTATCGCTCTCTTCTTGTAAATAGCTATTATCGTTACTGTACTCCCTAAGCGCCGTTCCCTCGAGGGAACCTACTTACTTCTTCTTAATATTAAAAGCGATGTTCTTTATAATGTACTATAGGTAAATCTAGTATTAAACACTACCAAAAACGGCCCGTATAGCCTTTTTATAGGCCTTATCGAAGTCCGTAACAATAACGCTAGGGTAAAGGATTTATTTAATAATAAGAAAGTTCTTAAGTTGGGTAAACGCCCAAGTAAAATATTCCTTACTCTCCCCGCTAAATAAATAATACTTAATATTAAATATAGTATAGAAGGAAATTATACCGCAAATCTACAAGAAAAGTATATTAAATCTATTGATTTTATACGTATAATTAAAATTCTAAACCTCTAAATTCTTTACTAATTACTCTACGTATTAGTCGTAAGTTTAAAATACTATATCGATGACGCCGTTTAATTTGCCCCCTTCGCAATAGATATCGAAGGTGGTAACCCCCTTCGTAGTCGATAAAGCGTTAATAAATTATTAGGTAGGGGTAAAGGCCTTAAATTTATTTTTACGGTCTATCCGTAGGGTATTTAGAATATCCTGCTTACTGACTTTAATTCTAGGGAATTTATTATATAAAGTAGAAGCGATATTTAATAAAAAGGTTTTTAATTAGTAAGTATAGCGAATAATACTAGCGCCGATATTTTTAATATAATTGAGGCGACGGTTCGAAGGAAGGTAAGCGGCGACCTCTAAGTCGAGAGGATAATAGTAATAGGAGTACTATATAGTAAAAGACTAATACTTAATCTTTGTAATATATATAGTCTTCGCCGTCTATTTATAATCTTTTTTTATCGACTACGACTTTCTCGATTTAGTAATATTAAGGTTCTTCCCTCTACTACTTACCGTAGTACTTTCTATATATTTAAAATTGTAACGTTAAGGGACTCCTTTAAAATAATTACTAGGCCTCCTCTTAATAAGAATAAAGTTAATCTCTTAAGATCTCTATTTGGTTTCGATAAGGAGCGCGTCGAACGTAGCCTAGGTGCGACTATTGAGCTCGTCGATAGGAAAAGGCGTTGCAGTGGGAATTTCTACGTCTTTGGCCGCGATTGTGACTGTAGGGAAATAAAACTCGTCGACCTCTTTCTTAATGACGCGAGGAGGGGAAGGCTTCTCGATTTTAACGACCGCGGTAATTGTCACGGGGCAAGGCGATACTAAACGTTGGGGGTTAACTAAGATTTGTGTAATTGTATAAGGAAGAAGGGAAACTATGGAATTTGTACGTAGCGGCTCATCCTATATACCCGTAGTTGAGCCCTATCTTTGGTATATGTGACTAATCTACTTGCCGGGACGGTAAATGGTTGGCTATAGCTTTTAGGGCGGTGTAATTAATTAGAGAGCGTATATTAACCCGGTAATTATTGCTGTAGTAATGCCGCGATTAGATAATAGTTATAGGTTAGCCTTATAATATTTCCCCGGGTTAAAAATACCCCCGGGGTCTAAATATATTAAAATTATAAATTATCCCTCTTTAGGGATTTGAAACCTTTTACTATAATGTTTATAATCCTTTCTAACGCCGTTATTACTAGTACTTCGCCTACTTAATTGTATTATAGTAATTATCTTAAGGCCGGGGTTATCGGCGCCTCCTACCTGGTTATTTTTATAAGTACTTTGGTAGCCCTTTACTATTTTCTTTTATTAACTATTTATTTTGGGGGAATAGGAGCCTTTAGATTATTGGTGTAAAATTTATAGAGGTCGTCGATATAGTCCTTTACGTCTTTGTACGGTTGTTAATTTAGGTTGTAGGGTTTGCCCTAAATAATATAATATTCCTATTTATTATTTTCGAAGTAGTAACCGTTAATACCCTTATAAGATTACTTTACTACGTCTTCGGTATCGTTAATATACTTTATTACCTTTTTATAATTAGCCCTAATATTCTATATACTATTTTAACTGGGGATGCCTTTAGCGACCTATAATTTTACTATACAAATATAGAAAATATAATTATATTTTATATTCGTTAGTAATTTAAGGGTAATATAGTAATTATTAATTATTAGGATTTCGAAGGGGCTTTTTTAAAGTAGTACTAACTTTATTTAGGGGCGTTTAAAAATTAGGTTAATAATATTAAAAAGAATTATATTATTAAATCGGTATTATAAGGAGTCCGATTACTTTTCGTTAGTATTCTCCTCGTAGCGCGTTTAAATCTTCTTTATTATAGTAGTAAATTTGTTTAAAATTTTATTAAAATAATTTATAATTTCCTTAGCTTTAAAATATTTAGTCTATTATTATATTAAAAGACCGGGTAGGTATAGCTATATAGGTTCGACGTTTATATAGGAATAGAAATTATAATTAGTAAAGAATAGGGAGATTTTTATTAAATTTAATTATATATTATTACCCGCGAATTCGGCGAATAGGAATTAATTAATCTAATTATCCTATAATTAATTTATATACGCCTTTAAATAATATTCTATTTCGGCGTTAATACGTTCTATTTAGCCGTTTATTTATTAGTAGAAAGCGTTGGACGGCTTTAATATAATACCGAGCCTTATTAATAATATATATTAGAATTGGGAAATAAATTAGGATTTTCGGTCCGATATAATAATATTAAGTAAGTTGTAAAAGGCGTAAACCTTTTTAATAAAATATTTAATTAATTCCTCGGTTATTAAGGTTATAATAGGGATATAATAATATATTTTAATTAAATAGTCGACGACGATAGTAATATATTTGAATTCTTAGCCCTATTTTTTATAGGGGGTTATAGGCGTAATATAGTCAATAGCGATGTCCTTTTATATTGCGAAAGGGATAGGGAGCGGTTTTAAGAAATCCGTTAACAATTAGCGTAATAGCTTAGTCTTTATATATTAGAGGTAGGCTTTATAATATATTTTTATAATTTTATTTATATTAAGTTAGTAAAAGGACTAATTTAGGGTTGTAAAAGTTTTATTTTTACTTTAGTAGTCTATTAAGGCGGATTTATAATATTATTAAATTAGTTAAAGGTATAAAACGAAGTTTTCGGGGTTGATAATTAATACTATATAGCGGTATACCTTCCCATTAATAATATAATACTTAGCGAAGGCAATTTTATTTATTTGCTTTTTAATTGCTTTAAATTATTTCCTCTTATTAGGGTTATTAATAGAAGTTATAACGTCCTAGTAAAATATTAAATTATAGTAGTTAACTTCTATTAATTCGTTAGTAGAGAGCTTTTCGGCGTTTAATTCGTAAGTTTAAATATAATTAACGAATATAAAGGGGTTGAAGAACGCTTTATTCCTAATTAGTAATCTATTATCGTTAACGTTATTAGGTATATTTTCCGGCTTTCTATTTAAAGTATCCGGGCGGACTTATAAAGTCCCCGGTCGATATTTAATAATAAAATTAAATTATAATAGGAATTAGGATTATTATATATATTTAGGCGAAAATTTCTTATTTTTAGTAAAAGTTTATAAATTTTTATAATTTATTATAATTTCGAAAAGTCGTTAGACTCC
This sequence comes from Neurospora sp. CHS-2018c, assembly GCA_009806235.1. NCBI lineage: Eukaryota > Fungi > Ascomycota > Sordariomycetes > Sordariales > Sordariaceae > Neurospora > Neurospora sp. CHS-2018c. The sequence goes on from RAPC01000018.1 coordinate 350,614, forward strand.
CTATAATTCTAGTAATTACTCCTCTAAAGCTTTAATAATAGTAAGTAATTTCTTATTATAAATATTATAATTGTATTCGGCTACCGAATATTTCTAAGAGAAGTAAGTAATAGGGCGTAAGATATTATTATCGTCGTACTAAGAGAGAGTATTACTTATAATCTAATTAAAAATATCGGTTTCGACTACTATTAATTAAAATTAATTATAAATCTTTAGGATTAGCCCTATTGTAAAAACTATTTTTAGGGAATCGAACGCCTATTAATAGGCCTCGGCCTATTTCTAATTTATAAACTTCTTCGTAAATTTATATAAGGGGGCGGCTATAATAGAAAAGTAATTAATAAAACGGCGGTAGAAGTTAGTAAACCTAAGGAATTTTTAGAGTTAGCGCTTCGACTATAGAGCTTCTTATTCGGCGACGGCTTTTACCTTTTTAGGGTCTATTTTAATACCGCCTAGTATAATAATTAAATTTAAATACTTAATATATTTTATATCGAATTCGTATTTATCGATATTCAATTACAAACCTATATCGATTATATATTAGAATACTTCGTCTATATATACTATATACTCCTCTTTATTTTTAGAATATATTAAAATATTATTAAGGTAAGTAGTAATATAAATATTTAAGATATTGTATAAAATATTGTTAATATAGTTCTAAAAAGTATTTAGGGCGTTTTATAAACCGAAAGGTAGAATAAAGGATTTATAAAAACCGAAATATATAATAAAAGCGGTAAATTATTCGTAGCCTTCCTATATACGGATACGGTTAAATACCGCGATAATATCGAATTTAATAAAAATTTTAATATAGTAAATAATATTAAATATCTTTTTAATTAGGGGAAAGGGATAATGCGTTTTTAGGGTAATATTGTTAATATTGCGGTAATTAATATAGATTCGAATTCCGCCGCCCGGTTTCTTTATGAGTAGGAGCGGTAAAGCCGCCGCTAATTAAAACGGCCGAATAAAACCTTTTTTAAGTTAATCGTTAATTTACTTCTTAATAATAGAGGCTTTTATAAGGGATATTATATAGTACTTAGCGTTTAATACTTTTAAATTAGGGGTTAATTCGATTTTATAGTCGTATATATAGGAGGGTGGTAATATACTTATATTGCGGTTATAGAAAACTATAATCTTCTTCTAGTATTTCCGGGGCAATTTCTTTATAATTTCCTTATCGGTTTTTAACGGCCGGTTGGTTTTTTTATAGAATTTTTACGCGTCCTCTTTAGTAATTTTAGTAATAATAGCTTTATAAATTTAAATATCCGTTTTTAGATTACTTATAAGCTCTATAGCGTTAATAAGCGTTATAGCCTCTAATTCCGCTATATTAATTTAATTAGTATAAGTATTAATAAAATTATAGAATTATTAGGGAAGACGGTTTTTATATTATTAGCCTTTGCCTATATAAATATTTTCGACTATTTATTTAATAATATCGTTATAGGTTTCGACATTATAAATAGCCGTTAAATATTTAAATTCGGTATAGTTAGTTAAATATAATTATAAATTATTACGTTCGTATAATTAATTAAACGCTATAGTATTAAAGTTAATAATATTTTTAAAGTTGAGTAGTTTATTTACTTCGTTAGGACTAGCGGCGATAGGACGTTGTAATATTAGTATAATACGGGCCTTATTTACTTTCCAGTAAAGTAATAGGGCTACCCGAAGCAGTTTAATTTTATTAAAGGGAATATCCGTTAGTAAAGCGGTATTATTACTAATGCCTTCTATAGGGCGGTTTGTATAATAAGCGAATAATATTTTAAAATACGGCGAAGTAAAACCCGGTCTCTTATAGGGTTTATAATACGATTTAACTTCGTAAGTCCTATAATAGGACTAAATCTTATATAGGTAATTAGCGCCGATTACTATATTTTTCTAATTTAATTCGTAAGCCGTTATTATAATTTTTTAATTAAATTCGCAAATTATAAATTTTTAATTAGGTTCGCGAACTTCGTTAGCGGCCTTTAGCCTTCTAATCCTATAGAGGGTTAGGCTATTGGCGGCTTCTAGCTTTCTTAGGGGGGCGGTTTTTAGCCTTTTTAAAGGGGTTATTTCTAACCTTTTAATCCGTTAAGGGATTAGGCTATTAATAGCCTTTAATTTCTTTAGTAAGGCGGTTTTTAAGTTTCGAATATAGTAATTCGATAAGGACGGTCGTTAAGGGATTAAATTATTAATATCGGTATTCGAAGCGGCCTTCGCTAGCCTAGGAATTTTTAATATAGTTGGATCCGGGCGGCTAAGCGGGCCCGTTCCGTTTCTAAGGTTATTAAAAGAGATAGCCGTCTTCTTAATATAATTAACTATTTTTATTTCAAGTCTTAACGTTATTAGGGTATTATTATTTGTTTTTTCGTTTATAAGATTAATTTTTATTTAATATTATACGTTTATAGGGCGATATTAAGCGTTAGGGGTAATCCTTATAGATAAAGAGAAGTCGGTTAATAGATAATAGTCGGTATATTAGTCGGTAAATTAGATCTATCCTTTTATTTAAAATATTAGAAGTTCGTACTTTTTTAATTAAAGTATTCCGAGAATAATTAGGTAAGTAGGGGAGAGGTTATAGATTAAGAATATAATATTTTCGAAGTAATAACCGATATAGAGGTTTATTATTAAACCTTTAGTAATTAGGCCCTTTATAATATTATTAGTAAGGGTAAACTTCTTTAGTTTTAATAGTTTAAAAGTAGTAAGCCTATTCTTTTTTATAAAAGAACGGTCGATAAAAGTTAATACGGAGTAATTACTATTAACGAGAATAGTATATAGGATTTTATATAATTTAAAGAGTAGGTAAGAGGAAAGGAGTATTGAATTTTAATTAAAATTATTTAGCGAATTAATAACGATTATTTCTAAATTCTCGTTAGCCTCCCGAAACTTCTCTTATATAGACTTTTCTTACTTTTATAGGCGATTATTTATAGAGTTTAGGTATTTCCCTAATTAATACTATTATTAGGGTCGTAATATTCTTTACTCTTATCCTTAGCGTCCTTTATATTAGCGCTACGGAATTTAGTATTACTATAACCTCTTTAGCCGGCGGCGGGGCGGCCGGATAAATTAGAATTCTAATTGCTACAGCCGTTTCGACCGCCTCGGCCGCTACGATTATAATAACCTTTGCAGTTACCGTAAGAATTATTATAATTATTATTCTAAGGGCCCTTATTACTATAATTGATATTATTCTTATAAGTATATATAATATAGCCTTTTTAATTATATTTCTAATATAAGCCGTTTCTTATATATTGGCTAAGGACGTCCGAATAAATAATTTAAATAATATAAACGGCGTCTAAGTTTATAATATTACTTCTTTAATTAGTAGTACGTTCTTTTAAATTATTATTCCTATTAGGGGTACTACTAATATTATTAGTATTACTACTATTTTTATTAACCTACGGCTAATTGAATTTAATATAATATTCGTCGTCTTTTAAATTATATATTAAGTTATAGTAAAGGGATAGCTATCCTTCGAAATCGTTATCCTTAAAGTAAATATATTAATTCGAAATAGCGATATAGAATTTATTGGAGATTTTATTGCAAAGGTGATAGATTTTTATAGTTTTATTTAATTAGTAATAATTTACCGTCTTAACGAAATTTGTCTCGAAGTCGGCAAAAAAACGGTTACTTTATTTAAATTTATTAAAGTAGTGTATAGTATCAAGTTTTAAATTAATATTATCGAAATAGAAGTCTATAAATATTATAAAGGTAAAGTCTATCTTTTATTTCTACTTCGTAGGGTTATTGGGGTTAATTAAAATAATATTAAAGTCTTTTTAAAAGGTTATTACTACTTCGGGGCCTAAGAAGTAATTTGTATAAAGGATTTTAATATATTCGTTAGGGAAATAGGATTTATTAAAGGCCTAGACTATTATAATACGGTTTTTCTAAATAATATAGGTTTTATTCTACTAAATAAAGTTCTTTTAATTAGTTATAAAGGGGTCGGAATTAGAGAATAGCGCTTTAAGGTTAATTATAATTACGAGAAGAGCCCTAGGGGAATTAACTATAAAGGTATACCCCGGGTTATTTCCTAATATATTTCTAATCTCCGTATTTAATCCTCCGCTAATACCGTTATTCTCCTTACTATTATTATTAGGATTAATTATAATATTATTATTATTAATTCGTTTAGCTTAGTTAAACTCTTCTAATATCTTCGAGAGGATTGATTACATTGTCTCGGCAATATATTTTGTCTTTCTAAGGACTATTTTAAATACTTCGTTTTTATTTATTCTTATCCGGAATTAAATTTTAAAGTCCTCGAATTAGTTTATAAAATTAGCGGCGCTATAATTAAATATCTAGATTACGTACGCAATAGGGTAAATAATAGTATAGAAGGTATTATTATTAATTAAGTAAATAATATCGACGATAAAGCTTTTAGCAATTTATAAAGGTATAGATTTATCCGTTATAAGGGTATTAAGGAGGGTATCGATAGTCGGGGTTCTAGGGATATTATCCAAAGTTGTGAAATAGATTTCTTTATCCGTTAAGGGGGGAATAGAATTCTCTAATTTATTAGAGCTCTATAGTTCGTTATTCTAAGGGGCGTTTAGGACGTCGACGTCCTCTTAGGTATATATTAGTAATAATTATTATTCTTCTAGCAAAATATTTACGTCGGTAATAATAATATTAGTATTAAGAGTTATAGATTCTACTTATTATAGGATTTCTTTTTTAACGACTAATAGCGTCGCAATAAGTATATTAAACGGCGTATTTCTTCCTTATAATAATATATATTCGTAGTATAATAGTAGAGGTATAATTAATTATTACGGGGCAAGGCGATATTAAACGTTGGGGGTTAATTAAGATTTGTATAATTGTATAAGGAAGAAGGGAAATTATAGAATTTGTGCGTAGCGGTTTATCCTATATACTTGTAGTTGAGCCCTATCCTTGGTATACGTGATTGACCTACTTGCTGGGACGGTAAGTGGTTGGCTGTAGCCTCTGGGGCGGTATAGCTAATTAGAGAGCGTGCATTAACCCGGTAACTATTGCCGTAGTAATACCGCGACCAGATAACAGTCACAGGCTAGCCTTGTGACAGTAATTTCGATAGAGGGGGTAAGGCTAGGGGTACGCGCGCAGGCCTCCTCTAGGGAACTAGTAAGGTCGATAATAATAGGCATTTATATAGAATTAGTATATAAGACGAGTAGTTGGCTAGTGTACTCCACCCCCTCAATATTATAATTTACGTTGGCGATGTGCGATGGCTTCAATTGCTAACTTTAACCGTTGGATTCAATTGTAGAGATTTGTATGATACTACGTTACGACGGTGAGGATTGTTAGCGATAAGGTCAATCGATGTTATTGCCCGCTAAATTACGGTGTGGCCGATATGGCTGAGCTTGATTGCAAGGGGGTTTAGGTCATATGTTTATGTGGGGACCGTGGATTTAACCAGAGAATACAGTGGATTTAACCGGAGCGGGAGCAACGACCGCACCGGACCAAATTCCGCCCGCTGTAAGTGCTCAACTGCTTACTAATTCAGGGGTTCGCAAGGTCTGGAACCACCCAAAAAGTCCCCGAACCCCCCCGTTATTTTATGGCTCCATCCTCAACGGCCCCGCATAACAGTAATGTGCCCTGTAAATGCTAGACCCTATAAATGCTAAGACCCGGTTAATGCTAGAGATTTCTGTGTCCGAATTATTTTAGTATGGCATGGCCTGCTAACTGCTAAGTGCAAGACCCCCAGACGGCCCGCCACACAAACTTGCAGCTGACAGGAACCCTGACAGGGGGTTTCTGGCACCCCTGACACCCCTGGCACCCCTTGCCAGAGCTGTCAATGGCTGTCAGAACCCCCTGCCCAGCCGCCAGTCGACCCCCTGTTCAGATACCAGTAAATGCTAAGACCCAGTAAATGCAAAGGAAATGAGCTGCACGCCCCACTTGCATTTACAGGGCACATTACTGTACCCAAACCAGCGCTAAAGTGGACGCAGGTCCCCATGCGGCCCCTCCGAAACGGGACCCCGGAGTGTTGCTTGGTCCCCGCCCGTACCATGATGTCACTGGCCTCCTCCAATCACCTCGTCCCCTTTCGACGACACTACGACACCCTCACACCACGGAATCCCTTCTTCTACGTATCTTCCCAAGATAAGATTCCGTATAAGTAATCACGATGCCGAGGCTACCGGGACGCGTCTGCGATCCGTTACTGTTTTCCAAATACTACACAGCCTCCTCGAGAACCGGTGTAAGTGACCATGATCCAGATTCAAGTTGCCGTTTTGGGTTTGTATGCCGACCAAGTTGGAAATCATATGATATGAATATCAACCATCCCTCCCTTTGCGGTTGTGAATAAATCATTCCAAATTCTCATTTGCCACTGCCACGAATTTCCCATCACGTTCACCACAACTCTTGTTTTACTCGGCTTATACAGCTTGTCTTCATCTTCGGTCTGGCTCTTGTTATCAACTCGCTTGTTATAAACAAAGACAACATCACCAACTGACACCATCCATCCTCCCATCCAGCATCCCATCACCAGCAGCAGTCTTCTCTTATTTAGCACTACCAAACCCTCCAAATACCCCCCATTCTCCCCCCGCGGCACCTTCAAAACCCCTCCACCTTCAAATAACAACAAAACGGCTTCAACCAAGCCTATCATCGCAACCGTCCTCTTCTCCGTCGCCGCCGCCTCCGTAGGAGCCGTAGTCTACTTCCGCCCCGGGATAAGACCAGACACAGGATCCAACATGTCCAGCAAACTGGTCCCAGCGAACCCGGACGAGGTGATGGTGATTCGGGACGTGACTCCCAACGTCGTCACTTTTTCTGTTCCGTTTCTGCGGTTTGGAAAGATTCCTATTGGAGGGAGGGGGACTTTGGGTAAGACACTTTTTTTCCCGTTCTAACTGTCAAAACTGAATGAAACCTATCCTATCAACTTACCTGTACCTTTCCACTTCATCCCACTACATATGCGTAACACAGACGGACGGGCGGACTGGACTGACTGACTGACACCAACCCCCTCCCATAGTTAAACTCTCCAACGACTCCCTAGCAATCTTCTCCCCCGTCAGCCTCACCCCCTCCGCCCTCTCCCGCGTTTCCTCCCTCGGCTCCGGCCAAGTGTCTTACATCATCGCCACCGACATCGAGCACCACATCTTCATCTCCGAATGGGCGCGGGCCTTCCCCGACGCCAAAATCATCGGGCCCGAGGGTCTTCCGGAGAAACGTGCGAAAGTAACCAACGACGAACGTATCGGTCACGAACCTTTTTCTGTCGTTTTTACGAAGGAAAATAAGCATGAGATAAAGATAGACGAGGCTTTCGATGCGGATTTCGAGTATGAATATGTTCACAGTCATCCGAACAAGGAGCTGGTGTTTTATTACAAGCCGGATAAGGTTTTGATCGAGGCAGATTTGATGTTTAACCTGCCTGCGATTGAGCAATACTCCAAAGTTCCCGAAGCGGAAAAACCGCACGGGAGTTTGCTGGCGAGGATTTTCCAGGGGATGAATAACACCGAGGGCGAGGCGAAGGGGATCAAGAGGTTTTTGTGGTATGCGATTAGTCGGGGGGATCGGGCTGGTTTCAATGAGAGTGTCAGGAGGATTCATGGGTGGGGGTTTGAGACGATTGTGCCATGTCATGGGGAGACGATTGTCGGGAATGGGAAGGAGGTTTTTGAGAAGGTCTTTGAGTGGCATTTGGTTGGGCATAAATGAGTGGACGGGAGGATGGATTCCCAGGTAGGTTGATGGAGTTATGGTTTTTTTTTTTTTTTTGGTTTTTTTTTGGGAATTTATCATGTCTGTCTCTGTATATAGATGGAGCTGTACGATAGGTCCAGGTTTGTCTCTATGCCTTATGGGCTGTTAATGATATGGATGTAATACTGGATGTTCAGGGGTATCACTATGTAAACAAACCCAAATACCCTAACACCATGTGTGTGATCTTTTTTATACATCGTCGAGAGTTCGGGCCATCTATAGCTCCTCCCCGACAACACCAGCTACCGCCTCCGCAACAGCCAGCAGCCTAGCATCATCCCAATACTGCCCAATAAGCTGCAACCCAGCCATCCCCGTCCCCTCCTTATCCTCAACCCTCATCGGCAGACTGATAGCCGGCAACCCCGCCAAACTCGCCGGGACAGTAAACACATCATTCATATAAGCGCTCACCGGATCCTTCTCCTCCTCACTCAGCACCTCGTCCAGCCTGGGCGCAGTCGTCGGCGCCGTCGGGCACAGCAAAAAGTCCACCTCCGCAGGGCCCCACTTATCCTCCAGCCCGACCGTCTCGGGCAGCTCGCTGAGCTCATAGCTTTCCGGCTTGTCCAGAAGCGGGTTAGGCAGCGCGAAAACGCGGTTGAAGTCCCGCCTTACCAGCCGACGCACCTTCTGCGCTTTGAGGAAGTAGTTATCCATAGCCGCGGAGGAGAGGGTGTACGCGCCCAGGAGAATACGGCGCTTGACTTCATCTCCAAAACCGGCGGCGCGGGCGCGAGCGTAGAGGATTCCTTCTTCTTGTCCTTCTGAACCTTCCGAAACAGCGGCATCGCTCTCGGTCGGAGACGTGAAGCGCGTGCCGTACCGGATGCCGTCGTACTTGGCCAGGTTGGACGAGGCCTCGGCGGGCGCGATGACGTAGTACGCCGACAGGGCGTGGCGGGTCGAGGGCAGGGAGACGGGGACGAGGCGCGCGCCGAGGGATTGCAGCTTGGCGGCGGCGGTGGACCAGGCGTGTCGGATCGAGGGCGAGAGCTCCGTGATGTTGTACTCGAGCGGGAGACCGAACTTGAGGTTCTTGAGTGGGTAAGGGTCCTTGGAAATAGGACCGGCGTAGCAGTCCCGTCGGCTGGCGCATCGTCTGCGCGCTGCCGGGGAGAGGCTCGTAGGATCTTGTGGGTCGTGCTCGGCCCAGAGGCCTTTTGCCTCTCCCGATCCGAGAACAAGCTCGGCAATGGGCCGCACTTCCTTCGCCAGCAATCCCACCGTGTCGAGAGAGTTGGCGTAGGGAACCACACCGTAGCGCGAGAGCATGCCATATGAGGGCTTGAATCCCACCACGCCCGTGTACGCGGCCGGCAACCGCACTGAGCCGCCCGTGTCGGTGCCGAGAGCAATTTCCGCTTCACCGGTGGCTACCGCTACGGCACTTCCGCCCGAGCTGCCACCTGCCGAGTGCTTGACTGCTTGTTGTCCCTCCTGCTCCTGCGCGACTGCTCCAAAGGCTGTGTGCACCGAGTGGCTACCCATGCCAAACTCATCTAGGTTGGTCTTGCCAACCAAGAGAGCGCCGCGCGATCGCAGTTGGGTGACGATGGTGGCCTCGAAGGGGCTCCGGTAGTTGGCCAGGAAGTTGGAGCCGCATGTCGTCGTTAGAGGTGTTTCCTCTTCGGGATTGGGAGATACTGTGGCGATGTTGTCCTTGACGGCGAGACGGAATTGCCGCTGTTCGAGTGCGGGTTGGTCATTTTGTTGCACTACAAACGCAAAAGTCCCTTGTCAACGGATGTGAGCTATAAAAGTCTCAAGATATCTGGCACGGTACCTCTAGAAATAAACTGATTCAGGAAGCGTCGCTGGATGGGCGACGTTTGCCTTGTCAAGCTCACATGGCGCAGACACAGGCCCCGCAGCCGCCCAGTTCTAGCTGACATGTGGTTTCTTGGTCACGACCCAGCTCTGTTCGGCGCTCAATTGGGTCGGTTGCGGTGTTGGATCACCATGTTTCTGTACTTTCGCCGTGGTCGGGGATCGGGAGAGTTTCGGACGGAAGCTTGGGAAGCTCAAGAGGGGAATTCCCGGACAGTATGTCGCTGGAGTAAAGCTGATAAGGGTTAGGGTTGAGGGTGCTTGTCTTCTGAACGTCTAGGGGTTCTTATTAACCGAGGCCAGTTACATTTAGGCATGGAAACCTACTCTGTGAAGATGATAGAAAATGGAAAGAGTTTTCCAAGCGGTCAAGAGCCTGAGCCATAACCATTGGTAGTCCTTCTTGCGTGGTCTGTTTTCACACGGAGTCACGTCCTGGGCAAGTCGGGAACCTCGAATGTGTCAGGAGACTTCTAAAAGAATGAAGTCTGGGTTTGTCATTACACATATCTATGGTTTGGGTAATGGGCCGAATAAGCGTGTGAGAATGAAACACATTGAAATTGAATGCTTCAATCCACACTGCAGGCCGGAAAAAGGAATCGCCTAGTTGGGAAGGGTGTCTTGCCGCAGTAGGTAGCGACGATAGTGAATATGGTTGTTGAGGCGTTGCTACCCTTTGAATTGAACTCCAGGATAAACACCGACGATATCAAAGGAGTAACAGGAAACAGAATGAGGAAACACCAGTGACCATCCGACCGTCGAAAGGCCTGCCACCCCGGCCAGTAGCGTTCCCTAAATACCATATGTGGGAGACCAGAAGGCTACCTTCAGGTTTCTTGACCTTGTTATAGCCCCCGAATCGGTGGTCCCAAAGCATATGACCACCACCACCAGGCGAGATTTTCCCATCCCACTCCGCTAAACCAAGCAGAAACAGTGTTGCGGACCCATAGGACTTCGTGAGGGTGTAGACCGCACATGTTGGGTAGGAGTTGGGTGACCGGGGGTATCACAATCTCGCGATGGTTCTCCCTCACTGGCCGTTGCTCCGAAGACAATCCATCGTTATTCCGCTGCGGCTGCCTCGCGTGAGTGGAACTTTGTGTGTGGGAGGTGGGAGTTATGGATGCTGCGTCGGTGGCCTTGATGTCTTCGCGTTGCTGGAATATCTGCCCTGGTGGCCTTCTGCTCAGACCCAAGGCGCACCGGATCTGCAATGCCGCGAATAATGTGACGGCCAAGCAAGCGGCTGCCCACCATTTCCTCAATCGCGGGTATTTCTAAAGTGAAATGTTATTAGCAAACGTGCAAAACACAGGGAGTCACTCGTAATCGAAGACCTACCTTGTACCATGCTGAGCATCTCTGCATACGATATAGAGTTTTTCTTGTGAAAGTTAGCAAACGGCTTCCATTCATACGAGAGAGAGATAACGCACGCGGAGGTCCTGTTTATATTGTCGAGTCGTTTGGAGATATCACCGAAAGCAGTGCAGACGGCGTGGAACTCGGCCATGTCTCACACAGAGGGCTAGGAGGATGGATAAACAACTGAGGAGAGGAGAAGGAAGAGACCAAATGGAATGGATGGGATCAACTCCTTCGGGGAGGTCTTTCGCGCTGCTCCTGGTTTATTTTTGCGGAGTGGCAGAGAAATGTACCAGAAAGTGGTCGTAGGAATTAGGGTCTTATTTGTACGAGGACTCCAACAAGGCCGAAGGAACAAAAGATGGTCTGATCGTGATGATGCCTTTGGGGTTTCGAGATGGAAAGAGAAAACCATGGGAGGAATGGGATGCCTCTGGGCATTGGCTTGTCTTATAGTTGTAAGTTCTAAGGGCTGAGTCTTGACAGCACGACTTTCCTTCCAAAAATTGGTGGTGCAGGATGCAGAACTGTAATTATCTGTACCGTCGGGCCTGAAACCAACATGCATGCATGATATATCCGTTGCTTCCGCCGTCGAAGAGGTGATCATTTTGGTGCCGACCAAGTTGAGGCGAACACATTTACTGGTCCGTGAGTTCAAAGCAGCCATACCGATGCACCTAGGTGGGATGGGCCGACGGCGGAAGGTCGCCTTTGAAACTCCGATCGATGACTGCAATGCAGTGGAATTCCGAAGCCGTGACTGAGTAGGGGACACCGATAGGTGTTGCTGGAGCCACGAATGGTAACGTCGACGCCTAGAATGGCGGGTTATGCCACAACTGTCGACATCGCTCACATCTGACCCTGAACGCACATGGGGTCTAGAAATGCTCCTAAAGAGCCCTGCTTGGAAAGGGGTTTACACCTTCGTCACATATCAAGCAGGAATCAGACCCTTGCCTGGGGAACGTACGAGTGTCGGGCATTACAACCCTACCTCCACGTGAAGAGCTTCGCCTGTGAGACTTGCTGGTGTTACTCTGGTCCGTCGACGTCCATCTTCTCCTTGTCATTGCGGTCTTCCGGTGTCCTTGATCTCGATCTCGTCCTTGATCGCGTCCTCCTCACCGGCGATCGGGACCGCGAATAAGATCTCGACCTGGACCTAGGCGTGCGCGATCTTGATCTCGACCTTGACCTTGACCTGGATCTCGAACGCGTCCTTGACCTGACCTCTCCCTCGCTTTCGCTGCCGTTATTATTCTGCTCCTCCTCTGCTTTGCGCATTGCCTCGTCCTCCTCTTCTAGGAGATCTTCGATGTTCCCCAACGGACTGACGCGCGGTTCAAGCATGTCCAGATCTTCCAGGATGTCCCTCTTCCGCATCTTCCACAGACTCGTAGCGCAAACGCGATCTTTGGTCAACAGGTCGTCGACAAAGACATCCATATACGTCAGACTGGTTCCGTTTCTCCCCTTCCTCCTTAATTTCCGCCTGTCGTCCAGAAACGGCTCCAGCGTCTTGTACACATCCTGGTCCTTCCTCGTAAGACGGATATAAAAGAGTGCCAGCGCGCGCAGGTACTTGAACTTTTCGCCGCCAAATTGTAGATACTCGTTTAGGATGTCGTCGGAGGGCGCGAGCTGCAGCAGCTTGAAGGCGAGGCAGAGGAAGGGCGTGGGTTTCTGGACGGTGCCATAGACGCCGCCGATGAAGTCTACGTGCTCGACGACGCGGTCCACAATGTCTGCTTCGTTGACACCGAAACACTGCTCCTTGTAGAAGTAACTGTCGATGATGCGTTCGCGAACCGCCTTTTCCATTATAGTCGCGGGGTTGAGGCCGTTGGGCGCGAGCGGGCCCGAGGAGCCACGCTCGTCGAGGAAGCGCCGCTCATCGGCACGGTGAAATTCGGATTTGCTCATGTTCTTGTCGTAGGTAGGTACGTAGTGTGCGCAGGATGTGAAGTATTCGGTGATTGTGGCTTTGTGATGGTGGTGTTGCGCACAGTTCGGAGTTGTTTCCTACGGACAGGAAGAGAACCAAAGTTGTTGACAGTGGACTTCGAGGTTGAGGTTAGAATGATTGACAACGCCAAGTCTCACAAGCAACGAACCACGGAGGAGGAAGCGTCGGCGGCAGGCAATTCGACGCGCCAAGCCGCAATCGTCATACCCTGCACTGGACTACTGGCTGTCGATAAGCGATAAGCGCCCAAGGTCTGGGTGCCCCTCCGAAGTCCGAACCCTCGTACTGTAACTGGCGGTGTTCAGCTGTTGTGACAGTGACACAGCTGAGATCTTCCAATGAAGCGACAAGCGACAGCCTCAAGCGCGAAGTGCGGCGCGTGAAAGGAGGGGCTGGGAGAGACGGGGGGAGGGACACGAGGATGGGGATTCGGGAATGTGAAAATAGGTCTTCATGCACAAGAACACCAGGACTCAAGGTAACTTGCATGTGTACCTCTCGCTCATTCGGTGTTTTGTTGGTGATAATTCCACGTTTGTTTACATTCGGACTTCCGGCTTCAAAGAGTGCATCTCATAGCCTCACTCAAGCCTCAGCAAACTCCCCATGTACTGTGTGCATACTACTGGCAGCAGTCACCAAACAGTACATAAAATATGCTGCTCACTTCGGCACAAGTATCAATCGTCTTCTCATCGGGCATCGGTATGTATCTCCCACCACCGGACCTCCTCGTCCAAGTACATTCGAATACCCGACTGACGTGGTCCCTTTGTTCGAAAACAGTATTTATCTTCACAGCAGCCCTCTTTCTAAGCGGATATGCAATCCAGCAAAGAACACTGCGGGACCTCCGCGCGGCCATCAAGCCAACTCCAAGGCCGTCCCCAAAAACATATTTACCCGATCAGTTCAAAAAGATGACCACCGAGTTACCACAAGAGGATGGGGTTGTCATAGAGATCAAACCCACTCCACCCAAAGAAGTCCACGAAGCTTCAGCAACAGAGGAGAACCAACAGAAGCCGATACCGCCACTAAAGCCAGTACCAGAGTCTACGCCAGAGAAAACGAAAAATAAAAAGACATCATCAGCGAGGGCCCAAAAGTACAGAGAACAGCAGCAACTAAAGAAGCAGCAGCAGGGCTTGTTGGTTCAGCAGGAACAACAACAACAGGATTACAGCACGACACCAAATCAGGCGGAACAGGAAGGAACAAGCGAAAGCACCCCGATCGAAATCCCAGAGGGAATGCTCGAGCACCCCGATCCGAACAAGCGCGCCGAGAAAGCAGTCAGCCCGGCAGAAAGGCGAAGGTTGATCAAAGAAGAGATCAAGAGGCTGGCACAGCCTGAGGAGAGGGGATACTACCAACGACGACTGTGGTGAGACATTCATGGATGGGAGCACTCCACTGGTGACAGAACACCACTTGATCCAATTCCAACCTCTGGCTGGCCTTGAGGATGAAATACTACGGATATGAATGGGACGTTTCTGGTATGTGTATATCCAGTCAATGATTGTTTTCTTCTCTTGACATCTTGTCGCCAAAAAATCCTTGCGGATGAAACGGCCATGTGTTCCTCAACTTCCTAGTGGATATCTAAACAAAGAAAAAAAAGGAGAGCGATTACTTTTTCGATCAAAACGCCACCCTTATACCAAACGCCTTCCCCAACTGCTCAACTTAGGAGAACGGAGAGATCGTTGAGCCTCGCATAGAGGAAAGCATTCCCTTTCGCTGCCCGACCTTCCTCTAGTCAAGTTCAAGCCTGTTGTTATACCCAGTTCCAACTCCTTGTCAATGCACCCGCTGCCATCTCCACCTATTTCTTTCAACGTCGTATTCCCAATTATCGCGGCATCGGAACCTGTTCATCGATTGCCCTGTTACTTCCTGTTCATAAAGGACTCGTCCCGCAAACGTCCTCATGTTTCTTCGATTGTACCAAGCACTCCACCCAGTCACTGCCTTCTGTCTAACAAAGACTGCTGCGACGACCTCGCAGAGCTTTGAGAACTACTCCTAGTGCTAGCCCGGTGCTTAGCCATCCGCGTCGAAGATGGTCCTATCCAGAGGTCGGTCTGCTCGGGTAGGAGGCCACGGCTGAGTGAAGCACCGCTCTTTTGCAACTGCGAGGTGGAAGGGATAAAGTCAGCTCGCCATTCTTTGTCCACCAAGTTTCTTTGTCCCACGGAGCTACCTACCATGCACATCTTGCACCGGTCACCGAACCTCATTACTACATTGTTGCAACGGATCGAACCCTGCAAGAAGTCAGGTCAACATCTGGACGCCGTGGTTGAATAGGGGGTGGACTAACGTAATAGTTTGCGCAGTAGCATCCCTCCATCTCGTCTGTTGGCAAATGTTCAAACGTTGTATGGTCTATCAGGTGGAAAAGCAATCGAGGGGTCTGAATGGGTCGGTGTTTATGATGCAAAGCCAATAACTAATAACAGAGGCAGATGATTGAATAGGACAGACGCGGCTGTTCGATGGTGTGAACTGGGATGTCTGGAATGTCTATGATGTGGTTGAGGAAGAGCAGTACAGGGAAAAGCAGCAATAAAGATGTCTATAAGCGGAAGCTTGATCAAATCAAGAAGCAAAAAGTTCAGAGCTAGGAAAGGGGGACCGAGCAGACTATTATACACACTTCAGGAAGGCTAGGAGGAGGAGGAGGTGAATTGGCAAGGTCATGGTCATCGCAACGCCAACAGGGTAAGAGCCAACAACTGGTCCTAGCAGAGACCCAGCAGCGCTTCCCGTCGTTTCCATACAGGATTTACTAATCCACTGTTAGGTGATTGTGTGGTAACACCCTACCGCAAAGACTCGGGGCATCGATTTTTAGGTTCCAGGGAAATCAGGCATAATCTGTACACTTGAGGCGCCTCTAGTATTGCATATGCTCGAATTCTCTACCAAAACTCGAACCCTAAGGCACCTAATACATAGATTCTGCCAGTTAGGCCTTGGAACCTAAAAATCAATGCCCCGAATCTTTGCGGTACTCATCAGTATGTACAATGTCGACTTGCATGTAACGCACCTAGTTTCCAAGGTCGGAGGGAGCTCTTTTCTCAAAGTTACGTACCGCGCATCACAACATCGCCTCACAACGTACATCTGCTTGAGAACAGGCATCGGAGATACCACTAGCAAATGGCGTTTCATCCTTCGAAAATCGAGCCGCCCTCCAGGAGATCTAGAACCCCACTGGCGCCCAATATGCCAGCCCACAGCAACATAAATAACCACCCGGGAGACAAAGGAAAGCACGGATGAGGAAAGAATGCACCTAGAAAACAAAGGGAGGGGTAAGGGCGGGACGGCCAGGATGGACGAAGTAGCAACAGCTGCTCTTTCGGCAGAGCATATGTCAAAAAGTCGATAAAGAAACGGAAAGCAGGGTTCGGATGTCTCCGAGCAGATGCCATGTCCCATCAAGCATGATTCGGGACTTTGCTTCATGTTTTCATCTCTTTCTCGGTTTCCTCCTCTTCTTAGCCGTCATCCTTGACGCAACCGCATCGCCACATTCTCCATACTCCGAGTCCTTCTCCAGCTTACACCGACGGTTACCGATAGAGGCACGCTTTTCGTTTCATCGTTGTCGTCGGCACCGGCGATGACAAGGGGCCCGGAGTCAGCGGCAATGCTGCCCGAAACAATCGCTCAACCCAAAACAATAACAACCAACGATGCGCGCCATTTGTTTCCTAAAGACCGAGTCAGCCATAGGGCAGTGCCGCATGCGATCGGTCTTACGATAAAAAGCCCAAACTGCCCTCTCCCTGCGAACAGTGGATTGCCTCTCCCCTTATCCACGTAATATGGGAGAAAGCGTCAACCAACCATTCAAGCAGCTGCAACACGAGTGTTCTCTCTCCTCAGCCGCACAACAATCTCATCCAGTCATCGTCAATGTTCACATCATCAACACTCGTCGACGTCTCAAACCCATACGATCAAGCAAGAGCCCTGTCGTGCTCCCCCAACTCAACTTCCGTCCATATCCATTTCAAGTCGAGGTCAACCATCGCCTCCACATCACCATCCACAACATTACGAAGTTTCCCTATACTGTTCACCACATGCACATGTCAAATACATACAACACCACTCGTCCATTGCTTTGAGGTATCACAGCATCCGAGTCCACAGCCTCTCTCTTCCAATCCTCCACATTCTTCGTCTTCCAATCCCCCAGTCCTCCAGTCCTTCAGCTCCCCCATCTCCTCCATCTCCAATCATTCACGATCCCCCACATTATCATCTATTATCCTCCACACAAAGAAATTGGACATTCCCCCACCTAACTTTGATCTTGAAGTCCCATTTGCTTCACTAACGTTACACTTGCATATTGCCATGGCGCCCCAAAGCTACCTTACCCGTATGCATGTCATTTGGAATGCTGTGATATGTGATAGACGAACCCAATCCATAAATCTTCCCCATCTCCCCCGTGCCCCGCTGCTTTTTGACTTGTGTCTTGTCTGGCTGTTTTGTGAGTGGTCGACCATTCCCGGACTAAATGGCCCGAACGGGAGTTGGTGGTTAGTACTGCCGGTAGGTATGTGAACAGTAATTTGACTTGAAGAAAAGGGCCAATAGTTGATGAGGATAGTAGATCGTATCTCTAGGGATGGATTATCGCATGATGCAATACAAACCTTGGTCTATGGCTGTTTGGGTGAAGATCACATGCCCAATTTACCCAGATACTAGAGACAGTCTATGCATTCGAGACAGTTCAAGCATAGATTGAATCATGAAGAGAGTGTAGTGCGGCATCAGCCTATTTGTCTTTCGTCCGCCTATCCTGCTGCAACCTGTAACATTTCTGGATATCATATCTCGCGCTCGCCTCGATAGTTTCGTATATACACCCAAGCCGCCATCACCTAATCATCCACCACCCTCCATCCACATTACTCCAGACTCTCTTCACAGTCTTGGAAGAAGCTGGATCTGTAACAACCAGTCTCTGCATAAGAAAGCTTCAATTACACCCAATCCGCCACTGTCTAAAGTACCTTCACATTTATTCAACTATCCATCACCCTCTCTCTTATCAACTGCCTATCAGCCTGTCTACACTGGGTGACTGGATGAGCACCTTTGCACCAGCTCGCCTCATTAAGGACTCAGACACGATACTCTCAGCTCTCAGCTGCTCCGCCATTGATCATCGATCATCGGTCCGGTTGAAGTCGAGCCAGGTTAGCAGGTTTCTAGGTTGCCATGCTGGCAGGTGGGCAGGTTAGCAGATAACAAGGTAACAAAGCTATTAATAGGTTCATGAGTACATGTTGGGGAATGGAGCAGCGGAAACTGGACCTGGAAGTTGGATCTGAAACTGAATCATGACGATGTGGGACCGGAACGGCAAGCCCGGGCTCCGGACTCCCCGGCCCGGAGATAACGGGAACGGGAACTACGCACTGGATGTTTTGTCGATCACGGTCTAGACCTTGAAGGGACTATTACTTCCGTAAATGACAGCCACGGTGAAGAGACATCCATGGGAGGGTTATCCAGGTCTAGGTGTCTTTTTACTCCAAGGGTAGAAAGTCATGTACGTACTCGAATATGACTATCAGGAATTGTAATCCCCATCTCCAAGGACAGTGTCCCAGTCACTTAAACGTCCGTCACCAAGTTACATAGCAACTACGCATCACAAAAAAACATCGTAGCGGCAGTTCTTAAGGCCAAGCAAGACTATCATTTCTTTTTTTCCCTTCCTCTATTGATACTATCATACATCCCAACCTCAACCGCATGTTTCCTGAGAGTAGCACGTATGCATACATGTATAGGTTGTTTGTACAAGTTCTGTCAGCGATAGTTACACACTTTCGTCCGAGACAGCGACCAAAAGAAAATGGGGAAGTGAATGACAACGAATGAGTAAAAGCACAAAACAGATGACAATGACACGGGGGGCCCTCAGATTAGCTCTCTTAAGTTCTCACTGACAACACGAGCCAAATCTCCTTTCAGTGATAGAAAGGTTGTTGTAGACCTATAGCTCTGCTGCCTGCAAATTTGGCTTTTTGGAATTCGGTCATCACCGGGCTCCGTGTTCATTGTTTGGGAAAAGAAAAGGAAAGGTGTATGGCTCCCCTTATCTCGTTCCAAGGCCCCAGGCAGAGTGTTAAGTCTGCCCGCAACCCCCTCCGATTGAAAACTACATTTAACCATCATCGGTGCTGCTCTAGACGCAAAAGATGCGCCCTGCCTCCCTACAAGCCTTCTGTCGGTAAACAGAAAGCGAGAGAAGCGAGCACCCCCTCTGCGTCGGCGCACCTCTGGTCGTTGATTTTATCGTCATTGCGGGCCGCAGACAGAAACTGAGGGATGGAAACGAGACAGGGAAATATGTAGGTAGGGAGAGGGGGTAGCAAAAGCCAGGAGGACACTGTCCGCCCACAACCACGGCGTAGCTGGGAAAACGTACCTCGCGCGAAGGAGAATATCCGTGCAATAGCACATCAGACCCCTTCTGCTTCACCCTGACAATTGAACACGAACCCTTGCTGGATAAGTCGAGAGTTTCGGTGGGAGTAACTGCTCCAGCCAGGTATCGTGATGGCAATAGTAGGACTCGGTGCACGATGCGCGTCCCAGCTACCCCAAGGCTGTGAAGAGGGCCGTCCAACCGACTTTTGTTCTTCACCTGGACGCCTGCAAACTAGCCTTGCCGCTCTGGACATGGGCCGACTGATGACCTCGACAGCTAGCAGAACGGATCTCACATGATGCCTGTCTTGAAGAATCAAGATGGACATCCAGCCTTGCGGCAACCAAGCCCCGGTCCTTCCATGGAGTAAGGGGTTCTTAACATCTCTCGATTAAGAACCACCCCATGGGTAGGAGCCGGCGATTTATAAGGCTGGCTGTGAGACGTTCATGCTGGGTAGACTGTTGAGGCGACAGCCGGACCGGGTCCAGGGCAGAGGACCAGATGTACAGTTGTCCAGATGGGAGTGATTGTGAAATGATGAGGATGGGAGGAAGGGAAATGTGGAAGTGTGGATGAACTGGGAAAGATGAGGGGATGAAGTAGGAGGTGTTGTCGAGGTCTGCTCAGATATCCGTTCTTGTTGGGCTTTCATCTTCTGCCAGATGGTTCGTCGACTCTTCGAAGAGGGAAGATGCCCCTATCGGTGGAATCAAGACACCCTGGATTGTGATGGTCTTCTTCACTGCAGGACCCCGGGAGTAGATGAAGGAAGTGGCAATGGAACAACCTAGGAAGCGGTGGGTGAGTTCGCGATAACTGAAATGTGACTTGAGGAGGGGTAGTTGCGAGTTTCGAAGAAATTGAAGTTGCTAGGCGCCGGTAAATGGGTGCGGAAAGAATGGTAAGAGAGCGAACGGGGAAGGAAGAAAAGAATCGTAACAAGATGTCGACTCGCTTCGTAACATCCCGATTCGCATGCTCAAACAGAAAGAGCGAGGTGCATCCTCGGGCATCGCCGCATCGCCAGACGTGGAAGGAACTTCCCAGCTGAGAGCCAGACCAAAGCCTCGTCGAGGTTGACTCCCAGAGCCGCGCATATACTGCGGCAACGGAGGGTAATTCCACGTTCGGAGGGTGGTAGCAATAGTCGTTGGTTCGAACGGGAGGTAGTCAGGCGAAATACTGACGATTGCGGTTGTTGGATGAAGGGTGAATGAAATTCAGGACGCGTTCGAATTGCGGCGCCCACTGATCATCTGCGGTGGAGCTCGGGCCACAATCGCAGAACGCCACACCACCAAGCAAACGAGGCATCGTAGCCTTGCAGCAGCCTTCTTGTACCAGTACATCATCTTCGAATTTCCGACACTACGTCAAACTTCACGGCTGGCCACAACCAGACCTCCCACTGCGCCTTCAATCCCCAGTCGATCCTACTTGCCTCGTTTCAAGAGCAAGTCGGTTACCAATCGCAGTACCCTTCAACACCTAATTTCCCACCGCAACCCATAATCACCATCCAAAATGGTACGTCTTCGCCCAACCTTCCACCCCTTCAATCACCAAACCACAAAGACCCCCGTACTAACAATGACCCTCCCCAGGCGCGCAACTCCGAAAAAGCCCAGTCGATGCTCTTCCGCTTCCGCGAAGCGCAAGCCGCCGACTTAGGCATCATTGACGCCGGCCGCACGCGCCGCCCGCGCTCCATCACCGAGCAAGACAGCATTCCGGCCTGCGAGAAGTGGCGAGGCCAAGTCCTCAAGGAGATTTCTCGCAAGGTGTCTCGCATCCAAGACCCCGCTCTTTCCGATTACCAGATCCGCGACGTCAACGATGAGATCAACAAGCTCATGAGAGAAAAACACATGTGGGAGGTGCAGATCCGCAACCTGGGTGGGCCGAATTACATGCGTTCGGGGGGAAAAGTGTATGACGAAGCTGGGAGAGAGATCCTTGGTGGAGGGAGGGGATATAAGTATTTTGGCAGGGCGAGGGAGTTGCCAGGTGTCAAGGAGCTGTTTGAGGCGGCGGCCAGGGCGAAGCAGGATGATGAGAAGCCGTTGGAGACGAGGGATGATCTGAGGAAACAGGTGGATGCGGCGTATTACGGGTATGCGCCGGACGAGGAGGACGAGAAGTTGTTGGCGTATGAGGCGGCGAGGGAGAGGCAGGCGTTTGAAAACTTGGCGAAGGCGGCGGCGGGGTTGGAACCGCCTCCCGGGTGGGAACCTTTGCCGGGTGATACTGGTGATGGGCAGGGATGGGAGCTTCCTACGACGGAGGAGGTGGCGCAGGAGCTTATTGATAGGAGGAGGAGGAGGCTGTTGGATCAGTTATAGCCTGGCTATGACTGAGACGGGTTGTAGTTGAGTGCTTGTTGCTTGTGGAAAGGGGAAGGGGGTGTATGTCCGTTGCACGGATATCCTGATGGTTTGTTTTGTAGCATTTACATGGATACGGCTCGGCGTTTGAGGCGCAAAATGGGATACATGATGCTTTGGCAAGTTCCACAATTAGGTTCAGCTCAAGTGCTGTGTCGATGATATTCGCGTTCCCTACAATACTCGCTATGCTATGTGCATTCGAACATTAATGCCCCGTTCGTAATTCATGTAAAATCCCATAATCCAGTCTCGTCATTAACAAATAGACGCCAAAGTGACATATCCCGGTGCCGTTATACCGAGCCCAGTACCATATCGCTGCACCCAAAGTTCTCCTTGATAAGCAAGCCTATGAACAACACGGCTGTTGTGCCTAACAATCAGCAGGCCAGTTCTCCTTGATCCAGCCCGCCATCAATTCCGTAAAAGTTCCATCGACATAACTCTTGACATCATCATTAGTGTAGTCCCCACCAGAAATCTTCAGCGCTACCATGACCCAAGGCTGGATGAAGTCAAAGAACACGAGATCAACCTTCTTGGGCTTCTCATCCTCCTCTTTAGGTGAGAACCCAACCTCTGCCTGAATACAGTTGGGAACAACATAGAAGTTGATGGCAGAGTGGATGGCATCATCGCCATCGTCACCAATATCATCCCTTGTCGTATACCCTTCGATCAGAACGGGCTCCTTCTTAGAGCCGCCATCACCTGACAATGGCTTTTGCCC
The DNA here is from genome assembly GCA_009806235.1 of Neurospora sp. CHS-2018c. Classification (NCBI taxonomy): domain Eukaryota; kingdom Fungi; phylum Ascomycota; class Sordariomycetes; order Sordariales; family Sordariaceae; genus Neurospora; species Neurospora sp. CHS-2018c. The sequence goes on from RAPC01000018.1 coordinate 373,278, forward strand.
GTCAACAACGCCCTCACCCATGAAAGACGGCATTGGCTTCTCGTGAATAATGTCCTGCGTAATGGCGAACTGCTCGGGAATACCCATAAATCGGGGATCCATAGGAGCATGCTCCTCCATGACCCGAGCCTCCTCCATGATCCGTCCGGCGTTGTTGAGCAAGCCGATAACCTTACTGGCAACCTCGTACGGGACGTCGGGGATGTAGTTGAGGACGCTGAGGAAGGGCGAGATGATGTATGTGGTATCTCTGGTGAACTTGCCCTTGAAGATATCGAACCGGATGGCACCGGTGTTCATGATAACCAGACGAGGGACATCTTTCCGGTCGTCATTGATGGCGACCTCTGGGAGAACCTCTTTCTCGAGCCACGTGTAGATGCTGTCCTTGGAAGGGTAGGGCGCTCTCGTCATCCACAGGTCCTTCGGCGCACAACCGAACGTGTAATCCAGATCGAGATCCTTGCGGGCCTGGACGATCATTTGCGACACGTTTCGTCCGTGGTCGGTAGGGAACGTGGACTGGTTCAACCCGGTGTGGTAGTAGAGACCCAGTAGGTTGTTGTCGATGTATCTGCGGTGGAACGAGAGTCCCGCGACCTCAGCCGAAGGCGCGTGCGCGTCGTTGATAGCAGCAGCGACGACGTCCTTGGTTGTCCTCTTCAGATGACCGTCCACCGACATCCAGCCGATCGTCTCAAAGTAACGACCGCTGGCGATAGCAAACGATTTGGAGTCATACGCGGTCGCGTCACGCACGTGCACATGGCCGCCGAAGAACAGGATGGGCGTAAACCAATTCTGCTTACGAATGGCTGTGAAGATCTCCTTGAACTCGGGCATCTTCACGCCGACGTGACCGATCACCACAAACACATCGGGATTCTCCCTGATGGCGTCCTGGAACCATTGCTCCTTGATGGTCTCCCTCACGGGCTGCACCACTGTGTTATTTGCATTTCCGGTAAAGTCGAAAAGGAAGCCCATGGCAACAATGGACAGCTTCTGGTTCTTCGTCTGGAACTTGTGGTATCGCTGCGCCATGGGGATCTGCAGTCCCGTCTTAGGGTCGATGTAGTCCAGATTGGACGCAATGTACTTCTCCTGGAAGTTCGGGACGGTCCGCAGGTGTTCTCCATCGGCAGTGGAGGCATGGTACAGCTCGTGGTTGCCCGTGCATATTATGTCGATGTCCTGCTCGCGGTATATGTCATAGTAGTATTTCCCCTTAGGATTCGAGGCATCGTATAGTCCGTTGCCTTCGACGCGATCGCCTGTGTCGACGAGTAACAGATCAACGCCCTGCTCGTCCGCTTCTTTTCGAAGATGTTCGGCAAAAGATATGTAGTCGCCCCAATCAGCCGAATACTGTGCTTCTTGCAGATGTCCGCCGTGCCATCCGTGGGTATCTGTTGTGTGGAGGAAGTTGAGCTTGCCCCAGACGAGGTCTCGCATGGGCGCGGCGATGGGAGATGCAGCTCCGGGCTGCGCTGCCCGTGCTAGTGTCGCAATGACACTGGCGACGAGGATCGAGACTTTGACAGCCATCACAAAGGGGTACTGATGTGTATGCGTGTCTGCTTGATGTAATATGGCTTCAAATGTAATGTACTATGCAACCGCAATGTCGGTGTCGTTCTGTTTGGTTATCATAGCGCCGCAGGCGTTGGCCGTCAGGGTACCCGCCGGCCTCGGCAGGCAACGCTTAGCGGTATCGATATGCCTGCCGCGGTTTCCGAAACTCCACTTGTTAGTGTGGCTTTGGGGCGTGACTGGAGCACGCTTACGCACAGCCACGTGAAGCTTCCCAACCACCGTCCGATACTCCGATTTGGCAGGTGGGCACACGGTCTGAATAACACCGACCAAACACCATGATGGTGCAATCAGATAAGAAGAGATAAAAGGCAATGTTCACGAGAGGTTCAAGAGGGTGCAGTGGCTTGGGGTGTCTGCCGACCAAAGATTAGAATACCAACGTTGCCTCAGCATCGTGCTTCGTGATCCAAGTTCCGCAATATTGATGGCATTGAACTGCCCTCTTTGTTTCCGCGACGGGCAGGTGGAGAATAACTTTCATTCCCGCATACCGACTGTTGGTCAGACGCCGAGGATTCATAGTGGTGGTTTCTGTGGACCTGGTGAGTTTCATATACTCCGAGCTACTGTGTATGTACCCAACCTCAGCCAACCTCTCCAACTCCGCTTGACCGAGCCCTGATTCTTACCTCTACCGCTGAGATGTTTTGGATTTTGTGTGGACCTTTTACTGGGTCCTTGGCTTCACAGCTGGATACTGCGAGAAGAAGCAAAGAATCGCGGCATCACGATGCCAGCCGTGAGGGTGTTTGGTCTGCTTGGCTGTTATCCACTCCCGCGTCCTGTAAAGGTTTAAGGTACGCACGCCACAGGGTCGAAGAGGGTCTTTCTTGGCTATCATGGGCGATCAACTGCAGGTACAAGACTTAAATGGCCCGGAAACCCGGCCATGTGCCGCTTTCCGATACCAAGCTGAAGAAGGCGACCTTTTTTCCAGTTTGCAACAAGAATCATACCATTATAAACTATGCCATGGAACCGGCCGTGGCCCATGACGCACTCAGCCCGGCTCCAACTTTGACGACGGCGACTCCATACAATGATGAAGTTGAGGAGCTTCGGTACCTCGGTGGCATTCCAAGGTGGATGCTATCCGTATCCGACCTCGTGGATGACGGGGTTCCGGGGTCAATATCGCCCGGCGCAGTCTGAGCTGCCAATGCCATTGTGCAACTTATGCAACGGTAGAGGTAGGATGGCAGAGATGGCTATCGATATCCGCTTCTTATCTCAATGTTTCAAAACAACTTCCAACTTCCCGAACTCGAACTCGGGCCCAAGACATGCATTCCCAGACAAACTCAAAGGGGCACAGATATGAAGTCAAGTTGGTGTCATCATGTGTTTGCGGTTCGTGTCTGCACTCTGCAGCCCAGCCGTCAGGTACGTGGCCCGGTACCTTGATGCTGTGCATTTCCCCCTCGTTCAACGCAGTCTTTCTGCTCTTTGGCGGACCAAAGTCAGGTCTCTTTCTCGTATGAAGCAAGTCAACGCAGTCGCGGCGCCAAGCTTCCAACCAAAACCCCGCAGCCCCCTCCATTTTGTATTGAAAGCCACAAAAGCTACTTACCCAAACAACTGAAGGCGTCGAGTCTCGTCCTTCTCAAGCCCCATGCTCCATCACCATTCCATCATCACCACGATCACCACGCAGCCAGGGTTCACACCTTTCCACTTGTTGGCGTATGTAGCGGCAGCGAGGTGCGCTAGAGCAGGTGGCTTGCCTGCTTGTTGACCCTTCTTTTTGTCTGTTCAGGCTGCCGATGAGGTGCTGCGTGCAGTGTGTGCCCTGCGTGCCCCTCCCCTGGTCAGATATCTTTTTCTCTTCCCGTTTCCAGAACATGGTCCGAACCTAGCCCCGACGGTGAGCCTCGCTGGTCGCGCTGCCTCTCCCTCTGATTGGGTTCTCCCACAACGTTTCTCACGTGTCACCACCAACTTCTTGGCCCCTGAGTAAAATCCGTTCTGGCTCCTTTGGGACGGGTATTATTGGACATTGGGCCACTGTACGGAGCTGCTACAACACTGCCTCGCAGCCGCGAAGGGGGTCGATGGGACTGGCCTTTGCTGGGCTGGGGTAGCCCGTAGCTCCAGCAGCTGCACAGGCCTGCCAGGATTGCAGCTTGGAGTTGGTGCTGTCGACCCGGGCGAACGAGTACTTCCAAGACCTCCCCGCGTCTTGGTCTCGCGGAACCTTAAAAAGGTTATCTGTTGCTCTTCTGCCTCCGAGTCTTTCATCTGAATGTTTCATTGTTTCCTCTCCCCCGTTCTCTGCGTCAAAGGTTTCGTTTCCCCGCTTTTGAACAACGTTGGAATTGCTACAGGAGATCAGGTAATTGTGTCGTCTTAGCACGTTGGAGTAACAAGTCTGTGCTGGTTGCCGTTCACCTACACTGCATCACCGTCACCGCGCTCAGCTGGCCTTACTGCCACGCCTCCCCCCTTCCCTGGCATTAACTTCCCGACCTTCTTTCCTTTCTACTGCATTTCCTCCCTCTCTGTCTTAGTTACTTGTAGCTTGGGGTCGACAAGAGGATCGTAGGAAATAGCAATCATGGTTACCACTACTACTCAGGCGCCCTCTCGCCGCTTCCCATCTATGATTGAGATGGCCTCTCAAGCACCGTCTCGCCGTTTCCCTTCCATGATCGAGATGGCCGAGACCGCTTCGATTCGCTCCGTTGCACCTTCTTACAGTAAGTTTACCAAAACGATTCAACATTCGTATAGACACATGCACTGATAGTCGAATATGATCTAGTCTCTGAGGTACCTTCCTACCACTCGGATCGTTACTCATGTGCCGATCCATATAACCTTCCGGGGGAGCCCGCACCGCCTTATTCACCGCCAGCTGCAGGATGGGACATGGCCGGCCGGCTCGGTGTCCTCTCCTCTCTAGTACCCGCAACACTTCCCGATCCGCCGGAAGAGCCCCGCCGTGAACGCAACCGCACCCGTACCCGTGCCGGGGCTGCCACCGAAACTTCGTCCGGAAGTACTTCCCGGGGTACCTCGAGAACCGCCGGTAGAACTAGCGGCAGGACAACTTCCGACACCACCGCAACCACCACCAGCACACGAAACCGAAACCGCCTCGGTACTAATTCGGCTGCCAATGACAGCTCCAGCACCATTGCCAGGCTCGGAAACCATAGCAACAACCGGAGCAACAACCGGAGCACTACCAACATGAGGACTAGCGCGGCCGCCAGCTCCACTTCCCTCCCCACCACCAACGCCGGTCCCCGTCCCGTCGCCAGCACCCAGACCCGGGCCCAGACCAGCACAGACACTCCCTCCCGATCCATCAACTCCAGCTCCCCTCCTCCCCGAGTCGGTCTCCCCCCGGTACCCTCCGGCCCGCCGCAGCGAACCGACTTCCCGGTGCTTGGCGATTTCCGCATCCCGTCCCTCTCATCCATGTCCTCCAACCCCAACCTCCGCCAATACCAAAACGTTGCGCAAAGGCGCGCAGCAGCCAACGCCTCGACCACCAACTTGGACGGCCTCAGACGGGCCCTGGACCGCATCGAAGAGGAGCGGAACAACAACAACCCCTCCAACAACGCCGCCCGCCCGCGACCGCTCGAGGATCCGTACCTGGTAGGCGAGGAGGCGGCGGCCAAGGCGCGGCGGGAGAGGCTGGCGAGGGAGAACGGCGATATCTTGATTCAGGAGAACCATCGGTGGGATCTGTTTCTGAGTACGTTTGTCTTTTCTTCCCGATGATTTTTTTCAGTCAGCAGATTCGACAGATTCTAACGCTCTTTGACGGATAGACCTCATGAGAGAACAAGAAGAGCGCCAACCGGGCTGGCGCCGGTTCCGCAAGAACGTGGAGACGCGCACCAGCAAGCTGCCTTTCCGGCTCGGCATGCGGGCGCGATAGCGTCGGGCTGTATGCCGCTTTTGTCGCGGCGAGAGGCAGCAGCAGCAGCAGCTCCAGAAGCAGCAGCAGCAGCAGCAAGGCTGAAAGAGCCATCATGATGAGACGAGTCTTTTGCCTTTTCTTTTCTTTTCTTTTTTTTCCCTGTCGTCTTTCCCACTTGGAGAGACGCATCATTCAAAGGCGTTTTGCATTGGGTTTATGCTTTTGACCTTTTCTTCCTTCCCTTCCTTTCCTCTTCCTCTTTCCTTTCTTTCTTTTTCCTTTCTGTCGAATCAAAAGGGGGTATGGTATGGCAAGGGAGCCCACAGGCTTGGGTTACCGTGACGGATTGCAGTGCCATTTTTGCTTTCTATCCTTCCATCTCTTTCCTTGCTCTTCTTTGCATGGGAACGGTTCCCTCGTCTCTCGGTTTCTCAGTCAGCAGACACAATTTGTGTGCTGCTGCGTGGGCATTGTCCCACTTTTTGCATGATGGCGTCTTGCTTTTGTTGTGTTGTTTCGATGATGATTTGAGAATTTTGTCCGGGTTGAAGGTTATTGAAAAGATTTTGGCTTTGAAATTGATGACCGATATGAGCAATGTCGATGATTTTCCGAAGGGAATGAAGGAGTCATGGACGAGAACCAGGATGAGGATGAGAATGAGGATGAGGATTAAGTAGGCCTAGCTAGGTTATCATCCAGCATGTATAAGCATAACGTTAGGAAAGAAACAAGACGTAGCGTTTTTGAAAACTCCGTCGTTCAATGCTGTGATCATGCACCGATCTTCGCGTAAACCTCCATATGGAGTTTAGTCCATGTGTGGCCGTTGAGGCAGTGTAAGTTGATCGGTTCTCCAAAATTTTCTGTCGAGTCGTTTTCCATTGCCGGAAGAGATGACTTGATGGCAATCACGTGTGGTAGTATTACGAGTCATCGACTACTTGTATGTATATCAATACGTAAGATATATAAGTGGTAAGGTAATTTTCGTATGTCCGAATGTTGTGGTGAACTGGCCATGCCTCCATTATATTTAGGATTTATTACGTTTCTGGTTTCATCTAGCCCCATAGCATTACGCATTGACTCTTTCATAGAAAGCCTATCGATTGTCTCAGTAAGTAGTTTTGAGGACTGGCCTAAGCACCAAGAGAATTGACGAAAGTAGTAAGATATTGAGGATGAAGAAGGAAGAGGGAAAGGGTTCTTTCATGCGATGTCAAGAACCAGATGGGATGAAAGACCAAAGACACAGGTGCTGGCATGCCGTTCCAACCCATCAGTGATGTTGACTTCCGCCTCTCTATTTGTCTACTTCGGCCCCAATAAGACTATAACCCAAAAACAAACAAACCAGTAGCAGCAGCAATTCCGTTTAAACGCCAGGCCAAAATGCTATACACTTTCAGGTTTGCGCCCCCCATGTACCCATTCATTCAGCTGTCATCCATCCCTTCCCTTTCTTGAACAAAGCTCGTTCTTTCGTTGTTGGAGCGTATAATATCCTGTTCGGTCCCTGTTCATACGGAGTTTGTGTACACCGATAGTAACCCATCCGTTTCTCCTTTTCCTCTTTTTCTGTTCGTGGATCGTGACTCTCAACAGGTTTGATTCGGAGCCAGATGCTTAGCCCTTGCTCTTGGTGTTGAGGATGAGGGCAACAATGAGTCTAAGTAACGAATCTCAGTTAGCATAATGTCTAAAACTTCTGAAGCTACCTTGTACCGGCAGCAGGATGGCTGGTTGATTACTTACCCATAAAGACCGAGGACTTCGCCGAAAATGAGGATCAAAACCATGCCGACAAAAATCCTCGACTGTAGCATGAACGACCGGACACCCTTGTCGCCTACGATACCAATGCAGTAGCCCGCGGCGAGACCGGTGAGGCCGACTGATAGACCGCATGCGAGATGCATGAAACCACTGTGGAAAGAGCCGATGGTTAGCTGTACCGTTTCCCAAGATGTTGTATGATCTCCAAAACCTGTGTCTGTGAACCCAGAGACGTCGTCGGTGCTGAAACGTACTTGAACAAGCTATAATGTTGGCCGGATCCTGGGGGCCCGAGATCCTGTGCGATCAGGACAGCTACGACGAGGGCGTAAACGGCAATAATACCGGACATGACGACGGGGATCAGGCACTATCGGTCATGGAAGAGCGTGTAAGTCTCTGCAGATAGTATACTGTAGCCACATTTCCGGGAGAGAAACCAACCTTCATGATGAGATCCGGCCGGAAGGTACCCACGCCGGCGATACCGATGCCAGACTTGGCTGTGCCATATGCGGCGCCCGCACCTGTGAAGTTGGAAACGACATGGTCAGCGTTTATGATCTTGTTAAGATGTGGGGTTGGAAATCGGGAGAGCCGTACTGCCAAAGATCATGGCGGCTGCGATGCCGGCCTGGTAAGAGAGAACATTGTTAGTGGAGGTTGATGTTGTTGTCGAGTGATGCTTGCGTGGTGGTGTTGTCCCATGCCATCCCAGCTACACCTTGTTGGCCACCGGGGATGGGTCGTTTCGCGACTGGTGTTGACGTACCATGCCAATGAATGGCGCGAACTTGGGGGCAAGTTCCGAGTCGGCCATGGTTACGGCTTATGGACAAGACTGATTCAGTATGTTGGCGACGATGGTAGCTTGAAAAGCGCAAGGAAACTAGCGAAAGTTGGGGCCAGGCGCTGTGATGTCGAGCGGGATGTTCGTCAGTTGGAGACTCGAGACGCTGCTTGGTTCAATGGACAGCCGACGCAACGACGCACTCCAGCGATGCAGCGGGAAGCTTGGACCACTGCCGCCTGCCCCGATTGGCTTGGCGTCGAGGGCGTTAGCGCTCACAGTCACGTGCAAGCTCAGGAACACCTTCAGTACAATGCAGGCTTGGCTTTCGACTTGCATCAACCTCAACTTACAAAAACTCGTGCATCACAACGATGAATGCTGGAAAGTTGAGCACTCATCGGTCTGATCGAACTGGTACTGAGCCACGACCTCCAATTGATTTCTTGACAACTAGCTAGGCTTTGGGCTGAACGTCAGGGGCTCAACACATCGGCATGTCTCGTTCAAAGTTGTACATTTTACGTGAACGCTTGAAGAGGTCAGATGCGTCTTGAATATCAATTGGCAGTGCCGCAACAAGCTGAGACGGAAACCTGAAGCCCGAGAGGCGCAAAATGCTACCCGTATGGTGACGTCCTCATCTTCCCACTTGGTTGTGTAAGCTCAACCGTACTTGAACCAGTTATTATAATGATATTGCGTGGGTGTTCTGACTTTTCAGGTAACCCACTGGTTGTACCAACCCCAGCTTGACGAACACAATGACAGCGGGATGAACTTGATCGGAGATAGGGCTGCCTCCAACCAACAATGGAATCATGTTTTTGAACCTTTCATACTTCCTCAGACTTGCCTAATCTCAATGGCAACTCTGTTCAATGCCGTCCCAATCGAATGAGGCATTCTCTATACTGGGAGATGATGCTTTGTCGCAGACTCAAAGACAAGTCAAGGATGGACTCGCAGTTGTAATAAGTTGAACCCCTTTTGAACCCCTAGTCGACGGGGTATCGCCTCCCCGCAATTCAGGAACAACAACAACGTTCTTACATGGTGGATCGCCTACCACCGAGCAATAAGTGAAATTCAGGTTGACTTTCTGTATAGGATCAGGAGACTAGAAGAGCTCGTTGAGTTCGATCTCCCATGCAAAGCTGTACATCAACACAGCTCTCTGCCTTGAACTTCTTCTCAGAGTCTCTTCAACTAGAACTAGAAATTTCGACTGGGGTACAACACACCTCTACACATCTACAGGGCCTCTCCCAATAGCATCAGCCCCCATCCCGTATCACAACCGCCCGGAAGGGGAACAAAACGGCCTCGGAGCGCACGCGGGCATACCTTGCTGCACCCTCCTAAACAATCCGACTGACCGGCCATCTGGCGGCACAAAACCAACACGGGCAGGACAAGCTATCAACAACGGGATGTGATAGGACAGCCCTGGACAGTTTACCTTGGAGGTCAGCCTCTACGCAGAAAGTGGAAGCCAATCTAGAACATGTCTGCCGTATCCCGTGTACTTTAAGTTCCCTCCCTCCTTCTCTGGACACGACGACAAGCTAGCCTCATCTCGGCATTCGATCTTCATCTTTGTTGTATCGTGACGTTTCTTATTTCCGAAAAGACGCTTTTCAGTTTTCACTTATCTACATACATACCTAGTAGAGTTTCTATACATCTTCAAATATTCAAGTTGGCTGTGTTCAAGAGTTGTCGGCCCAGATGCAACCAAGACCAGATCAAGCCCACGCCGGTTCCTGATGCTCCACTTTTGATTGCAAATGGCCCCCTGTGGCTCCGGGTCCTCAGCAGCCAGAAGCAGTCTGCACTCAGTGGTCGGTCATTCGGTCGGGTCCCATCAGCCATCCATCAGCCATCATCCACCGCACACCACTGCCCTGGCCGTAGTTCGACATTCCAGCCCCGTACCCGTACATTGGCGACCTTGACCCTTCTCCCCCCGTCTCCGTCTCCGTCCCCGTCCCCGTCTACCGTACTCCAATCGACGACAGAGAGGTAGATCAAGGTCGTGCTTCTTGCTGCGCAGGTGGTCGGCTACACTTGGACGAGTAGATTGCAGATTGCCTGCACAGTCGTACCTCTACCGAAATCTTAGTCAACAGCCAACCGACCTGCCCACTAGACCTACCTTAGCTGTACAGTAGCCCCAAGCAGCACCGCCGACGAACAATCGCAATACGACAGGAGCGAGCGAGCACCTCGCATCAACCTCTACCTGCATCGCACCAGCAGCACAACCCGACCCGACTCCAACGCCGGCCGTCCGCCCGCCCGCCGCCGTCATGGCCGACTATCATCAAGACCCCCGGTCCCGATCCAATCACCCGCAGTACGGCCATCCCCCCGGCAGTCGCGGTGGTGGTGACGGCTACGGACAACGAGATGCCGCCTTCTCCAACATCTTCGGCGCCGCCCCGCCCCCCGGCCGATCGCACACCATGACTTCCTCCGTCCCACCCCCTATGATGCACCAAAACGAAGGCCGAACCCATACCATGTCGTCCACGTCGGGAGCCTCCATGCAGAGACCGCCGCCACAGCGCCCCCCACCGCCCGGCGGACCCGGAGGAGGAGGAGGCAGTGGATCAGGGGAAAGAGGAGGCTATAGTGACCCCCGGGCGCGCCTCGATACGAATGGTTATAGCCAGAGCCAGCGCTCCGTCTCGGCCGGACAGCAAGTTCCCTCTGCTCAGTACCTACAACAGCAACAAGCAGCGCGACGACCCCCTCCTGGCGCCTATCCCCCTCAACATGCACCGAGGGGCGACTCTGTGAGGGCCGATTCTCTCAGGGGTCCAGCGCCCCAAGGTTTCTACAACAATGCCTCGAGATCTCCCGCCCAGGCATATTATAACCAGCCGGGGGGCAGGCCGGCGCCGGCCTTGAACTCCGACCCCTACCGATCGCAGTCGCTCGCGAGTGTTCCCCGGCCACAGATGTCTCAGGGTTCGACCTCGCAACAGTCGCCAGCCAACGCTTTCCGCCAGGCTCAGTACAACGGGAGCTCGGCTCGGACAACCGCACAGGGGCGCATTGTGCCCGAGAGGCATATGGAAGACCGTGCCATGTCCATGACCGGCTACCCCTCGTATGACCGCGATGCCCACCAAACCCCTAGTGGAAGAGTTATACCCAACAGGAGGGCACCAGGATCCAGCCCAGACCATGGCCCTACCCCTTCGCTTACTGGCGGGTACCCAGCTGGTTACCCCCCAGGTTCAAGCCAGTCGGGAAGAACTGTCAGCATCACGTCCACGACAACCGTCGACGTTAATGGGCGGACTATGTCCATGGCGTCTACCATCGCCCCTTCGATAGCGCCAACGGAACGGAACGAAGATGGGACCTTGGTACATCGATACTCGGGTGGCGCATCGTCCATGACGGGTGACCGGCCCGTTACCGTCAAGATCAGGATGCCTCTGGTATACCCGGCTCTTCTGTCCCGCGTGGCCGAAACCTTCCGGCGCAAGATTGTTGTAGGAGATAGGACGAAGAACGAACTGACCTACAAGAACGCGTTCAGCGGTGCCGAAGCCGTCGATGTGCTTTCATACATTATCAGGACGACCGACCGAAACTTGGCCCTGTTGCTGGGTAGAGCTTTGGACGCCCAAAAGTTCTTCCACGATGTTACATACGAACATCGGTTGAGAGACTCAACCTACGAAATGTACCAATTTAGGGAAACACTGACCGATGACGAGAAGCCAGCGGTCAATGGTGTTTTCGTCCTGCTGTCCGAATGTTACTCTCCAACATGCACACCCGACCAGCTCTGCTACTCTATCGCATGCCCTCGCCGTCTCGAGCAAATGGCCAAGTTGAACCTTAAGGGAGGAATTGGCCTCAAGCAAGAAGGAAAAGCTGCGGTTAACGATGACGATGTCGACCAGACCGACGAGCAGAAGTTGTGGATTAACAGCGTACCGAAGGAAATTGCGGACAGTATCAGCGACAAGGAGAAGAAGAGGCAGGAGGTCATCAGTGAGATCTGCTACACAGAAAGGGACTTCGTCAAGGATCTCGAGTATTTGCGAGATTTCTGGATCTACCCTCTCAAGGGCAAGATCAACGGTCACTCTCCAATTCCCCTACAACGGCGGGAGCGCGTTGTACGGACAATCTTTACCAACATTATCGATCCTCCAAGCATTCACGGCGTCAGTTCGAAGTTCGCCAAGAATCTTACTGAAAGGCAACAGAAGACTCCAGTCGTTCAAAACATTGGAGATATCTTCATGGAATTTGTCCCTCAGTTCGAACCATTCATCCTTTACGGTGCGAAGCAGTTGGAAGGCAAATTCGAATTCGAGAACGAACGGTCCATCAACAAGGACTTTGCAAGTTTTGTGGACGAGGTTGAACGCCGCAGAGAGTCGAGAAAGCTGGAGTTGAACGGTTACCTCACCAAGCCAACCACACGTTTGGCGAGATATCCTCTACTCCTAGACAACGTTCTCAAGTATACGGAAGATGGTAATTCGGATAAGGAGGATCTTCCCAAGGTCCTGGTTATGATCAGAGATCTCTTGAGCAGGGTTAACGCGGAGTCGGGCAAGGCTGAAAACCGCTTCAACCTGCGCCGTCTGCATGAGCAGCTCAAGTTCCGCCCCAACGACAAGATGGACCTTAAGCTTACGGACGAGGGTCGTGAGCTTGTATACAAGGCTCAGTTCAAGAAGTCGCCAACAGAAAATGCTGACCTGACGGCCTTCCTGTTTGATCACGCAGTTCTCCTTGTGAAGATTAAACAGGTTGGCAAGACAGAAGAAATCAAGGCATACCGCAGACCTATCCCCTTGGAGCTACTTTCTATCAAGGAAATGGAGGAAATCATTCCTTCAGGGGCTCCCAAAAGGTCTTCGTCAAGCTTGCTGCCTGCTCTGCGCACTACCACCGACGCCAAGAAGGGTGACGGGTGGCCGATCACGTTCCGACATCTTGGAAAGAACGGCTACGAACTCACGGTGTACGCATCGAATCAGGCAGGACGACAGAAATGGCTCGAGTTCATCGATACCGCCCAGCAGCAGCTCAGGGCCCGTGCGGATTTCTTGAACACTACGATAATATCGTATGGTTACTTCGCCGGTCCCAACAAGGTCAACTGCGCCACGCCGTTCGGTAAGTATTTAAGGACGGCCATGTTAAGTAACAGAGCTCTTGTGCTAACAAAAATACAGATGGTGGAAGGAAGATCATCTATGGTACGGACCAGGGTATCTTTGTCTCCGATCGTAAGACCAAGGAAATACCACCGAAGCGTGTTATCGATGTGCAGAACGTCACCCAGGTCGATGTCCTGGAAGAGTACTCACTGCTGCTGGTACTTTCCAACAAGTCTCTATACTCGTACCAACTGGATGCGCTCAACCCCAACGAGCCGATCTCATCCAAGCGTGGCAAGAAGATCCAAAGTCACTGCAACTTCTTCAAGACCGGCATCTGTCTCGGCCGCCATCTGGTGTGTGCTGTCAAGAGCTCTGCGCTGTCAACTACGATCAAGGTGTACGAGCCGAACGATGCCATGTCGGGCGCCAAGAAGCAAAGGGGCCTCAGCAAAATGTTCAACGCGGGTCAGGACGAACTCCGGCCATTCAAGGAGTTCTACATCCCTACGGAATCGTCATCGGTACACTTCCTCAAGTCCAAGCTTTGCGTTGCATGCGCTCGTGGCTTCGAGGTTGTCAGTCTCGAGACTCTCGAGACGCAGTCTCTTCTCGACCAGGCCGACACATCGCTCGACTTCGTCCAGAGGAAGGAAGCTGTCAAGCCCATCCATATCGAGCGTCTCAACGGAGAGTTCCTCCTCAACTACAGCGAATTCTCGTTCTTCGTCAACCGCAACGGATGGAGGGCTCGTCCCGAATGGCGTCTGGATTGGGAAGGAACACCACAAGCCTTTGCGCTCAGCTATCCTTGGATATTGGCGTTTGAGCCCAATTTTATTGAGCTCAGGAACATTGATAACCTGGCGGTACATATTGTGCCGCACAAGAACATCAGGATGCTACACAGCAGTACACACGAGGTAATCCTTGATCTAAATGTAGACTGTGATGGACACCGCAAAGCTAACACAACTGCCAGATTTTGTTCGCATATGAAGATGAGCGTGGCGAGGATATTATTGAGGCCATCGATTTCTGGAAGAGTCAGAAGAAGTCGGCGGATATGTAGTAGTTCTCCTCTACCATCATTCCTGGTTAACTCTTTAGGTTTAGGTGGGCTGGCAGCTTTAATATGTATCTCGCGCAAGCGGCGGACATGGGTGGGACCCGGACACAGGACAAACAACATTATGGATATGGAAGCGGCGAAGAAGAAGAAAGGGCGGGATCGAAGATATCGCAATGATGTCCCTGTTATTGTTGTTTTCGTCATCATCTTTTTTTACTATTTCTTGTTTATTCTTTTCCGACACAGAAGCCATTTACAAATTTTCTTGTTTGTTTTTGAGCAGCAAAAAGGGAGGAAAGAAAGAGGGAGAACGGAGGAGGGCACACACACACACACATTCATCTTCCTTCCTCTATTTCCTCTCACTCTCCAGAATTTTTAATACCCTCTCTTCTTCATCCTAACAAAAACAAAGAGTCGTCATGGTGTTCCCTTGGGAGGCAAAAACAACTTGAACCCGTCTGCTACTACCTACAGTAACCCGTGCCTTTATGACTTCGCTTGTTGTCGTGTAACCCAACTTTGACCAAATGAGACGGGGGAATAAGAAGTGATCTCCAGGTACTATACCTACCCTCCCAGGAAACACGAAACAAGAGGAAGAAAAGGAAAAAAGAGCCGGATTGAGTAAAAGATGAGAGAAAAGTGCTGGACACATAACATGGGCAGGCACACCGGGAACTACCTATAATCACATTAAAAACCACATACATTGATTTGATTGACCTTCCACTTGAACAAAACTCTATGTCTATACCCCCATCCATACATACATGTCAGAAGAAAAAAGACGAGAAAAGCAAAAGCAAAAGAGCTCAGCTGCCCAAGCCTGGAGTTGAACTCAAGGCCAGCTGTATACTTACGAAAACACAACCACACGTTTTCTTGGCTCCCAGCACACCTATGTACCACGTAAGCCACTGGAGGAGTTGTTGGAAGGTACGGACTGAGGGCTTGTATGCGTGCCCTTGGTCCCGGGTGAAGGTCAGTCCTGCGGTGAGGTGATTGTAGACATGCATCAGGAGGAGAGGATCAAATTCCCTGTAGTCTCCGGTATGAATCTATCTAGTAATTGTGGATATCGTATTAGGAGAGGGTCAAATTCCTTGTGGGTGGTCATGTTCAGGTTCGTGAGTGGCTTCTTATAGAGCTCTACCTTTGAAACCTAGAAAGAATCCTAGACCTGGATAAGATAACCCTCTCATCACCTTCCCCTATACGACCAAGCTACGTAACTTATCCCTAACTGTCTCTTCACAGTCTCTTCACAGTCTCTTCGCAGTCTCTCTACGGTCTCTTTACAATCTTTTTACAGTCTCTTTACAGCCCTTTGATTACTTTAGTCTCTTTATATTCTCCTTAATCTCTTTATAGTAGCCGTAATTGATGGAGCTCGGAAGTAATCCGACATGTAGTCCACCAAAAAAATCTGGACGGTTCCCGACCAAACGTCTATTTAATTCCCGTATAGGTAGCCTCCTCCGTCGCCCCGTAGTTTCCGTTCCGTACTGTACCGTTATCTCCGGGCCGGGAAGTCTGGGGGTCCGGGCTTGCCGTTTCGGGCTCCATGTCTGGGTCGTCACAAACTCTATTACCATTCAGTTCCAGTTCCGCTTAGTCTCTATAAAAGTTGTTGTTGCTTTACATATCTTACTATGTATTTGCTTCGGATTTGATCAGATCAGACAAATTCCAAGTGGGCTGGCTGTGCACGGTGGAATTGGTACCAACGACTACGTAGAGGTAGCCTTACAGGTAGAAGCGTAGAGGTATGTATGGTCCAGTAACCCAATGAAAATAGTAAACATCGAAGTTGAACGCTATTTGTATGGCCCTTTCCCAAACGTTTGAAGACCTAGCATCTTTGGTCCTTGTTTATTCCACTGGTATATAGCTGTTATATATCACACAACTGGTGTATGCTAAAACCCTTTGATTTCCATCTTTTCTTTTCAACTCTCTATAACCCAGTCACCACATCTTTTCAAATTATTACTCACATAAGTAATCCCCCACTCCATACCTCTATCTACTGCGTCTTCTTAACCGTAACCTTCTTCCCCGCAGAAACAGGGGCACTATACATCCAAAGCGCCACAAAGCCCAAAAAGCCCGTGACGGTGGCGCCAATGCCCGCGATCCACGGCCACGCGCCGCTGATGGCGTAGCTGCGCGGCCACTCGTCGTGGGCCATGTGGCGGACCGACACCGTGTTCTTCTCCTCGATGTTGGACAGGAAGGGGCGCTTGTAGTTGACCATAAAATTAAAAATGCCGTGCTGGTCCGGGATGGTGAAGACGGTGTGGTAGTGCACGGCGGCCAGGCGGTGCGATTCCTCCTCCAGGTTGAGCCGGTGGAAGGGCGAGAGCATGGAGAACTCGAGCTGGACCTCGTCGGATTCGGGCACGTTGAAGCCGATCCAGTGGTCCCAGTCGAATTCGGCGAGGGAGATTGTGTAGGACTGTGTGTTGATGGGGGGATTAGTTTCCTGTCTGTATTTGGGAAGGGCAAAGGAGAGAGAGAGCAGAGGAGATGAAAGTACATACCACATTGTTCTTTACCCGGTACATCTTAGGGTTAGAATCATCCGGCGCCCCCTCCTCCTCCAAGTGGTGCTCAACCCAGTTGACCTTCAACACGCCAATCTCCTGGAACGTCCAGGCGCTGACGCGCTTGGCGAACTCCCTGTTGAACGTCTGAACGACAGGCTTGCCGTCCAGCTTGGTCACGCTGGCGTCGAACCACTTGTCCTGCAACATCTCGGCCGAGCCGACCACCGTCACGCGCGCGTTGTTGCGCGCCTGCATGGTCGACACCAGCGAGAGCTGCTGGCCGGCCGCGAAGAGGTCATCGCCACTAACCGCCTCGACCTGCTCCTTGGGGTTGTAGCTGTAGGCGGTGCGTGGGGCGCGCAGGATGGGGTTGAGAAGCTGGCCGTTGCCGAGGACGGCGCCGACGCCGCGCGGGAAGGCGATCAGCTTCGTTCCGGCGTCCTCGCTGAAGAAGTCCTTGATGCCGGCGCGGACGGGCTTGGGGGCCGGCAGGAGCAGGACATCGTGCTTGTCGGCGGCGCTGGTGATGTCGTAGTTGAAGTGATCAACGACCAGGCTGTTCCGGTCGGTGGGCAGGGTGATGTCGAGCTCGGAGAGGAGGGAGACGAGCGAGGTGGGCGTGGTGGTGTTGGCGCTCAGGGCGAGTAGGATGTTGCCCTGGGCGTTGACGAAGTCGTGGAGGGTCTTGGGCGTCAGGTTGGGGCCGAGACCCTTGGTGTGGACGGGCAGGAAGAGGACGTGGTCGTAGGTGCGCTCGCCCAGGTTGAAGAGGTTCAGGGACTCGCTCTTTGGTGTTTCGTATGTGATCTTGAATTCTCGTTCTGGAAGCGAACAGCATGATTAGCACAACTGTTCCAATCTATCCGTCAGGTCTCCTTCAAGAATTGGGGCTTTACTGACCTTCAAGGTCAGCGAAGAACTTGGAGTAGGTGGCCTTGTCTGCGACATCGTCTAGGACAACCAACAACCTGTTGCCAGATGTGCTGATGGCAGCCACTACGCTCGCTAGCGCAAGCAACAAGAAGGATAATAGCGTCCTCATGATTCGTCCCTTGTTGTAGTTGGATCCGGGGAAGAAAAGAAGGACTCCAGGAACTCAGCACATGGGAATTGGTAAGGTATTTGGGTTGAAGTTGTATAGTTTCTTCCCCCAGTCAATGCTGTCGTTCAACACCCAAGGAAAGTTGTAGCTGTGTAATGTTCCCCAATCGATAGCGCTGTAGCTTCCAGCATACGTAGCCGTTTGCCAAGACCTTCCCGATTGACCCTGGACGAGTCCACCGGCGCTGTGAAGCTGAGAGCAACCCACCCTTTGTTCGGTACCTCTACCTTAGATTGTGGCTCGAGCTTCCTTTGAGGTTCGTGGGCGGGCGGACAAAGCGCCAAGAAAAGTCGTGGGACACCCCGGCCAGAAAAAAGTGGACCATCGTGGATTGCGCCGCAATTGAACTTCATGGAACCTCCCGGCGGGCGACGGCACACGCACGACCGCTCCATCTCGAGTCTCGAAATCGAGTAGTTGCCGAAGCTCTCAACGACGCCCGACGCCGCCGACGCCGACGACGATAGCGACGAGAAGTTTCCCTCATTTGACAGGCCACAGTCAGAGTTAGAGGTATGTCGACCTAGCAGCATTATCCTCCAAGTCGTAATCGCAGTCCCGTTCCCCATCGTCACCAGCGACAACCAGCCAGTCCCCAACTTACATCCACCTCCGCGAACTCCACCATTCTCGAGTCCACGAGTCAGTTCACTAACGCCCTACCCGTTCGTCACCATAGAAACGAATATCATACCCCCAAAACAAAAAAACAAACCCTGATAAACAATGTCCGGCACAATCCCTCACTTCTGGGCCCAGCCCTTCCGCTACATGCGCTGGTCAGCCCGCGAGAAGCCGGCCTACTTCTACTCGGTCGTCATCGCGGGTCTCGGTCCCGTGTTTCTGACGGTGGTGCCGCCTGTGCGCAAGTACTTTGGGGATGTCAACCCGGCGGCGATTCCTGTTACTTATCCTAGTACGTTTCCTACGTTTACTTACGTATACCTACGTTACCTACGTTACCCTACGTTACCCTACGTTACCCTACGTTACCTCTTACCTGTTACCCTTTACATTCTGCGTTCGGCTCGATAATATGGAAAAGAATGAGAGAACGAGAATGGGAGGCTAATAAATCTGTCAAAAAATGTAGTTCCCACCGGACCTAGGAAGCAACTTACGGGTTTTGGTGATGATACCGAGGAGGCATAGAGGCGTGGGTTTTAGGTGTTGATTGGGCTGGTGCTGGAAGAGAGAGAAAAAGACAACCAAGCGGATAGACAGGACGCTGTTGTTGATATGGACATAAAGGACTACAGAAACTTTTTAGACGACGCAGACGGTGGGAGTCTGGAGGAATATCAGAATACAGGATGATATATACCAGATGAGACGAGATCGACTGGCTTCCCTTTGGTTTCATGTCTCTGAGTGGTTGCCACCGGGGAGATGGGATGAGCGGGAGTATACACATTGCGGGTTATAGGACGCAGACCAAGGGCATGGGCTTGGGATATGTCTAGGCAGATGACGACGGGGAAGGCCTTCACCATTTTGTGAATGAAATTCTCTCCCTACGGAATATGCCAAAAGCTAACGCTATCAATATCTTTGAACAACAGCAAAACGTTTCCAACTATCTCTATGGCATGCCACTTCTATGTACCCTCCTTACTTGCTTGCTTTTCCCAATGGCGAAAGCCGCCACCAACGAATGCAAATCGCTGTTCCATATACCTATCTATGCTTTTCCATTTCAACAAGGTGCTTTTCCATTCATCAGAACTACTCCACTTCCTCCTCTACCATCCAGAAGATGTCTTCTAACAGCTTACCGCTTTCGCCTTCGCCTCTTCTTTTCCAAACCTCGATATATACAGCACGATCACACTATCGCTCCCGCTGAATCAAGTTCCACTCATACTATAAACAACCTCTCGTTAGCATCATGTACTCACTTCATCAAGCGACTCCAGAAGAAGAGAAAAACTCACCACCCTCCCATCATCATCCCCCGTATAAACACAACTCGGCATCGGCGTAATACACGTAATCGCCGCCTCCACATTCTGTCCCGTCTCGCTCTTGGTATTGGCATGATCCAGTCTCCTGACCAACTCCAATACCCACCTGCTGCCTCCTCCAGCCTTTTTGTAGTCAACCGTCTTCCGCCACACATTCACCCTCCCCCGCTTGTGGCCGGTAAACACCAGGTTCTCCTCCACCCACTCGTTCCCGCCGCCGCCGACGGTGCTGGTACTGGTGCCTTCGTAGAAGGCGCACGAGTGGATGTAGTCATTCGTGTCACCCTCGGAACACACGTTCTGGTCGAGGATCAACTCCCCGTTGAGCGTGTAGAGCAGCACGTTCGGTCCGCTGCAGAGCATGATCTCGCCCGTGACGTCGTGGATGCGCGCGCACTCGACCGGTCTAGCGAGCGGTAGTTTGCGGATGAACTCGAGGCGGTTGAGGTCCCAGAGGAAGGAGATACCGTCTTGGGAGACGGTGACGAAGGTGCTAAAGGCCTTGGACACGGCGATGGTGGTCACGGGCGTTTTGTGACCGAAGAGCGACGAGCGCGGGACCAGCTCAACGGGCTTGCCGGGGCTGGACTGGACTGTGTACACGGACACGACGCAGTCTTCACCCGCGGTGATGAGGGTCTTGGAGTCGGCGAAGGTTAGGGTGGAGATCTGCCCGATGTGCAGGTTCTCGAAGAGGCCGGCGGGCTTGCGGTCGTTGGTGAAGAAGAAACGCACGCTGCCGTCGGCGTAGCCCCATTCGAGGAACTTGTCATATTGTGGGGGCAGGTTCAGACGGAAGGGCGAGGCGCAAAGCAGGCGGTCGAGCTTGGCTGCGTAGATTAGGGAAGACACGCGCTCGTGGCTGTCAAGAAGGGGGTGTGGCTGCTTGGTCAGAGCGTGGACCGAGGTATCCAGTCGCTTGATGGGACACCTGGCGTGCTCGCGTGCGGGATGGGGTTTGGTGAACACCTGGTGCGGTGTCTGGCCAAAGTTGTGGATGATATTCGTCGCAATCAGACGCTCCTGGGGATCGGAGATGTTGTCTAGGTCTTTGCCGCCCTTGTACGATAGCGGGTGGAACACATTGCAGGTTTCCACCGCCGCATCTCCGCGCTGCTTGTATCCGAAAACAAGATCAATCCATTGGTGCAGCCGCTGGCTGACATACGGGCTCTCGAGTGCTTCGCGGTTCTTGGCGATGAAGATCTTGGGATCCCCCTTGGCCCAGGGGGGAAGGATGACATTATCAACCTTCCCGCCGTCACCTTGACGAGTGCCAAAGTTGTACCCGTTAATGTTGGTCAAAAACTCGGGAAGGTAAAAGAACTCGGGAGTAAGTTCACGAACGTCAGTACCATTGTCTCTTGAAGCGGATTCCCAAGCACCTTGGATCGAGTAAAACAGCCTGTCAGCGTGGTCAAACGAGCCACCCTGCATGAGAATGAATGTCTGCACAAACGGTGGCAGACGAATCAAGTATGAAGAAACAATCATGGCTGACGAGTAGTGGGTACCATAATGGTAAGGTTGTTCGTCCATCTCAGCCAAGCTTTGGTACTTGGCTATGAATGTGTCCATACGGCTCTTCGTCTGGGCGCCCATGGGCTTCGAAAGATCTCTGAACGTAGCCGGATCATTGAGATCGAGTTCCTCGCTGGTATGATCGGCCAACACCCAGGGGAAGACGGGATACTGCGTAAGATCATTGAAGGTTCGGCCAGCCATAGTGTTGACCAGCATCAGATAATGAAAGTTGGAGATCTCGCCCTTCTGCCACTTCCTCATCATAGGGTTCCAGGCAGAAGAGTTGAAGATGCTTCCGAACTTCATGCCCAGAGTCTGCGGTGCCTCTTCACTAAACTTGAGACTTTCAAGGCGCCAGGCGTCCTCGGGCGTGGGTAGTAAGTTCGGCCCGTTGCTATGAGGCGTCTTGTTCATCATCCGGCTGTAGATCTCGTCTCTCATGGCAGAGTTGAGAGCTGTAAACAGGTAACTCCTACCATCGGTGAAGAAAATCTCGATCGCCACATCGCGGAAGAGGAAGCGACGTTTCGAAACACTAAGAACATCCTGCCACCTCCAGCTGCGCGACTCCTGATCGGTACGGTTCTGGCCTTGCCTGCGGTCATTGCTCTGGCCGGAAATCATGACCGAAAAAGGGTCTCGGTCTTCCGGAGGTGCCTGCCATACGTTGATAATCTCTCCATCGGGACTCTGGAAGAGATTATCCATCAGATACAAGGCTTCCTTGCCGATAATCAATATACCCTCGGATGCATCTAGGCCGATGATGCGAGAGATGTTGTAGACGTTCTGCACCGTGTCACCCTGCTGTAGTCGCCGCATGACCTTCCGATTCTTGTCTTCAAAGGCATCGTCTTCCTGTTCGTTCGGGTCATCCACAAGCTCGTAGTCATCCTCCGGTGAAACGCTTTGTTGGTCTGACTCGCCTGGCGCGAGTTTGGGCGCTAGGTTTGTGTTAGAGTCACTTGAGGGCTCAGCTCCGGTCCTGCTCTGCGGCTGGGCGACGGACGAAGGCGCGCGGCTTCTACGACCGGACGACGAGTTGTTACCCGCAGCGAGACTTGAAGCTGGAGCGCCGCTGCCAGCATTACCCCTCGGTTGATAATCCGGTTGCTGCTGGGCCGCATAATCGGGGAGCAGGCGGAGGCGCATGCGATTCCGACCCTCTGTGCGATCAAGCTTCCATTTGATTTTCTGCTCCTTGGCAAACACAGCACCAGGCCGGTACAGCTCGCGCTCCATTTTTGCAAAGGAGGAAGCCAAGAAAGCGTTATCATCCTGCTGGTCCTGTTGTAGCCTCTGGTGTTTGAAATGTTCAGTAAAGTAGATGCTCTTCATCCACGCGTTATTGCTCATCTCATGCCGAACCAAGATGCTATCGCGCTCCATGGCTTCGCTATGCCATTGTCTGAGTTTCTCCTTACGGTTCCTCATCCGCGACCTGGCGGTGTCTGCTGTGCGCTGGTTTTCAGCACGCACATAGTCCTCCCATGTCTTGGACATGCCACCGAAGAACAAGATATCGAGGGATGAACGATGACTGTCTACCCACTCGAGGAAAGATAAATCATCCAGCTGGGTGAGCCTTCTGAAGCCCCTGGCTAGTGGCTGTTGATCAGGGCTCATAAACTGACGGAACAGCATCGATGACTCCTCGGGCTTCTGAACGAGCATTATCCGCCACAACATCGCTGCCATGAGACGGATTGGCTCGCGGGTGTCGACCAGCTTGTTGTAGAACTGATACCAGAGAAGCTTCATGAAGTCATCATCGAGAGACAAGCAGTTCAGAAGGACAGCTTGCCAGTAGAGAAGTTTCTCCATAATCGACGTGGCTTCTTGGTCAGTTGTCTGCGGGTCGTCCATGTCGGATAACTTCAACAGAACAAGCTTCAGGAATGTCGTTCTGATGGTATTGACCGCAGAACTGCAAAGCCTGACACTCTTTGTGCTTGAGACATCTGGCCGCTGCAAATACTCCAGCAGTGTCCCAGTAAAGTCAAGCATGGTCTCAGCGCCGTTGATGAACCAGCCCTCAAAGATGGCCTCTGCCATGTGCATGTTGAGGCGTGACATATTCTGCAAAACCCTAGGTTCCAGAAGGGCCTTCTGATCCAGCTGAACGGCGTTTCTCAACTGAGTGATGGCATTGCGTAAGACATAGGTTTCGAAGTACGCCTGGTGCTCCTGGAAGCCTGGCGGGACTTTGAGGAAGAGACCGAATCCCGTAAAGTCCTTACGCGACAATATCTGATCGTTGAACACGCTGATAATGAGTTCCAGGATGCCCTCCAGAACCACGTTGCTTACTTGCTGAGTGGCAACCTTCTTCTTCGGTGACATGATGTGGTTGAGACGGGAAGGCGGAGGTGACATGGGCTGGTCTTGAGCAACGAGGATAAAAGACGAGGGCCTGCGTAAAGGTGTACCGCGACTTTGCCCCGGTGAAGGGGTTGGCTGCTCAGGCACAGCGGTATTGGTCGTTCTCACGATCGGAGTTGCCGATGATGATGACCCGGCCACTGGCCGAATGATCACGTCAATTCCATCGAAATTGAGCGAGGAGTCCTTAGATCCAAGTTCAGTTTCGGGGGAGACTGGATCAGCGCTGACGACGATGGGATACAAAGCCGATAGCAATAGCCGAACATAATCTGATGCCAACGTGAAATCGCGAAAGCTCTCAGATCGGCTATACATATCTGCCATGAAACGGACAACTGTTTGCAAGATGCTCGCATGATTGGTGACCCTTTCTTTATCAGGCATGGGGGCTCCTGGAAATCTTGGTTAGTAAAAACGGTCATAAAGGGTAGGATCAAGCTTACTTCTGGATTCCAGTGCCTGGCCCAACTCCATAGATCGAGCTCTAGGCCTTGTATGAACCGCAGCTAGATTGCCCCCAGACGTGGTAGCCCCGGGGTACTCGGTTGCTGGCGAGTCCGGATCATCCTGATACCTATGAATATCCCTAAGACCGTGCTGGAGCATGGCAGTCATAACCGGGAGCACATCTGGGTATACTACTTTGCTTTCTCCAAAGATCTCCAAGAGGCTGAAGAAGTCAAATGACTTGTCAAAGTCGATCTGGGCGACATCGTATCCAAAGAGGATACTGAACAGGATGGCCCAAAGAGTGGGAATGTCCCACCAGTGTTTCAACCGATGTGCCATAATCCAAAAGCCACCGGTCTTAGAGGCGAACTTAGCTGTGTAACTGGTGGGTTGGGTGACAAGTAGACGAGCGAGGATCTTGCACCCATAGACGACGATTTCGGGGTCGTTTTCGGCGAGCAGGTAGAGTAGCCACTGGCTCGTCGTCAGCACGAACTCCTTTTCTGAGCCCTTGATATTAATCACCTTGTTGGTCACCGTCTTGGCAAACCTGCTAATGTCCACCAAGTTGTTCTTTTCGCAGAGGATCCTGGTGTACATCTCCAGCATCTTCACGCCGAGCTGTTTTCGTGTGAGCATCCTCGATCCATTGCTGGAGGACGGCTCGCTGTATTCGGGAGAAGGTCGCCTGGCGGTATAAGGGCCGGGGCCGGGGGTGACCGATCGACTAGCTGAAGAAAGGGCTCTTGGTGTTCGCGGCAATGAGTTTGCAGGAGTATGGAAGGTATAAGTGATGAAAAGAGCAAGGGAGCGATAAACTTCGGAACTATAACTACACCTGACCAAGGCCTCAAACGAGGTCAGGAAGTGTGGCAAGATGTCTTCGGAGATGGTTTCCGTCTTCAAAGCGTCTAATAGCCGCTTGATGATACCTGTATCGAGAGTAGTGAGTTCCACAAGATCATTTCTGAAAGGGATGGAAGGCCACAACGTACGCATGCGTAGAAGTCTACGACTATTGAATTGGTGGTGCTTGCTGTTTACCGCAAACGTAACAAACTGCTTGTAGTATAGCTCCTGTATAATGGGTGCAGATTTGCGCCAGAAGTCGGGGTCGATCAAAAGGATGCGATAGGCAAGAGGGTTCACGATAAACGACTCGATGGGGTCAGCATGATTATAGCCAACAAAACTGAGCACAAGGCTCAGCAACTGAAAGGTGAGCCTGGTCTTCTCATCGGGGCTTAGTGAGAGCCTCCATGAAGGATTGTCAGAAGCAGAGACGCCATATCCCAGTTTGGCACGTAGTAACATGCTCAGGATGGCATAGCCATTGTCTCGTTCCATTGCCTCGCTGTTTCTCCAGCTATGAGTGATGCAGTGGAGCATTATCTCAACGGCACGCACGAGGTCATCGCCTGTGGTGGTCCGCTCAACAATCTTCAGAGCAACGGGTGTGAAGCCGGCCAAGCGCCAAAGGTTGTCGTCGAAGTAGTAGGGAGTAGCAAGGATCGGGTCGCCGGTAAGAACTCCAGAACCATTAGCTCTTAACAACGCATCATTAATGCAGGACACAGCTCCGTTTATCGCAACAGGAGTCCCATTTTTAGTGGTTGAGTGCAATAGGTTGGTGACGGAGTGCCGAGAAAGAGATCGAAACAGCGTTGATTCCATGAACTTTCCATCGGTTCGGAACACAGCCCGTGGAAGTACACTCAGCAACACCTTGTGCTCCGGGACGATGGTTCCAGCCTTGTCTCTGATAGCTCTCAGGATGTCCGACACCTCATCTTTACCAGGATGGAAGATTTCATTTCGCAAGCCCAAAGCAGCCGAAGCCTCGTAAGTTTGGAAGCTGCCAAGGCAATCCTGGAAGTTACCTTGGTAACGAGGTCCCAGTCGGTAGTGTACAGCTAAAAGATCATCACTCAGGACATCTTCGAACAAGTGGGCCGAAGCGAGTGACCACTTTGAGTGTACAAGTGCCGGACCGACTTGAGTCGCCAAGTCCCGAGGAGTGCCCAAGAACGCTTGCACGGGGTTCGTTTTGTTGGCATTGGACGTGAAGGATGCGAAGCTGTCGGTACTGGCGTTGGAAATTGGAGGCGTGCTCGGGTACGATGACCGTATCTGTTCGGCGAACTCTCCGTTTACAAAAAGACTCGCTTTGCTCGTCGTCAGAGCCTTGGGCTTCCGGTGAACGATGGCAATGTGGTACCACCGATTTGCCTTGAAGACAACCGACTTGAATCTGACACTGGGTCTTGAAGACGTTACTGACGTTTGAAGGATGAAGTTCTTTGTATCTTTCTCTAGGTACGCCAAGAGGAAACATGTTTGGGTAGAGTCGAAGACCCCAAAAAGCGTTGTATGAGACTTGGGATCAAATCTGTCAACACGAACCCAAGCAGTGAAAGTATATCCAGGCGCTGATTGTGGCGGGAAGGTCCTACCGAGACTAGGTAGCTCGATAGAGGCATGGCCATGGAGTGAGAGGTCAAACTGCACAAATGGAGGGCCATTGTGCTTTTCTGACATGTCCACGCAAAACTCAGACATGACAGCATCCTGGCGGGAGAGCAAGAACTGGGCATCTGCAAGCTCGTCAATTCCAAGCGATATCAGCTTCCTGCAAAGCCCTGCAGCGTTTTCCTGCTCTGCCTCTGCAAGCAGGCGGTTCT
This sequence comes from Neurospora sp. CHS-2018c, assembly GCA_009806235.1. Taxonomy (NCBI): domain Eukaryota; kingdom Fungi; phylum Ascomycota; class Sordariomycetes; order Sordariales; family Sordariaceae; genus Neurospora; species Neurospora sp. CHS-2018c. The sequence goes on from RAPC01000018.1 coordinate 400,191, forward strand.
CGGAAAAGAGCACGCGCAAAAGCCGGGACAGTATGCCAGTTCCATGAATGGCCGTTAAGTTGAAAAACGAGACAGAGGCGACGCATGACAAAGCTGTCAGCACAATCATGGAGGCATGGCTGGCCGCAGCACCCTCAGTTCTTGGAATGGACTCCCAAAATCCCACAATCGTCCGGATGATCTCTGGATTCTGAACAACAGTTGTCGATCCAATAATGGCTTTCAACCTCTCCTGAATAACAATCCAGCGCTCAGCTTCTGTGGGTTGTCGTTCCACCTCTTGTTTTTGTCCCTGAACTTCATCCTGTTTATTCGATTCGGGCTCGGTTGGCGTCTGTTCCAATGGCTTTCCTTCTTCGGCAACAGAGCGGCACAGCTCATCGAAGCGCTGATCATCGAGAGAAAAGGAAAGCAGCTTTCCAAACAGCTGGCAGTTTGTCCAGAGGTCCGAGTCGCCTCCTCCAACCCCAATGCTGGCAATAATTTGTTCCAAGGCCTCCCAACCTCCACCCTCAACCCTGTCCTGGAAATAACGTCTATTGCCGGGGTGTCCTCGGAAGAGGGCCGATATGGTGGCCAGGATGACATGTAGCAAATCGAACAAGCCAACTCGCTCGGCTTCGGTGCGCTTTTGTGGGTTATAGAAGCCGGAGAATGATCGCAGGACATCGAGAAGGGTCTGGAAGCCGCGCAGATGGCGGAAGTCGTCTTGTGGTGGGGAGGGAGGTCGCGCTGCTGCTATATGTTGGTGTATCCTTCTTATATGGTCTATCAGCTCGTCTATGTCGGGATAACCGCTGGCACCCGGCGCTCTCGTCGTAGCTACAAGACGGTCGAGGAGGCTCTGGAGGACTTCGGCCGCTTTCGAGGTCTGGACCGCCGAAGCCGAGGTCGACGACCGGTAACGGCGTGATCGCACGGCGAGCATCGTGTAGTCTATAATAGAGTCGTGGTTCGGCGACGAATGTGTATTTGTATAATCATGTATCAAGTGCGAAAGTAAGTCGACGTTGCGAAGTCCCCAGCACCCAGCGCGGGTCTAGGGGTATGTCCAGGACGGCCTTCATGGAAAGGCAACAAAGCAATCTCGATATGGTCTGAGGAGAGCCCTCACAGCACCATCCTCAGCTCAATGCCTAACGTAGCCGGGATCCAAATCGAGGAAGCATCCACTGCGTGCCAAGCGAGTGTAGCCAGGGGTCGTCGGTCCAGCCTCCGTGGGTGTTGTTTAGTTTCGAGAAGTTAAGATGGACGGCTGCAATGTCGTGTTGTCGTCTTGTCTGGCAAAGGTGGGGTGGCCGACTTGGGACACCAAGAGGAAAGAACAAACACAGATTGGAAAAGCTGGTTGGAATATAGTATCACAAGAAGATAGGATTGCTGGTCTGTTACTTTTTTCTGCGTGCTGTTTCTGTGATGCCTACCACGCGCCCTATCTAAGGTGCGGGTCGATTGTGCAAATAAGATTGAAGCTCCTCTCGTGTTCAGCCTCGAGCTAGGAAAGTGGACGGTTTCCATTGCGGCTTCTCCTTCCAATGACAGCGAGCCCCTGTGTTGCGGTCCAGTGGCCCAGTGGGCAGTGGCATAATTATAGTGGATAGCCTTCTGCCGGCAGGAGAGCTCAGGCTGGAAGTGGAAGCGAGAGGGGTAGCCCACCTGTGGCGGTGCCTGCCTAAAACGGACTTCAGGGGAACTTCACTTCGTTGCGCAACAAATTGCCCGTCTTCAGGCTTATCATTCTCGCGAGATTTTGAGCTTCGCCAAATTGGACTTGGACCTGAGAAATTTGTCTCGGGGTATTAACAAACTGGTTCATTTAACAGCGTCAGGTGGACCTAATACGGCGCAAAAGTCCGTACATCCAGTTCAACTTGGTGGTGGTTGACTCTGGTATGACAAGTCAGGCCGTTAGTATGGGAGGAGATGATGGATACGCATTGGTAAGTTTGAAGATGTGGCAATTGACTCTTGTTGACTCTTCATGGTCGATATGCATTCCCACTTCGTGGTAGGTGAACTCGAAACTGCCTTCAACATCCGACGATGCCGATAAAGTTGAACTTACTCGCACTAAAACACCTTGATATTTTCCCTTTTGGCGAAATATCGATACCGCGGTCTGGCTGACGATCTCGTAGCATCATCGTTGCAAAAGATGAACAAAGTTGAGATCCTGTTGCATAGGTAAGCGGACAAGCCGAGGCTTATTTCGACAAGATGGCTTCCCAATGTTTATCTGTGAACAGATTCATAAACATACCTCTATGATCCTCAAAGTCATAAAGATGCTGCATAAGTTGTTGGTCGTTCCAATATCTCATGTTGCGTTGGTAGAGGTTCCCACCTTAGTTGAGACCAAAGGGATGTTCACAACAACCTCAACAAATAAACACCGTCGCACACCTACAACGCCTAGTCATTTCGCAACACCCATCTTATGAAGCGTCTACCTTCAACTGCTGTGGTTGCCGATTTTGGATGACGAGCTGGCTTGGGGCTCGTTATGTCCAGTCTGCAGAGCGTCTTCACTCTCGGATCATAGAGGTAGACTAGTACCTCTCTGTAGGTAGACCTTCAAGACTCTGGCCTTTCTCTTTGGACGATTCTAACTTTGAAACAATGGGCCATTTATCTCATTGGCAAGGCTTTCCCACAACATGCACGTGAGTGTCGTTATTGACCGCTTCCTGATATGCTGAGTCGCCAGCGCACCCGAAAGCTAAAAAGAGTTGACCGCTTTCTGGGCACGATTCCCACAGTTAGTGCACGCTCCGGCGTCTCAAGTCAACAATGACAGTTGTCATTGTCATTGAAGAGCCTGAAAAGCAAACAAAAAACATCGAGTGTTTACCTCACTTTTCACTGACAGCGTACTGAAGAAACCATTTCTAACAAGAAACAGCTCTCTGAAACTCTTGCAAACCATCCCAACAATCGCTCAAACAACCAGAGCAGCTCTGTTGCCTGAATGACCATTACATCATCCCTTCCGGGATACTGATTGGTAGCTGATAACGGCCGAAACCGATAACGACCCCAGGCTCCACTTACGCGACACACTGCTTGCTTCGACGTGCCTGCGTGTTAATGCGCCATTCATTGTCCACCCATCCGACGCACCACTCGCGTTCCTGGACTAACGCGACAGAGTGCCTGGATTACGGGGCTGATATCTCCAATCGCTCGTCTCATACCTCACCGCTTCCGCTTTCGAGGGAACCAGAGGAGTACGCAAAATGCAACCTGAAAAGCGGTGATTCCAGGCCCCGGAGGGTTATTTGCTGGCACATAGCGCTATGATGTAATCGTTGCCGAGTCCCCAGAGCCATCAAGGTTCCGGCTTCAGCGGGCTAAGCTTCTCCGAGGCCGCAAGGGTCCATTGGCCGTGGCAGCCGCCCGTGGAGCCTGACCACTCTAAACACAGCGGAAGTCTGACAAGATGGCATTGTTCAAGAACTCGGTTAGTCGTCGTCGTCGTCGTCCTTGCTGCAACTGAATTGGATGCATTGATAAAGCCATCAAAGGCGTGAGCCACCCGAGCCAAACTCACTCTTCTGGTGCAACACAGTGAGATATGACCGCTGTCACCTCCGGTCTGGTGCTCAGCATCAACTGAGTCAGAAGGGCTGGTAAGGGCCCGGGGGGTGCTGTGTTGATTGTGTGGGGGACAAGGGGTCTCCTACAACCTGGCACGTGCCGTATGCCAGATGACCACTTTGACCTCCAGTTCCGGTGCGGAGATCCCCCGCCCCTGGCTTCCACTTGGCATGCTGGCAAGCTGGATTGGATTCGTAAGGACAGTGTCGGATCGCTTGCAAAAAAGACAAATCATTGGGATCAGTCGGTGACCTGCTTGGCGAGCTGATACTGATGAAGCGAGGCGCCCTGAGCGAGAGACAGTTCGGTTGAGACTCTGAGAGGACATCTCTCTCGCTAGCCTGCACTGATCAAGGTACCATATGCACAGTATCAATCCGTTCGACAGGCATGCCCTATCAAGGTGGAAACAGTGTCTCACCTGCCATGGCACGGTTGCGGTTACTCACAGCCTCGGGACCTCCAACCTCAAGGTCCTGAAGCTCCGAAGCTCAATATAGGCTTCGACAAATCAAACAACGGGATGACCCCCGACCCTCTCAAACCGATACGACAGGGCATGACCACAGGTGTGGTTGGCGGTTGACGATCTGGGTGGCAGCCTTGCCGGGGAAGCGTCGCAGGCGTGTGGCAGGTTGGATGGCCAGATGGATGGCTCATGGTAAAGATGGATCATCGATATACATGTCCATATCGAGATACTGTATAGGATAAGGTTAGTGTAGTGTAGTGCGTACAACAGGTGGGAATCCGCTCCGTTTGTTGTCACCTCATCCAGGCCCGTAGAGGTGTCATTCACGACAAGCAATCAACACACCCTACAAACCACTTACCATCCCTTATCCGGTACCGGGAATGCGGCGACTTTTGCTTCGGTGTTGGCCATCGTTAGTCCTCTTCTCGAAGCGTTCGATTGTTGACGTGTCGAAAGCAATGCAGGAGGTCTGAATCTCCTTGCATCTCTTGCTGCCGTGGTTGTCGTTCCCGACTCTCGACGAAAGGCAAGCTGATTGACCGGACCGGGGCTGTGGACTTGGATTGAGTGATTGACTGATAAGCCGCGACGTGACCGCTCTTATCGGTCGGATGCAGGCCTGTTGCCCCCTTGTGGAGCAGGCGCGGACTCACACCATTGGTCGCTCCGCCTTTGGCTAGTCCCATTCGGGTTAGGGATGGGCGTCCCCAGGGCTTGGGGGTGCCTGCGTTGACAGGAGGTTCCCTGAGGCAACAACAGCACCCACCAGCAGCAGGCCGTGCACGCTTACGCATCCGTCCTGTTCTTTATCAGGACGTCCTTCCCGTGCTTCCTCGCCGAGCTCGCCTTCCCTTCTTCTTTCCCCTTCATCCGCCTGTCTCCCCCCCATCCCTTCTCCCATCATCATCATCATCAGCCAACGACTGAGGAATCTCGCCGTTGTCGGTTTATTCTTCTTTTCATTCACATCCAGTTTGCATCATCTTTGAGGTCGTAGGCCAAACCGACTTCGCGCCGTTCCTTTCGTTGGTATCGGTAATCACAGCAACATGAGAGGCCTTTTCGCTCTATCGCTAGCAGCCTGTGCTGCGGCGGCCCCAGCAGTCAGCCATGACTCTATCCATGGCGATGCCGCTCCCATTCTTTCGTCCTCCAACGCCGAGGTCGTCCCCAACTCCTACATCATCAAGTTCAAGAAGCACGTCACCGATGACAAGGTCTCGGACCACCACACATGGATCCAGAAGATCCACTCCTCCCGTATGGATCTGAAGAAGCGTAGTCAGATCCCCATGGTCGACGACGTCTTCCGCGGACTCAAGCACACATACAAGATTGGCCAGGACTTCATGGGCTACTCGGGTCACTTCGACGAGGACACTATTGAGGCTGTTCGCAGGCACCCCGATGTAAGTTACACAACGCCACTACCATGGGCAGCTTTGAAACCTTACTAACACGCTTCCCAAACAGGTCGAGTACATCGAGCGTGATAGCGTCGTCCACACCATGAGCATCTCGGAAGATGTCGATGCCGAGGGCAAGTGCGACAGCGACATCGAGAAGTCCGCTCCTTGGGGCTTGGCTCGTATCTCGCACCGTGATACTCTGAGCTTCGCTACCTTCAACAAGTACCTCTATGCCGCTGAGGGTGGCGAGGGTGTCGATGCTTATGTTATCGACACCGGCACCAACGTCGAGCACGTTGACTTCGAGGGCCGTGCCAAGTGGGGCAAGACCATCCCTAACGGTGATGCTGACGTCGACGGCAACGGTCACGGTACCCACTGCTCCGGCACTATAGCTGGCAAGAAGTACGGTGTTGCCAAGAAGGCCAATGTCTACGCCGTCAAGGTCCTCCGCTCTAACGGCTCTGGTACCATGGCTGATGTCGTTGCCGGTGTTGAGTGGGCTGCCAAGTCCCATATCCAGGCGGTCAAGGCTGCCAAGGATGGCAAGCGCAAGGGCTTCAAGGGCTCCGTCGCCAACATGTCTCTTGGTGGTGGCAAGACCCAGGCTCTCGATGACACTGTTAACGCCGCTGTCTCCGTCGGCATTCACTTCGCCGTCGCTGCTGGCAACGATAACGCCGATGCTTGCAACTACTCTCCTGCTGCTGCTGCCAAGGCCGTCACCGTCGGTGCCAGCGCCATTGATGACAGCCGTGCCTACTTCTCCAACTATGGCAAGTGCACTGACCTCTTCGCTCCCGGTCTCAGCATTCTCTCCACCTGGATCGGCAGCAAGTATGCCACCAACACCATCTCTGGCACTTCCATGGCCTCTCCCCACATTTGCGGCCTTCTCGCCTACTACCTTTCTCTTCAGCCTTCCAGCGACTCTGAGTACTCTCTCGCTGAGATCTCCCCCGAGAAGATGAAGGCCAACCTTCTCAAGATTGCCACTGTCGGTGCCCTCAGCGACATTCCCCGTGACACCCCCAACCTCCTCGCCTGGAACGGTGGTGGCTGCAGCAACTACTCTGCCATCGTCGAGGCGGGCAGCTACAAGGCCACCCCCAAGGCCAAGTCTGACAAGATCTCGTCCGTCTCTGAGCTTGAGAAGGCTATTGAGCACGACTACGAGGTCATCTCGGGCAAGGTCGTCAAGGGTGTCTCTTCCCTCTCCGACAAGGCTGAGAAGCTCTCGGAGAAGATCCACAATATGGTTGAGGAGGAGCTCAAGGAGTTCCTCGAGGAGATCGCTCTCTAAAGTGATGAAGACTTTTTAATAGCGTGTCATCATTAGCGCAATGACTATGACTGGGTTTTTCAGATGCCCCCTTTGGTATTAGGTTGGGACGAGCACTGCTCTGGGTTTTGGGATAGGTTTCGGACGGGCGTGGGACAGCCCCGGGAGTTTTCATGTACAGTATGCACAATATGGGTCACTGATGAGTTTGGGATGGCATGCATTTTCGTACGTAATCAGGTATTATCTATCCATCATGAGAAACACAAGGTTATTTGCCTTTGATACAATGATTCTTCTCCCTACTTGTTGTTTGTGTTTGATTCAATTGTTCAATATGTACCAACCATGGTGTTTTCGCGTATCTGTGTTATTCTCGGTTCGGCTCTTGAACCCCTGAGGCGATCCAAGGTACGTATCCTGGTATCGATTCTATCTTGAGCATCTTGGTGCACTCCACTGACATCCTAGATGTAGCTCATCTCAACGGAATCTCCAACTTGGAAGCTCGTTCTTTCTAGAAATTCCAAGTAATTGATCAAGGCAGGTACAAATCCATTCGCGCTTTCCACAAACTCTAATCAGTGACCATTGCGTGATAGCAATCGCAGCGGTGCGCCTTCCACGAAATTCAAGGATTCTCTTCAACGCCAGAATCGGTTCCGACCTCGGTCATCATGACTTCCCGACTTCTTTTCTGGCGAGTGCTCTTATCACTGCACACAAAAGGGCTTCAATGGCGATTTCCTTACAACATCTCGTTGGGTTTTCCCTCATCTCTTTGGGATTTCACTCCCGTGCCAAGTTGCTCCATCAAAGCTCTTGTGTGTCGCCGATTAAAAAGACCTCATTTCGCCTGAAATAGGGTTAGATGCACAGCTTTACGGCGGATCAATCACGAGGCTATCGCTTGCCAATCCGCAATCAACGAAGGCTCTTATAATTACTCTTTCCCTTACCCTTTTATACGTCTAAAAAAAGGGCTGCTGCCCCGTCAGTCAGGTCCGATGTTACGTCGACAGAGCGTCAAGTCCAAGCCGGATCTCAGACGCCGCAAGTCAACATCGTCAGCAACACACGGAGTCCATCTCGAACACCTTGATCCAGCCGTCGCTCAACGAGACGCCCAGGTTGCGGCCTGTGAGGCATACGCTCGAGCTCAAGATCGGAGTGCCAAGGCAGACATGTCACTATTTCCGCCAACACCTGATACCTCTCCACGTCGGACACAAGCAGCTCGGAGCGGTACTAAGCCTGAAGCGAGCAGCACTCCTCATCACGGACGGGAGAACAGCCAAGATCTTCACCGGAGACAGAGCGTACGGTTTATGGGGCCATGTTCTGTTAAAGGGGAGAAACGCCTTGGTCAAGGGGCTTACTCCCACACCAAACGAAATTCCATGGACATCGGCCAAGATACTGCGCAACTACAACCCAACGATCAAGATTCAAGCAGCGTTCACAGTTATAGTTTGGCCAACAACGTCAAGGAGCTTTCGATTATACACCAGTCATGCCAACCTCCCAAGACTTCACCTTCAGCTCCCGTCACCGGTCTTGCAGCCGACTATCTCCACGCTCTTGTCGCCAGCGAAGATTACTACACGCCAGAAGATAATATCGCCTCTGCTCCATCTTCATACCGTCGTATCAGAAGGTCCAGATCAATGTTCACCTCAGAAGATCCCGAGGGCAGGAAGAGTCAAGATGACACCATGTCGTTTGTTGATGGTAGAGTGCCTCCTTCCAGGTCAACGCTGGGCAACTCTAGCCACAAGACCCTCGCCAACGGCAAGGAGAATGATCCCATGACGGGACTGCCGCCGCTGAGAACCCCAAAGTCCATGAGTTTCTTAAGGACCCGGAGCACTCACTCCAGATCAGACACACATAGGGCCAGCATGGACCAAATGCATAGTCCCCTCGAAGCCCCCAGTGTACTGGGCGATAGGTCCCACGCCAGTGAACGAGGCACCCCACGTCTTGTTTCCAAAGCTTCAACAATCTTCAGTTCACGGAATCGAAGAGCCGAGCCAAAGTTGCGAAAATCGCTTCGAAGCGCCAGCTGTGGCGATGACTTGGCTGAAACAAACCCGAACCTCACGCTTCTAACTACACCATCGGGCAAGGATGATGGCTTCAAACACAAAGCCAGAAAGGTCTCCAAATCCTTGAAGACAAAGCTGAAGAGTTTCTTCAATCTGACCAAATCTGAGGATTCGTGCACAATCCCAGTTCAGCACATTGACTCTCAGAGAACTCATGTCATGGACGATGTCGGGTCCATACACTCCACAGCATCGGATCAAGAGGTTGCGGAAAAGATCGAATGGGGCTCGATTCATAGAGTGCCTTCGAAGATACCCTCTCTCCAGGTTGTCCCGTCGAATCTCCATCACTCAAATAAGGGAAGCCTCGAGAGTCTTAGGAGTGAGCGGGAGCGCAATGTTTCGGATGATAAGTCATTGACCACCTGGGTTCACTCAGGTCCTAGCACTCTTACCAGCCAGCAACAAGAAGAATGGAGAGAGTGGGAGCGGCAACGTCTTTCCATTATCAAGGAAGGTGGCACGCACGCTCCCTCGCCATCGATTCGCAGACAAGCCCTCGGGACTCAGCTATTTCAACGCTTTGACGGCTCTGCCACACAAACCAACCCACCTGGCCCAGGCGTGGATAGCCAACGAGTCTACTCTGCCTTGATGAAGCGGGTGCGCGATATGCACAATCAGACTTTCTCAACGGCGGAACAGCAACGCGAATTCGGGAGTTTGACTCACGCATCTCTCCGCGAAAGATCGTCGCTTCGATCTTTGGGCAAAGCACAACATCTTTACCAAGATACAGATCATATCGATACTCCAACACGGGCTCCAAGAAAGAGCAGTTTGTCTGGATATCATGAAGCTCAAGACTACCAACAGGGAATGCGATCGTCGTCCGCCATGACCTCACAGTCAGCTGAAACCGTATGGAGCGAATCAAAAGGAACTCGACCAGGCTTCCAAGCGGGCAGGTCAAAGACCGCCCCTACCCCCACAGCTAGCTCACAGAAGGGACAACAAGATCCCTTCACAGAGCATGCCAATCACCCATTTGGAGTTCAGGATCATCAATCTGGTGGTAAACAGCTTCACGACAACCTTGGCCAGAACCCAGCCGCCTCAAACACGCCTGGTTCACATCTGTTCCGCACAACAAGTCCGTTCCGCCGTACTTTGCGCGAATCCATGGAGGCAGAATACAGTGCTATAGCACAGGCGATCCAGGAATCGATTCATTATACCAGCTCGGACGACAACACGCAAATTCGCTACTCTGGTCAGTTCGACCCTGCATCAAAGGATAGAACTGAGGTCACGGACAACAACGACTATACTGAGAGTGTGTATTCTACAGACGAGAATGGGAACGGTCCACCTAATGGGGCATTGGATGATAGCTACAGTCTTCGCAACAGAAGATCTGTGGGATCACCCCTCACTTACCATCCGGCGAATCATCGGATTGAGTCCTCAGTCAGCTCTGTTGACTGGAAGACCTGGCTATCAGCAAATGTTGGCAAGAATGAATCGTCTCCTTCGACTCCAGCGGAAGTTGAATACGCCATTCCTACGATGCCCAACAGTTTCCCCAATCGTCATGTCCGTGAGTCGACACAAATCAACGAAGACTGCGAGGATGATGGTGATGTGTACGAACCTCCAACCCATCGACCGTCACTTCCAATTTCTCCCTTGGCGACAATCGAGCCGAACGTTGTGAAGTTGTCGCCAGAACAACGCTCAATTAAGCGTACCACGCCACCTCTTTCCGGTAGAGCTTTGCTCGAGAATGATAGCCCAGGTGCTCCTCCTATTCCCGCAAAGAGTGTTTTGAGGTGCACCCCTTCGCCACTTAAGCGTTCTGGGCCCAACAGAGGTCACTACATGTCACCTTCAATCACATCCAGCCCTGGTTTAAGTGCGGCGGTTCAACGTCAGTTTGGACCAGTCTCTACCAAGCAGAACGGCTATGCGGCTGATCATCAAAGACAAGTTGACTCCTCCGAAGGTGACCATGCACACCAGGAAACTGGAGGAGTGGCAGACAACAGGAGCTTCGGGAAGTTGAAGATCTCCCAGATACTGGAGGGAGGATTCCGTCGAAGAGTAGCGAGCAGTGACAGCGGTGCGGCAGCCTTTCTGTAATGTTTACTTGGGTTGAAAAGGGAGCTCAGATCGGGCCAAAGATAATATATGACTGGCTAGTGTCAGGTCTCACTACGGTACTATATCATTTCTTTTTTATGGGTGTACAGCATGGTGCATTTGCTCTGCTAGGGGTGGATATGCACAATGGAATTGCTATAAGGACAGGTAATCGGAGCATGGGATAGGGAAAAGGGCTTAGAGAGGTCTAATTCGGGGTCGGTAGTTTTCTGTTGCTCATTCAGCTTGACGACATTATGGTTATGGGAATCATCCAGATACGAAATGACGAAACCAAATAGAGATATAAAAACAGCCAAAATCGAGGCACCCAAAAAGGCAGTTACACCTTGCAGTAGTGACAGCGAGTAAATCACCAACCAGCTTGCGTCTATCTGGCCACAACGGTAGATTGCATCAGAGACAAGCAACCGGGTGTAAGGTGCAAAGGTGTCAAGTTACCGAGTCCGGTGCGAGGTAGGACCGACCGGTGAACCTGAGGTCACGAAGATGCGGACGACGGCGTTAACAATACAAATGACGATAAAGTCCGGCAAATTCCTTGGCGCAATAGCTTTGTCACCACCATCAACGAACAGGCTAAACCATTAGAAGGCCCGAGAGAAGCCAAATGACGTCGAAGTCAATTGGTTGGGTTGTTGATCAACACACCCCCTCCAAAAGCGCTTTCCCTTCTACTGTAGGAGGACGAAGACGTGAAAGTGTGCATTTGATATCATCTGATAACGGCCTTTCATCCCGGAGAGCAGGTCAAGGCGTTATTACTGGCATGCGCAGGAAGTAGGAAAGGATGCCCCGGCGGCGGGTGGTCCGGCCTTAGCATGCTAATGCGAAAGTAATGGAGAATCTGAAGGGTCCTGCATGCGCCATGTTGTGCTGTAGCGCCAGAGCCCAGAGGGCTGGATTTGGAATCTTGAAGACTTTTGAGGAGCGGTGGATGAAAACGTCGACGGGACTCGGGAGGAGTGAAACAATGTCTTTTTTCACTCTGACGGTGAGGTGGAAGTGTTGGTTCCGTTCATTCAAGCAGTTGGCGTTGGAAATGGAGATAGATTGGAATGGAGCGCTTGGTGGGAACATCGAGACGGGAACAGCCTGGTACAACTGGACGGCCAAGTACCTCTACCTCTACCTGAAACTGCGCGTACTGATTGCAGACCTTAGCCTCAACCTCTCTGCTTCAGTTTCGGATTTTGGGCTCTTCAGTTTGATGCTTTTCGGAATGTCTATCGTCAACGGACATCAAAAGCTCCAGTTCCAAGCGGTCGGTTGAACATATGCAGTGAAATGAAAAGGAGCATGGGCGATGATGTACAATTACATAGGTGATCAGCGTGGATTGACATGCGCCTCGAAAGCAGCCAATAGCAGGGCAGCATCTTATTCATCATCTCTCAAGTCACCAACGAACTCGGAACTTGAAAGAAGGAGAGACAAGTCCCGTCATCATTTCTACTGTGTAGTAAAAAGTTCATTACGCAAGGCGCCTAAGCCTCCATATTCTTTTCCAACACTTCTCGACGACAACCCCTCCAACAATTTCTTGGTCAATCTTCGCTTTCCGCATAGCGTGCGCAACACGACGGATACCCGTAATTATCGGCCTTGCATGCTCTAGCAGGGGTCCCTAATCGCGCTGACTTCAGGCCCCGGATCCGCTTTCAGGCTTCACAAGTACCTTTGGCAGCAAATCCCGTGCTTGGGTACCTGAGCGGGTGCTACAACAAGATTACCTGCGATTGCGCCGACCCAAACAAAGGTCACCTTCATTTCAATCTCCACGCCCCCGTCAGACTCTGGCAAGGCCCAGCAAAACAAAAAACTCCGAGGCCCAGGCTTGACACCGTTGCCCTATCTCACCCTTTCCTCTTCGTCCCCTCTCCGTCTCCGACCCGTCATCAGCGATCCCTCACAAGTCCAGGTTTCTCCATGTTGCAAGACCGAACGACAACGACCGCCCGACGACCCAGGCACCACGTCGCCTTGTGAAAGAGAGCGAACTGAAGCTGCCGGACATCCCGTCAACCAACAATCTCTTCGACCCGATACCCCTGAATCAAAAACAGAAACAACTTGACCCAAAAAAATGAACGCCCTTCAGCAGAAATGCCGGCCCAAGCACCAGGTCCTGGTCCTCAAGTGCTACCCTCGAACCATTAAGGGCGCCGTCGATGTGAAGCCCAATTCGAGCGAGCTGAGCTACCTCCTGTTCTACTGCCAGTCGCGCCGCGCAAAAATCCAGAAAGTCGGCAGCTTCCTCGAGAAGAAGACTGCCAGTGACGTCTACCGCCAGAGGATAGGGTAAGCATATCTAAGCTTCATGCGATGCAACAAATCACCGACACCAACCCCTCGTCTCGTCGCACAACTTCTTCTGAAGGATACTAACGAGTGCATGCATACACCAAACAGTAACGTCCAGGTTACCCTTCAGATCCTCGCTGCCCTGATCGAAAAGTCCCCCAAGGACCTCCCCCTGTTTGCATCATGTGTCCTCAGCATCCTCGAACAGGTCCTCAAGTCGAGCGACATCACCATGGTCGAGTCTTCGATCCCGACCTTCCAGGCCTTTTGCGAGCACCATGACCCTACCTCGCTCGCCGCCGACCAGGCCTATTTCCGCCAATACGTCTCTGTCGTCCAGCAGTACGCCTCTCTCGCCTCGACACGGCCCGCGGCTGGAAAGGCAGTGCATAGTAAGCCTATCGCTCTGCGGTGGAGGAACGCCGGTTTGGAGGCCATTAGGAGTGTCGCCTCTTCCGACGCCCTCTCTTCCATGGTTGCCCGCCAGTACGATATCATTGTCCCCATGATTTTGGAGAACTTGTGGACGGAAAACGAAGACTTCCTCGACATTTTGCTGCAGAGAGCCGAAGGGGAAGACAACGTCGAGGACGCGCCGCTGTTGCGGAGGAGGACGAGCAATGCCACGGCCCAGGCATCTGAGACGAACAGCGGTGAGCCGGGCCCCAACCCCATCGCTTTCCTGGGGACCGCGGTAGATGTCGACAAGCTGGCGGAAGAAGATATCGGCGTCTTGGCCATGCAGTGCTTGCGACAGGTCTTTGTTGCGCCCAGCCGATCTCAGACGCACAACCCTACCATTGCTCTGCTCAGGTTCATCGAAGAGCGAGTGGATCAGAACGAACAGGTTATCAAGAGGGATGCTCATGGAAAGGACAATGGGTGGGCGGTCAAGGTGTTTTTGATGGCGGCTCGGTGGGCTCCGGTGGCGGACAGATTCACCATTCTCCTCACAGCCATTGAGGTGCTTGCGCAACGACCCCTGACCGACGACAACCTGGGACACCACAACATCCAGGCGGCCATGATCAGCGCTCTCTTGCGCTCGGACGTCAACCTGATCGGCTTGAGCGTCATGGACGTCCTTCTCAACCTTCTTGGCCATATGCAGAGGCTCGTTCAGATGCCAGGGGACCCGGATAGTATGAGGGTCGAGGAGGAGATTATTGGCACCAATGAAGGGGCTATAGGACAGCGCAGAGAGTTGCTGTTCAGGCTGCAACAGTGTATCGGCGACTTGGCTACCCACGTCTACTACGCCGACCAGATCTCGGACATGATCCAGACGATTTTGCTTAAGCTACGGCCGTCCAAGTCGTCCAGCCCCCCGAACTCCTCGCCAAACGGAGAGAGGTCGGAGAACGGGGCCGCTGAGGACCAGCCCCTCGAGTCTCTGTTCGCTCTTACTGTCGCCAAGATCGCGGCGCTCAGAGCCATCAAGGCGATCCTTCGGGTTGCCAACCCCCGCATAAAGATGAGCGGTGGCAACATCAACCTCTCCAGGAACCGCGTTCCCATCCAGACCTGGGATGGTACCCAATGGCTTCTGCGGGATCCTGATGGCCTCGTGCGCAAGGCATATGCGGATGCTGTCGTGACATGGTTGGATCGGGAGACCACCCCAGCAGATTCTTTGGCAAGGGACGAATCTGCCAGAGCAACGCTGAAGAACCGGGCTGTTCAGGAGGCCAATCTTGCTCGCCGGGTGGTCTCGAGCGCATCTGCTCGGGTGGACAAATCAGCAAAGGTGCCGCGCTCGCATTTCTTGCAGCTCCTTCACCTTGCTATTTACGATCATGCTTTGCAGTTTGTTGACTACGAGAATGATCTGGTGCTGCTCCACGTGCTCTTGGCTAAGCTTGTGAGCCAGTTTGGTATCAATGCTGCCAAGTTTGGTATTCCCATGATTTTCAGACTCCAAGAGGATATCCAAGAGGTTGAGACGCCCCTTGGCAAGGTCCGCATCGGCAGCCTGGTACATGGCTATCTCTGGACATTGACCGAGAAGTTCGATTGCGAAGGAACCGCTCCCGGGAGGGCGATCCATGGCGAGATCATCAGGCGCCGGAGCAAGAACTTTTGGGTCGAGGGCATCAACATCCCCGCTCCTACCGTTGATCTCGTGGGCACACCCGGTCAGGCACGCCCGCCACCGAAGATGAACATCCAGGATCTTGAGTCCGAGGCACTTTTGCCGTTCGATGAGCGCGCCCTCCTGGTGGACTGCGTCTGCACAGGCTACCAGGAACTGGTAACCTCGCCTCCTACAAGCCCGACCGCTAGTCCCGGTCGGAACTTTACCCACCCCATCCTCGGGTCGACGTTGAGCACGATCCCCAAGGCCGAGACCCAGCGGGAACTCCCACCCCAGTTCCGCGAGCTGATGCTCGGCGACTGGACGCGAGAAGCCGTGCTCGCCAACGCGCAAGCAGGAAGCAGCAAGACTGCCTCGCTCAACGGCTCGCGAGCAGGCACAACCGGTACCCACCGGAACACCGTCAACAACAACAACAACAACAACCGCCTCGGGGTAAACGGCGTGACCTCACCATACGCCAGCAACTCCAACCTGCGCCCTTCGTCTTCCCCAGCAGGCGCCAACGGCGTCCAAGTCGGCAGGACCCGCAAGACCAGCATCCGCAGCAACGCCGGCGGCTCACCCGCCCACTCCACCTACAGGGCCAAGGCCCAACTACCAGTCACGTCCGTGGAGCAGCTCAAGGCCGTGCTGTCCGGCCACCTCCAGCCCCCGCCGACATCGCACGGCATCGGACTCCAGCACTCTGATGATAGCGACGATAGCCTCGTCAGCTATGACATGGCGCCCAGCGAGCTGTCTTTCAACCCAGCCGCTGCCGGAAGCGGGCAGGGTTCTCCTGATAATACCAGTCAGGTCGCTTCCAGCCCGCCACGCCGTACATCCCAGGATCGTACTCAGCAGCTGAAGTTTGGAGGGCCTCTGGTACCAGGAGACAATGCCGTAAACGGTGAAGAGAAACCTGCTACCGCCGCCGGTGACGACGTCCCCAACGGCGCCGCCGCTAACCTCGGAGTCCCCGTCTCGCGAACTACTTCTCGAACTCAACATCAGGCTGCTGCGCACACCCTTCCCAGGCCATCGACCTCCTCCAAGGCGAGAAGTATCAAGAGCCGGGCGGGCTCTCGCGCGGGACCGATGTCCTCGTCGTGGCTGGGGGAGAAGCCTCCCGCTATGGACCTGGCGGCGCTGTTGAAGGGAATTGATAGTGCTTCGATTAGCGATTTTAAGAGTATGGGGACTGTGGGGAAGCCTCCTTACTAAACGACTTGGGAAGGGACTTCTCAATGATGGATGGATGGATGGATATGGGGTGAAAAAAGATATTTTTATATGGGGACGTGGTTCCTTTTTTTTCTTTTCGAGAGGGAGAGAGATTTATAGACTAACTTATTCTTTTTCATCATCTATCTAAATTTGATAATGGGGTTTGAGATTCTGGAGCTGGAGCAGGAGCAGGAAGAGGAATGGGAGATGGGAGATGGTGGGTTGGGGAGGAGGAAGGAGGATACGGAAGGAGGTATCGTTAGTGGGATGAGTTACTAGCGTTGCAAAAGGAATCTTTCATGTCTTGTTTGTTTGTTTATTCGGGGAAAGGGGCGCGCGCGCGCGTGGATGGGATGTATTTGTATACTCTATCTACCTACTTTTTCATGTTCTTTTCGTTGCCACGTTACCTTATCTCTTTTTTTCACTGACTTCACTTTGCTCATGACATTGAGCTGTCTTTTTCCTTTGTGCTAAAACCAAAACGGAAGTAGCTTTCCAAGTTATGTACCACGCTGAGCTACATTTCCTTTTTGTTGTTTCTGTTTTTGGGGAGATAGATAAATGAAGATAAAACAAGGAGATATGAATATGGAGGTGGTTCAAAAGTGTACTGCTTCGCGGGTACTTTTCATGTAACTAGATGTAGTACCAGAGACATTATGTTCCTTACTATAGAGAGAGAGAAGTAAGAAAGGTACAGAGATCCGTTCATATCCCATTTGATCTTAGGGGCATCTGGAGATGACAAAGGCAAGGTATCTCAAGTAAAAATGATAGTCCCAACCAATGTTTTACAATGTTCCATACAATGCTTTTATAGAGTCTATATGCCAGAATACCATATACAGCTTATACCTTTACAATACATACAATCCAGAAACCACAAGTCCACAACCTTCACCACACCACCTCTATCCATACAAACCCACCACGACCTCACACCCAAAGCCATACTATAGCTTCGCCTTCGCAGCATCAACGCTCGTCGCCCCCTGACCCGCACACAACAACACCGCACTACCAAGCTGCCTCCTCAGATCGACCTTTTCAACATCATGCGTATCCTCGACCTCACCCCACTGCGTCGTCTGCCAATCCACCTCCAAACTGACCGTCCTCGCCGCCTCCTCAATTCCCCACCTCTTTTTGTTCTGTGTCATCTCCTCCTCTTCCGGAGTCTGAACAACAGCATTCCCCCCATCCCCACTCCACTCCACCACCAATCTCGCAGCGACCAACAAACTCTTGCCCGCCAGCGCCGCCCTCTCCAGCGCCGCCAGCTCCCACGCGCTCAGACCTAACATCCACCCCTGCACCACCTCACGCGTGCCCGGTTCCTGGTGGCGGGGCATGATGCTCGTTTCGTCTAGCACCGGAACAATGGTAACACCCGGCCAGACGCGGGTGGTGAGGAAAGAAACGACGGAGCTATACGCTTCCTCTTGTACTTCGCGCAGCATATACCCGGCGTCGTTCCGCCCGTCTTCGGGGTGCGTGGGCACGGGCGCCCAGCAGAGGAGGGAATCGGTGTCGAGGTAGCGGAGCAAGACTTTTGTTATGGCGTTGCGGATGTCCGTCTTGCCTAGCGCGTCTTCGTCCGCGATGTCCAAAGCTCGGCAGACCAGCGAAGTCAAAGGGATGAGATGTTGCTTGGTAGCTTGTTGCGCAGACACGAGCTGGTCCCATTCGATTGCGAGCGCCGAAGCGAGGGAGGGCTTGGTAAGCGGGAGACGGATGATGGACTTAGTGTCGGGCCTGCGGAGCGGGCGCGAGTCGAGGTGGATTTCGTTCATGTCTTCTTTAGTCACGACGCTGACGAATTTCCAGAACCGCCGCTTGAGTCCGATGCCACCCGGTTCGGAGGAGGAGCCGGCGGTGGGGGGGAGGGTGGCGGCGCGCAGCATGGCGGCTTGTCGCTTGCGGCGGGAGATGCGCGACCAAGGGTCGGCGGCGGTGCCTTCTTGGATTTCAGGGATGGCGCCGCTGTTGCGGGTAGGAGGGTCGGAAGAGGTGCTGGAGGCGAACTCGGCGGCGGGCTTGGGAGGATCGGGAGGGGGACCGGTTCCGTAGACGGGTACGACTTTGGCTTGCTCGGGTGGGCTGGAGTGGATCGCGCGGGCGCTGTTGCGGTAGGCTAGGAGGGTTCGGGAGGAGGGAAGGATGGCGGCGCGCTGGCGGAGGAGAGGAGCGGCCAGGCGCATCCGCATCGCGGCGGCGGCGGCGGGCGTCATGGTGTTTCGGTCTGCTTGTTTCGAGCTACCTGCGGGAGGAAGAGGGTGAATAAAGCTTTGGTCGAGGAAAAAGCAAAACGTAGCCGCTCGTCTGGAATCGGGCAGGGTGGTTATTGGGCGGTAGTTGTTGCTGTGGCCGGAGCTTGTCGTCGTCGGTGGATACTGCTGGCGGAAGAAGATCGTCGAAAAGAATAATTTGGAGCTCCCGAACGGGACGAGGCCGATCGCAGAGAATGGAACATTTTCGCCAAGACTTTGGCGCAAGTCAACACGGCCGGGTCCCCCGCTCCGTCCCGCATGTTTGTAAGCGCGGGCCCGCACTCCACTTTCCCTGCGCCGGTCCCCCACCGGAGCGGTGCACGGTGTAATGGTGGGGTCAGCCGTCCCGGTGGATCATGATTCCGATAAGCTTCAATGACATCACTGACCTTATCGGTGTTATCAGTTATCGCGGCTCATCGTTCACAGCATTAACTGATTCAGAGCTGTGAACGACAGTGTGTAGGATATGATGAAAATTATGTATTGAGGCTGTTAATGGAAAGCCACCTGGGTACCATAAAACGCATTTCACTGACCGAGTTACCCATAAGCGTCCGGTATCCTAATATCAACCGACATACTACAGGATGATTCTCGCCGGCAATGACTACAATTAGCGCCTAGAGATCATACACCTTACGAATACTCAAAGATTAGAACATAATCGACCTTAATTCCAATATTGAGAGCAATTGTAACCTCATTTCTTGGACCACAGCCCTCAAAATTGAAGTAAGATCTAGTTCTTATCAATCTCCCCCATCCTCTTCAGGTTCCTATCCGCCAGAGGCAATTACCAACCAACCCGCTCCTTTCCTTTTACACTTATCCATTGCCCGGCAGCCTACCGGGCCACCAACGCCGGGCCGGGTTCATAGCCTGCCTTTTTCATCATATCTTCCAACACCTCCGAATGGGACAAATCGTCAACCAGTTCGACGAAGCGCTCAACAGACCAAAGGACAACCTACCCGTTCGATTCCCGACGACGGCAATATCTTCGACGAAAGGGTATGCCTAACCTCCTCCGTCGGGCTATCGACGGCCCCCTTTCCTCTCTCTCTATCCCCCTTCAACCTCCACTCTTTACTAACACAATCACGATACGGCAACATAGAACACGGCGATAATCCGATGGCAGTTTGAACCGTTGAGGAGGGGGCGGTGCGGGTCCTGGGTATGCTGCAGGACCACTATTTCATCTAGTTTGTGGCCGGGTCCCTTTCACGACCTCCGCCACTTTGAAAGAATCAGTTGAGGACCCGAATCCACTACACAGTCTTTTGCGGACTCACAGTAACGAAATAATAACTTATCCTCCAAAGACGTCCCGGACACTACATCCTAGATCGACCAGGAAGCCACGAGCAATGCCATTGCGAGAATGAAGGCTTCCCTTGTAAGCCTTAAAATAGGGCAGTGCCTCGCACAAACCACCTCCTCAATTGGACCACACCTCCGGTTTGTCCACACAGACGGTCTTGCGAATTGTAGAGGATTACGGCCTTTCGCTTACGTTGCTAACTGGAATCAACAATCTGGTTTCTTCGTCTTGTATAGATGTCTTCTGGGTCTTCTGGGCTTCACGGCGAGCAGCCTTTTGACCACGCTCGACTTCTGCTGTTCCGAGCCCCTCAGAACCACGCTTGCGAGCGGCTGGCCGGGCACTCTGCTGAAGAGCAGGGGCTGAAAGATTTGGGAAGAGGAGCGCTGAAAGGGGCAATGCTTGTCCTGCTAACACTGGTGAGGGTGATGAACGTTCGAAGTGGTTATTTTGCAGTCGTAGGGGTGAACTGGTGAGGTGAACCAGCAGAGATGATGATTGCTTCATAGTCGGACTGTGTGGGCATTCCGTGTCCTCATCGTTAAACCATGACGGCGGCGGACTAAGCGGTGACATAGGCGGCGATTGCTTCATGGTCGGAGTGTGAGGACACTCCATGTCCTCATCGTTGAACCATGACGGCGGCGGACTAAGCGGTGACATGGGCGGCGAGCCTGGTGACACTTCTGGTAATCCGGAAGGAACATGGCGGATATCTGCAGCCTTCTCGCTCTGGTTAATCGGTGTGAACTTTGTCGCCATTTTGGTTTTTCCTGATGAAGTTTCTCGACTGGAAAGATGCGAGGGATGAGAACTGTTCGTGTTCTGGACGGTTGGTCTGGTTTTGCTCTTCAAACTCTGGCCAGTTTGGCAATGAGCTTTCAATTGAGGGCCCGAGTTCGAATCTTCTCTTCCACTTGTGATGAATCAATTTTTCCTGGAGATTGCTTCTGACCGTCAGGTTGGTCGGGTTCGTGGGCGTGAAAGGGAAGAGAAGCAAGTCGCAGGGAAACATCGATGCGTTCACTCCTTCCCAGTGCGATGGGTCACGGTAGAAGTATCATTATCGCAAGGAAAGAACACACTGCTGAAATGGTCGGGAGGGCAAGTCAGAAGGGGATCAGCGTAGTTGCCCTGACAGATGCATAGCTTGATCTCGCTCTCACCGATGCAATTGTCCGTAGGTAGTACTTACAAGTGCACATATCCGGATAATCCATGGAGCTTTGCTTCGCCCATATGACATAGTCGGTGATGAATCCAGCTTAACACATCTGGAGTACCGGAATCTCAGTCCTGGTGAGCACTATCACGTATTTCGTCGTCCTCAACCAAGATGTGCTAACAGAGGTGCTTTTTCCGGAACAATGTTGCCAACCAAACGGAAGCATGTAAGTGACGGTTAAGTGCGGCCTGTGGTTATTAACTCCGCAATCAAATATAAGCTTACAATTCAAAGCGTGGTTGCACAGCGTTTGGTGATGGACGGCAATGGTCCGAAGATGGAGCTCGAATCCATCATCCACGGGTTACGATCCTAGCACAACCGCGTAACAAAAGTTCCATAGACGAAACATTTGTTGAGGCGGCCGTCAATCACGACAATCGGCACGCCGAGGGTTGACATTTCGAGAGGAAGTGCTCAAACAACACGGAGGCTTTGTATTTCAAATCGACATGTCGGCGCCTGGCACGGCGGTGGAGTTGTGTTGTGACAAAGAATCCGGTATTCCGGTTGATGCAGAGGAAAGTTGAGATGAACCGCACTCGGACACTTTCTCAAACGAACAACGAACTGTGTGGGTCATTGTCCCTAACAGCTCCGCATAATGGATGCCGTGCGGGGTAGTTAGCGATGCGGTGACGGTCTCGCCGTCTCTCGGTCCCTCGGTTTACCCTTTTCCAGTCAACGAAAACAGACATGGCAAAGACTAAAAGACAGAGTATAGTGAGGGCATCGTGAGATGGAAATCTTGCTGTCGTTGGTACCAGAAGTGGTGTACCTAGTGTACATGGACGAAATAGGAAGAGTGGGGCTGCTTTCCCCAGATCGAAACTCGGATAGCCGAGGACTTGGGGAAACTGATGTGGGGAAGTGGGGATACGGCACCTAGAAGCGGAAAGTTCAGTGCGGAGTTTGGTTAGCACTCTTCCGTCCAACTGCATCATGGAGAAGCCCGTCAATCGTGGACCATTGACATCCAGCCGCGGCCAAGACTCGGGGAGATGGCGGAAAGGATTCGGTGGTGACGGGACTGGTGGAGGTGGAGGGCGACTGAATGGGGGATGGGCGCGGAAAAGGCGCGCGATGGATTCCTTTTTCCCCTCTTGTGCCCTTTCTCTTTTCTTTTACCAATCTCCCTCTTCCTCCTTCAGTCTCTTCTCGCATTCCCAGGTCCCTATCGAAAAACAGCCACCAGACTGAACTCCCCTCCTCCTGCCATTGTCTACTCACCAACGCTTCAAAATGGTCTTCTATCCTCCTCCCTGGGTCCCCAAGCTCCCCTTCGGTACGTACCAGCCCAGCCATTCATTACCGGTTGCTTCGCGCCTCTATACGTGCTTCAACTAACGACAACTAGACCCTCCCGACTCGGTCACTATTGGCGAGTTTATGAAAAATGAGGTCTACGGCCGCCGCCCCATCGACAAGAGCAGGAACCCTTGGACATGTGGTCTTACCGGCAAGACATATACCGCGAAGCAGACCTTCGAAAGGACAGAGCTCCTTGCAAAGGCCCTCCATAAGATTATGGGATGGGAGCCCAACGCCGACTTGCCCTGGGACAAGGTCATCTGCGTCTTCTCCTTCAACACCATCGACTACGTTTCCGTCCTCCACTCCGTCCATCGCTTGTCTGGCATCGCAACTCCTGCCAACGTCGCATACAACGCCAGTGAGCTTGAGCACCAGCTTCGCTCTTCGGGTGCAAAGTGCCTGTTCACATGTCTGCCCGTCCTAGAGACCGCCCTCAAGGCCGCCAAGGCCGTGGGCATTCCCGAGGACAGGATCTTCATCATGGATCTCCCTCACCATTCCAAGAGGCTTCCCTACAAGACCGTCGACGACCTCGTTGAGCTCGGCCGCTCCGTACCCGACCTCGAGCCGCTTCAATGGACCAAGGGTCAAGGCGCGCGCCAAACCGCCTTCCTCTGCTACTCGAGCGGCACCTCCGGTCTGCCGAAGGCCGTCATGATTTCCCACAAGAACGTGATTGCCAACACGATGCAAATCTGCATATTCGAAGAACACGGTCGCAAGAAGAAAGGTGTCGAGACACAAGTCGAGCTCGGATTGCTACCCTTCAGCCATATCTACGGCCTTGTCGTGGTCGCTCACTCTGCCATATGGCGCGGCGACGAGGTCATCGTTCTACCCAAGTTCGAGTTTAACGAATTCCTCCAGGCCATTGAAAAATTTAAGATCAACTACCTCCCTCTGGTACCCCCCATCGTCGTTCGTATGTTGAGCAGCAGGGATACTGTCAAGAAGTTCGACTTGAGCAGTGTCCGCCACGTCTTTACGGGTGCCGCCCCTCTTGGAAAGGAGACACAGGACGAGTTGCGCAAGCTGCTCCCCAAGTGGAGGGTTGGCCAAGGATATGGCTTGACGGAGACGTCGACCGTTGTCTGCGCGACAAGTGAGCATGATATCGTGCAGGGCACATCAGGCTCTCTGGTCCCTGGAGCAAAGGCCAAGGTCATCGACCAGGATGGGAGAGAGATTACAGAGTACGGAAAGCCTGGAGAGCTTCTCGTCCAGTCGCCGTCCGTTACTCTTGGATATCTCGACAACGAGCGTGCCACCAGCGAGGCGTATGTCTTTGACGAAGACGGAAGGTGGATGCGGACGGGAGACGAGGTCATTGTGACCAAGTCGCCGGCGGGATACGAGCATATCACTGTCGTTGACCGTCTGAAGGAGCTGATCAAGGTCAAGGTACGTACAGTAGATTCCACCACACTCCCAAAGTTTTTATCCCAAGTACTGACATACGATACTTTCAGGGACACCAAGTTGCGCCCGCCGAGCTAGAAGCCCATCTCCTCGCCCACCCCGCCGTAGACGACTGCGCTGTCATTGCTGTGCACGACGATCGCGACGGAGAAGTGCCAAAGGCCTTTGTTGTGACACCCGCTTCCATGTCGTCCCGCCCTGACGCGGAGATCGCGGCTGAGATTGTGAAGCATGTGCAGGAGCACAAGGCCCACTACAAGTGGCTCAAGGGAGGTGTCGAGTTCATCGATGCTATTCCCAAGAGCCCAAGTGGAAAGATCCTGAGGCGCTTGTTGAGAGATAAGGATAGGGAGGCTAGACGGGCTCAGGGTGCTAAGCTCTGAGCGAGGAAGCAGTTGGTTGAAATATTTTAATGAAGGCGCTTTTGGGGAGGTCATGCCGTTGGATACCTATGAGATGCTTGATGTCGGGAAGAAATGCGTCGTTTAAGATATCCAAGTAGTTAGTGTTGTGATGATGCCATCAAATACCAGAGTTGTGGACAAAATGACTGATCCCCTTCGTCCCTTTTTACGAGATCATTTGCATCAAGTAATGGAATTTCAGAAACCGGTTGCTATTAATAACATTTAGATAAGCTGTTGCTCTCTTTAAGGTTGGATGGCCATTGTACGAGTTTTGTGTAGGTCGAGATGTTCGGATGGAGTGGGAACTGCCAATGCGCGCTCAGACTGCCAAAAGGTCATGTCGTCATAGGCTGCGCTGTCCCGCAACAACATCAGGATCCTACAAAATAATAACTATGATTACCAAAGGCAAGGAATATCCAAAAGCCATCCCTATAAAACACATCTCGTCCATCGATCAGTCTCTTCTAGATTTCTTGGCTGCATCCCCTTTTCGGAACACGGCATTGACTCTTCACTACCAAACTTACACCAACTTAACCATCTCCCTAGGACCCACATTTCACTTACACACACAATGTCATTAAGCCGCCACGTAAGTTTGAGCCTCAACACTCGGCTTTATATCGAGTTTTTAACTTACACATGCTCTATAGGTTGACCCCGAGGAGATCGTTAATCACCTCAAGGACAACAAGCTCCAAGAAAAGGCCAGTAGTAGCCAGAGGCAGAACCACCTTACACCCTACACCAGTTCCTACGCCAGCCAGGAAGACATTCCGAAGTACAAGATCCCCGAAAATGGCACTCCAGGAGACACCGTCTACGCCATGCTCAGGGACGAGCTGGACCTCGACGGCAAACCAAATCTCAACATGGCCAGCTTCGTCAACACCTACATCGAGGAAAACGCCCAAAAGCTCTTCGTCGAGAATCTAGGCAAGAACTTGTCCGACAGCGACGAGTATCCCGCCATGATCTCCTTCAGTGAGCGCTGCGTCAGCATCCTCGCCCATCTCTGGGGCGTCCAGAAGGGCGAAAAAGCCATCGGCACCGCCACCGTCGGCTCCTCAGAAGCCGTCCACCTCGGCGGTTTAGCCATGAAGCGTCGCTGGCAGGAGAAGCGCTGGGCCGAGGGCAAGGACGCCTACAAGCCCAACATCATCATGGGCGCCAACGCGCAAGTCGCTCTGGAAAAGTTCGCCCGCTACTTCGACGTCGAGGCCCGCATCCTGCCCGTCTCGGCCAAGAGCAACTACTGCCTAGACCCAGCCCTAGTGAAAGACAACCTGGACGAGAACACCATCGGCGTGTTCATCATCCTAGGCAGCACCTACACAGGCCACTACGAGCCAGTCGAAGAGATCCACAATATCCTCGACGAGTTTGAAGCTAAAACGGGCATCGACATCCCCATCCACGTCGACGCCGCCAGCGGGGGGTTCGTCGCCCCTTTTACCTACGCGAAGACAGGTGGACAAAAATGGAACTTTGAGCTTCCCCGCGTCAAGTCCATCAACGTTTCGGGCCACAAGTACGGGCTGGTCACGCCCGGAGTGGGATGGATCGTCTGGCGCGACGAGTCGTTTTTGCCCAAGCATTTGATTTTCGAGCTGCACTATTTGGGGGGAACCGAGTACAGCTACACGCTCAACTTCTCGCGGCCGGGCGCGCAAGTGATTGTGCAGTACTATAACCTCATCCACCTCGGCTTTCAGGGGTATCGCGATGTGGTGGAGAACTGTCTGTCCAACGCAAGACTGCTGTCCAAAGCGCTTGAGGCGACGGGGTGGTATACTTGCGTTAGCGACATTCATCGGCCGCCGCAGAAGCAGGCTTCTGTGACTGCTGGGTCTAGCGGTGACGAAGGAAAGAACGAGCAGAGCTCCGAAAGCCAAAACGATGACCAAAAAGCCGAGCGCGAAGAGTCCAAGACCCATGCTTCCGAGTCTTCATCATCAAAAGACGCCCCCAAGGACAAAGACCGCGAAGAAACCTCCGCCGACTACACCCCCGGCCTCCCCGTCGTCTCGTTCCGCTTCACCGATGAATTTCAAAAAGAATACCCGCACGTAAAACAAGAAACCGTCTCTCTCCTGATGCGCGCCCGGCAGTGGATCATTCCCAACTACGCGCTGCCGCCCAACGAGGACCAGACGGAGATTTTGCGGGTGGTGATTCGCGAGTCGTTTTCGCTTGATCTTATTGATAGGCTTGTTACGGACTTGGTGTCGGTTACGGAGACGCTGATGGAGAATGATGAGGTTGATTTGAGTGTCTTGCAAGGGCATCAGGGTGGACGGAGGAAGCCAGTTACGAA
Organism: Neurospora sp. CHS-2018c; assembly: GCA_009806235.1. Lineage (NCBI taxonomy): Eukaryota > Fungi > Ascomycota > Sordariomycetes > Sordariales > Sordariaceae > Neurospora > Neurospora sp. CHS-2018c. The sequence goes on from RAPC01000018.1 coordinate 427,058, forward strand.
GGAGGATAAGAGGAAGCAGAAGGAGGAGAGGGAGAGGGAGGAGAGGAGGGGGGAGGAAAGGGGGGAGGAAAAGGGGAAGAGGGAGGAGAAGAAGAAGGAGGAAAAGAAGGAGAAGAGGATGGGGAAGGGGATTCATAGGAGTGTTTGTTAAGCTGGGTCTGAGGTAGGCGAGATAAGGACGACAGACATTGTCGTAATGGTAGACTGTAATTGATCGTATTGTGATTGCATAGGATGTCAATAGTCAGGCTTGGTTTGATAGTGTCCAAGTGAGTTGAAACAACCACCAAAAAAAATGTTACCGACGACCGATTCGAACGCACCACCTCTCCAGACCCAACAAAAAGAGACAAAAAACAACAACCGCTCGTTCAGAGCAATGGTGAACCGTTTGAATCTATTTGATTTCTTCTGTCGACTGGAGTGTTCCCAGATACCATGTAGGTAGACCGGCTAGTAGGTAGTGAAGACCCCTCTACGTGTCTTAGCACACACCGTTCCCGATCCGGACAGGTAATAGATTTTTGAGTTTTGAGGACTCAAACGGTAGACCACTGTGCCATCTGACCAAGCGGTTGTTGTTGGAAAGAGGGACCAACCAGGTGCCTTAAATGGTCATTAGCGGTTGGCAAGAAATCGGATGAAGGAGTGGCAGGGAAGGTACGGCAGGTGCGGCCGGCAGCTCGCCCTGTCCCTGGTACTCGGAGCTCAAGGAATTCAGTTGAGGAAGTGACGATGGACTGTACCTACTTGACATACTTTGGTGCTCAATCCACCGTCCTCCATCATCGTCATCGCATTCCCAGCCTCAGCATGCTTATTACCTCCTCTTATCCCGACCTAAACGAATCCTCAACCACCTAGAACCCCCAAACACTCACAATGTCGCTTCTCAGACCAGACCGTCCCCCAGAACGTCCCAAATCCCCCCTCATCCTCGCTCGCGAAGCAGCCGAGGGCAAATCCAGAGTCATGAGCATCGATGCCGAAGCCGCCCGCACCCGCCTCGCCTTCGACAGCATGGGCTTCGACTTCAAGCTCTAGTACGGCAACGACGGCAAGGTCCGACTCAACATCACCAGACAGCAAGGAACCTCACCCGACAGGCGCCTCAACGTACCCGTACCCCTACCAGGAACCAGAACCCCCGAGTCCTCCATATCCGGGATATCCACCCCTACGAACGCACCCTCTTCCCGATCAGCCACGCCAACGCCCACGCAATTGCAACCACAACCGCAACCGCAACCATTCCTCTCCTCAGGCCGAGGCACAAGACTAAACATCGTCATGCTCGCCGTAGGCTTTGCCGACGACGTGCGCCACTTCACCGCCGTGGCCGTCTGGCTGCGCGACAAGTTCGGCCATCGCATCAGGGTGGCCACGCACCCGGACTACCAGGCGCAAGTGGAAGGGTGCAGGCTCGAGTACTTTAGTCTGGGTGGCCGCTGCAAACAACATGGAGGACAATACGGAGGCGGGTGTGGTGACTATGATGCTTTTGGGGCCCAGGAATGGATCAAGTCTCGCGGGCCGGCGGAAAGGGAAAGATGGAAGGAGTCGGTGTATGCGATGCTGGAGGACTCGTGGAGGGCGTGTGTTGCGCCGTTTGGTGATGGAAGCCCGTTCATTGCGGATGCGATTGTGGCTTGCCACAAGGAGTTTGCGCATCTTCATTGTGCGGAGAAGTTGGGTGTTCCTGTTCATGTTCTGTCTCGGTAAGTGGTGAGTTTGGACACTGATGGCTTCTGATGCTAATGTTGTGATATAGATGGCCCTGGAGCCCAACCCGCAGTTTTCCTCATCCTCTAGTATGTGTCAAGATCTGTGAAGCCAAACGGAGCCTGGCCAACCTCTTCACGTACAGTATCATGGAAATTATGCTTTGGTGCGAAACAGGTGAGACAATCAACAAGTTCAGAGCAGAGGTCCTAGAGCTTGACCCGATAGACTTCCTGACTGCAGTCGGCATGCGACACCGGTTGAAGATACCAACTACTTACTTTAGATCTCGCACCCTGAGAGAAAAGCCCGAGGACTGGGAGCGTCACATATACTCTTTTGGCTCGTTCGAGGAGACAGCAGTTTTCGTCCATCGCCGGCTGCTTGAAGACTGCCAGCCCTGTTCACTTGTCAGTGGAGAGCTTGCGTCCTTGATGGCAAGGACAAAGTATACTCCAGTTCCTCTATCGCCCATCAGCGCAGTGGCCGTTGTTCTTGGAGGAGCCTCGGAGATTGAGGAGCTGCAACCGTAGGTTTCCCTTGCATATCTTTCCCTTGCCGCCAGTAACCAGCTTCCCTACCTAGATATCACTCCAGAAGATGGAGACTTTCGAAGCCTCGGCCGGACCTCAATCCTGATACCGTTTCAGGGGTCCAGAGGAACATTGTTCTGGGTCATCTAAGCCAGATTTCGCCCATTGTCATCACTGAAATCCTTGCCAAGGACTTCTCCCGAATTCATGGGCATCCTTACAGCAACAGCTCGGGAGACATCAATGGCTGGCAAAGCGGAATACTTGCTGCAGGACGAGTAAGCTACGCGTTCTCTTTCGAACTGTTATGGCAGTAGAGGCACTTACCACATCACTAGAAACTCAGCCAAAACCTCTGGGTCGGTCTCTCCGGTGTTTTCACCAGACCCATCGCAGGCGCGCGCGAGGAGGGAACGGTCGGGTTCCTCAAAGGGTTTGGTCAGGGCCTCGGCGAGCTGGTGATGAAGCCAACGACAGGCGCTCTCGAAGCCCCTGGGTTCATCTTTCTCGGTTTCTACCGAGAGCTGGAGAAGCTGGGCAAGGCAGATATCGAGGCTCAGATTGTCATGGGCCGCCTGGCGCAAGGAGAGGAAGAATATGTGAAACTGCGAAAGAGTGAGAGACAACGGATCGTGACGGCCTGGCGCGTATGTGAAGCCATGGCGAAGGGGGCGGCAAAAGATGCAAAGCGTTGAGCTGGCCTCCTCAGGGATATAGCCTAGATAATATCACCACCTTTCGCTTGTTGTTGGTCTCCCAACTTGCCATGTGCAATTCTCATGAAACATCATGATCTTGCCCGCTGCCCATGAGATAACACCGATGACCGCCCGGACCAGGGGCATCATCCCAACTTCCCATCAGCCGAATGGCAAACTCCAAACTCCCGAGGGCTACGTAACTTTGCTATCACGCACCTCCTTGCCGAGCCTACCCATCGTCCTTACAAGTGTATGATTGTTATCACACACAAAAAGCGCCGAGACTAACAGCCGGCTCCGTCTTCGGGGCTCCGCCCTCGCCCAGGCCCGCCACGGAACTGGAACCACACTGGAGCCGCTGGAGTTGCTGGAGACGTTGGAGCTCACGGGGGCGGAGATGGGAATGGAGTCAAGTATGGATTGCCCGTGCATCACTGCGGAGATGGACCACCGCTTGGGGTAAAGCCTGGGGAATCTGGGTGGACTCGGTGGAATTTCCCCCTCTTCAACGTGCTGATTGCAGGCAATGCCCCTCGAGATACTGGAGATACAGCGTCCACAGGGCTCCCAAGCAGCGGAAAGCAAGGAATATGACTCGTATTGACAGGTTTGACAGCCTGCGCCCGCCTGTCTCCCCGCCTGCGGCAGCGGGCGAACATGCCAAATATGCGTGGGGAGAGCTCCTCAGACTCCGTCGCGGCGTGGGCAGTGTGGGCAGAAAGGGGAACAACCTTGGGGGAACGGGGTGCTGTTTGGCTGCACAAACGTCATATGGAGAAAAGAAAGGCAAGAAAAGGAGGGGCCCCGTGTTTTGGGGTGGAGGATATTGTGGTTCCTACATGTATGTAAGGGAGGTGAGGGGAAAGCAAAGCATGTGAGGAGAAAGGGGGTTTTGTTTTGTTTGGGTCTGTGATTGTTCTCCCGTCTTTTTTTTTGTCTTCGTGGAAAAAAGAGAACAAAAACACCATGAGAACCTCGATGGATACCTTCCACATACATATCAACGCCGAAAAAAGTCCAACGAGGCTCATGATGAGGCTCAATCGCCCTTTCAGCTGTCCTGCCGTCTTACATAACCCTAGCCGATCTTTTCTCAATGGGCGGACGGTGAAAGGCGAAACGTCGCTGTCGTAGTGAGATGCCTCTCTGGGCTTAGTGGCATCTTCTTTCCTCTTGCAAGACCGATCACAAGATGTAACACTGGCCAGCGCCGACACCTCTCTAGCCAGTCACCAGCCAGCGCCCGACCGAATGTGGGGAGAACAGGTTCGGCAGACCGCGGTAAAACACGCTGGTCGACCAATTCAAGCTCTTCCGTCTGAGCGACGGCGGCCACGGTCGAACCGAGTTGGAGTGCTACTAGTCAACCCCGCGCCAAGTGTCCCCAGGCCGAGAAGGTACACGCTGGTGTTGGCTCGGCGTGTTAAGCCGAGCGAGAGTGAAAAGAAACATAAAAAGTCTCTTGGCTTCGACTTTTCTGTTTGTGCGGGCCACCTCACTCCCTTTCTTCTTCTTCTTCTTCTCCTCCTCCATCAGCTTCTTCCTTACCTCTTCTTAAAACACCATAATGTCTGCTGTCAACCGCGGTTTGCGCCAGGCGTCCAAGCAAGTGCGCCTATCCCAGCGTGTGAGCAACCTTAGCTGCACCAGATCCGCCGGTCTCCAGTCTGCCTTCAGACTCCAGAACTCCTCCTCCACTTCCACTTCTGCTCTCCCCAACACCCGCACCAGCAGCTTCTCTACCATGGCTTCCCTCCAGTCTGCCGCTCCCGGCGTCACCCCCTCGCCCGCCCACCACAAGGGCTATGACCCCGAGATCACCGACATTGCCGACTATGTCCTCAACAAGAACATTGACTCGGAGCTTGCTGTAAGTTGCTGTCTCCTCTTCCGTCCCTTCCGGTCAATTCATCTCAAAAAGCCCTCAATCGCAAAGGAGCTATGAGATGAACCGGTTATAAACATCGGACGGAAACCTACACGCACAAAACACCATATGCTAACCACCAATGTCCACAGTTCGACACTGCCAGATGGGTCTTCCTTGACACCCTTGGCTGCGGTCTTGAGGGCCTCCGCTTCAAGGAGTGCACCAAGCTCCTCGGTCCCACCGTCCCCGGCACCGTGGTGCCCAACGGCCCCAAGGTCCCCGGTACCCCCTACCAGCTCGACCCCATCAATGCTGCCTTCAACATTGGCACCATGATCCGCTGGCTCGACTACAACGATTGCTGGCTCGCTGCCGAGTGGGGCCACCCCTCTGACAACCTTGGCGCCATCCTCGCCGTCGCCGACTGGATCACCCGTACCAACAAGGCCGGCGGCAACCTCGCCAACGGCAAGCAGTTCAACGTCCGTGATGTTCTCGAGGGCATGATCAAGGCCCACGAGATCCAGGGCTGCCTCGCTCTCCTCAACTCGTACAACAAGGTTGGTCTCGACCACGTCGTCCTCGTCAAGGTCGCCTCCACCGCCGTCGTCTCCAAGATGCTCGGCCTCAACGAGAAGCAGACCGCCGACGCCATCACCCAGGCCTGGGTTGACGGCCAGTCCCTCCGCACCTACCGCCACTCCCCCAACACCATGTCCCGCAAGTCGTGGGCTGCCGGTGACGCCTGCCAGCGCGCCGTCAACCTGGCCCTCAAGGTCCTCAAGGGCGAGCCTGGTGTCCCCACTGTCCTCTCCGCTCCCGTCTGGGGCTTCTACGACGTCCTCTTCAAGGGCAAGAAGTTCGAGTTCCAACGCCCCTACGGCAGCTACGTCATGGAGAACGTTCTCTTCAAGGTCTCCTACCCCGCCGAGTTCCACTCCCAGACCGCCGTCGAGGCCTCGGAGAAGATCCACGCCCAGCTCAAGGCCATGGGCAAGTCCGCCGCCGACATCAAGGAGGTCACCATCCGCACCCACGAGGCCTGCATCCGCATCATCGACAAGCAGTTCAAGCCCATGGACAACTTTGCCGACCGCGACCACTGCATCCAGTACATGTGCTCCGTGATGCTCACCTTCGGCCGCCTTACCGCTGGCGACTACACCGACGGTTCCGAGGCCGCCACCTCGGAGCTGGTCGAGTCCCTCCGCAAGAAGATCAAGTGCGTTGAGGATCCCCAGTTCACCGCCGACTACCACGACCCCGCCCTCCGCACCATCAGCAACGGTCTTACCGTCGAGCTCAACGACGGCACCTTCCTTGACGAGGTCGTCGTCGAGGCTCCCCTCGGCCACCGTCTCCGTCGCGAGGAGGCCAAGCCCCATATCCTGGCCAAGTACAAGCGTCACTTGGAGCCCCACTTCAGCGCCGACAAGGTTGAGAAGCTCGTTGCTCTCGGCCAGAACCCCAAGGAGTTGGAGGCCATGTCGGTTGATGAGTATGTTGACCTTTATGTCAACGAGAAGAGCGAGTTTGTTCAGTAAATGGCTTGCTGGTTGGAGCAGAGATGGAAAATGATGGGAGGTGGTGCATTATATAGAAGCGATCTTTGGTGTGCTTAGAATGGCGTGAAATGAATATACCATTTTTCTTTTTTTGGTTCATACATATCGTTATGGTTCCTATGCTGGCTGGTGATTCTGAGTGATTGCCCGTGTACTGGATTCTCTCTTGAAAGTGCGCTGTTAGATCTCACCTCATGTTCAAAGACGGGCATTGTTACTGGGACTGATATGGTTATCACCTAGAACTAGCAGATGCTTATACTAGAAAAAGACCTTACGGATGACGACCCCCTAACCAGTTACGACAACCAAAAATACGCAATGAACCAACTCCCTAAATCTGCGGACCTAGTAGACTAAAGAACAAAAGACAAAAGACGGCTACGCCCTTCATATGACCTGCAATACCCCACGCACAATCCGCAGTAAGTATACCTCTAAGATGCCTCAACAGTGTAAAGAAAACCCGATAAAGGGGGTAAGATAAATATTGATGTAGTTCTTCCTCCCGGATTTAACCGACGTTCTTGCCCAACGATTCCTAACCGTCAAACTCGACGCCCACCACCTTAGCCGTCACACCCCCGCCATTACCACTCGCTTCACCTGCTCCTCCCAAATTACCACCTTGTTGCAGTTGAGCCTCAGCAGTAGGATCACTAGCCTCCGCATCCGCCCCCGTCAACAAATCTCTATCCGAACTCCTCACGCCACCCCTTGTATCCTCCAACGCTGACCCTCCCGCGCCGCCAGACCCATTCCCATTCCCACCAAGCGACAAGCCCTCAACAGGCCCACCATCATCCTCATCATCATCTTCATCATCGCCGCCGCGATTCGCGCCGCCCGGCCTCTGCTGCCCAGCCTGCAGCGCATTCTTCTCCAACTCCCTCTGCGCCTCCTCCATGCGTCTCCTCACTTCCGCCGCGACACGCATCCCGTCCGTGACGATATTGTCCAACACGCCTCTTAGACCGCGGCCGGCACCTGCACCACCGCCGCCTTGCTGGTTGTTTCCTCCGCCGGCACCGGCGCCGAAGAAGCCGATGTTGGAGAAGGTGCTCCCTAGACCGCCGACGCCGTAGGAGGACGAAGCGTTGTTGGAAGAGTTGCCGCTAGACATGTTGATGCCCTCGACGAGGTGGAACGAGCACGGGAAGGAGGACTCGAAGAATTGCTCGAGGAGCTCATCGGCTAGGACGACCATGCGGAAGGTGGGCAGGGTGATGTGCAAGGGATTGTTGGGGTCGAGGGCGATGTTGGCCTTTTCCGACTGCTGGCGCGAGACGCGGCGGCGGTGGTCCTCGTCGTTGTTGGAGATGGAGGAGGGGGCCGTGGATGGGTCGAGGTGCAAAGAGGAGGGCGGTTGCAGGCTCGACGTGGCGGTGTCGGTGTCGGAGCGCTTGGCTGGGCGGGGGTTGGTGGTTGGGGAGTCCATGGCTAGGAGATCGTCATCGTTCTCTTCGTCGAAGTCGTCGTCATCGTCGCCGATGGCAAAGGCATCCGGGTCTGCCAGCCCTTGGGCGGCATCGTCATCATCAATGGAGATCAGGTTGTCTGCCTGACGGGACGACGCCTGCTGTTGTGCTGGTTGCTGGCTGTTTTGGTTATTGGGATGGTCTGGGTCTGCGTACTCGAAGCATCTCCTGATAAATGCACTGACGCTCCCGAGGAATCTCTCGTTAATAGACTGATCGGGCACATCATTTCCAGGGGTCACCATGCCCTCAGTCATCATCCCGTTAGGTGCTGTTGCACGATCCAGTGCGCCCTCCAATCCCCGACGTGATAGGAAGAGCAAAGCCTCGGACATGCGCAATATGCCTTCCCGATCAACCTTGCCGTCCCCATCATCGTCATGCAGTTCAAAGAAGTAGTTAATCGTTCCCATGATATCCCGCTTTCCTTTGATGCGAGCCAGACCAGTAACAACGTTTTGGAGGGTGAGCGCGGAACTGGAATCAAAGTCCCATTTCCTGAACAACCTTCGAAGGAACTCGTGGTCTGCCGGTTCAGGACCATTGCCCCAAGGAGACATGGATGACTCGTTCTTCCGGAAGCTGTTGTAGAAACCTCCCCCGTTGCTAGAACCGGTGTCACGGCGAGACTGAGTGGGGGAATCCGAAACAGCCCACTTGGCGATACCCGCGAGGAACTCTCTGAAGGCATCGTAATCCATCAGGCTCGTGCTCGGACCCAACCCAACTCGCCCCTTTTCGACATTTCCCTCGTCCACCATTTGGCCAATCCTCGATATCCGGTTGCTCTTGGCTCTCCTTGCCTCCTCCTGCTTAATGATAAGATCCCGTTGCTGCCTCTCGTACAGCACACCGTAAAACCTGTCGTATACTGCACCGAGCTCATCGGTGCTCAGAAGCTTGCTCTCCGGCCCCAGGTTCCGGATGGCCGTCCGCTTGGCAAAGCTCTCAATGTTGTTCAGCACGGTGTCCTTGTTCTTGAGGCGGAGCTCCGTGATGGTGCTATGTGTGATACCAGAGAACTCCTTGAATGCTACCACCATCAACTCCTGGAACCTGGTAACAGCTCTCAGCTTCGGATTCTCGGACTTGGGGTGTGCCGACTCATCCAATCGAGCAAAATAATTCTTCAATACCGAGATGAAGGCGCCGTCGTCAGTGGCATCCAGTAGCTCCTCGCCGTTTATTCTTAGAATAGCCAAGCCGACCTGGAACAGAACCTTGGGGCCTTCGACGAAGAAGACATCCAAGACTCTGAAGGCAAAGACTAAGGGCATAGAGTTGATGTATAGTGACAGGAACCACGGAAGAGAGACCACCGAAAGCTGCACGTCGAATTTCACCAAGTGTTCCCACAGAATGGGCATGGTCCTCTCCACAAGAGATTCGAATACCTTCTGATCCAGGAGGGTACCATACATGGTGGTGGAGTAGTACCCGGGAACTAGTCGGTCACAGAGAGTCGACAAGAGGAAGAATGCCTGGGCTTCAGACATGTAGATCAGCAGCGCGGCCACGACGATGTTCATGGCCTGGCAATAACCGACGTCGGCGTTGACCCAGCTGTACGCGGTAAGCACCCGGCGCAACCGGCCGATACCATCCTCGCTCTGGAACCCCGGGTATTCCGGAAGACTTCGGTTGAGATCCTTTTCGATTTCGTCAATGGCCAGCGATTCTTTCCCCGAGTGTTTGGCGAGCGTATCGGCATACAACATCGGATTCTCTAACCGCAGATAGACGGAGCCTGATGTAAGCTCCCAGATTTCGCCCCTTAGCCTGTTTGGCAGACCAACTCTGATGAGCTTGTGGAAGGTAGGTTGACGGATCAAGGTCACGTTCCGGCCGTTATCTCGAAGGTATTCAGCCCACAGGCGCATCTTTGCTCGGTCTCGCAGCTTCTTGGGATCACCGGGGTATCGGAAGATCATGCCGAGCCCCGCGTCGGTCGGGTTGGCGCTCTTCTGCTCCTCAGGTCGGAGCAGGTATTCCGAGTAGCACTCGCCGATGACCTTCTTGAGTTTGCCGACATTCCCCACGGCCGCACGGAGCCCCTTCTTGAGACCATCACAGAAGCGCTCGCATGCTACCCGTGTGCCGGCAAGCTGGATAGTTATCCGTTGTTCCCTCACCTCTTTCCTGTCCTTGTTCTCCTTGGGGGCATCCTGGCTGATTCCGTTCCATGTCGTTATCGCCAGAGCAAACTGTTATCGTCCCATGTCAGCACTGGTTCAGGCACCCTTGTTTTCTATCTTCTGGAAGGGATGATATCCTACCTGGAAGTTTTGACTGTGAAGGCGCTCTACCCTGCGGATAGAGCTTAGCGGGAAAGTAAACCCATTACCGCTGGGTCCTCCGCCATGAGTCTGGCCGGTAAACGCCGAAGAGGTCGAGGTGCTAGCTGACTGCAGGAAGCTCGAAGGCGTGGTAGAGAAGCAGAGGTAGGCCTCTGAAAGGTGCAATTTCCCGGCGTAGTGGAAGCCCCTATCTTGGTCCTTGCCGCCCTGTGTCACGTTCGAAGGAGGGATGGTGAGCTCGGCTGTGATCTCGTAAAGCGGGTGTTGGGAGTCGGGCAGCCGAAATTGGCTCTGAAAGAGGGAGGCCTTGGACGGGTTCTTGTCGGAATCGGTCAGGTTCAGGCCCTGGGTCGGATCAAGCAACTGTTGTGCCTTTTGCACAAAGCTCGATAGGTTCAACATTGCTGCTGTGGTTGTGCGAGCTCACGGCCCTGCCATCAAGAGGCCCCGAGGCAGCTGTGTGTGTAGGTATGCGGTTGTAGATGATGGTATCGAGCGGCGGGCAGCGGAACGATTGGCGGGCTGATGACGGTCGATCGGAAGCTCAGCTTGGCGGCATCGCCCGGCAACCACTTGTTGCTCTTGCAGTGTATGGCGGGGAAGCCTCGGTGTAGACGCCGATTAGAAGCGAAGGATAGTAGGATGTTTCGGTATATACGGTCGAGGCGAAGGGAACTCGAATGGGTTGTGTAGAATGGTGACGGTGGTGGTTGTTGGTTGACCTTCCAGTTGCTCCGTTCTTTATGGTATTTAGCCGAGCACTATATCGTAGTCGCCGGCAGTCTTTGTGATGTTCACCGTGACTTAAGTGATCTGTATTATATCGAGAAGTGCCAGTCGGGTGGAGGTGTTGTCGAATGGGCGACGACTGGTGCTGTAGTGGTCTGTGTGTAGATGATGTTTGCGGCTCGGGCAGTTGAGTGGGATGGAAGGCATCGATGGAGATTGAAGCGATGGAGGTTCCCGTCCTCGTCCATTGCTTGGTGTAGGTATTTCACCCCAGTGTGGGGACCTGTCTGCCCTGTGTTTCAATGATGCAGCCCAGCTGACCCGTGCGGGCCATCCGCTTCGCAGCAGCGGCAGCGGTGGCAGCTACCTTAGCCTTCTAGGTACCGACGCAGCACAGGGCACCCCCTACCTGAACCGGAGGTTCCTGACGTTAGCGCATTGCTGGAGATTCCCTTCAACTTCCCATCGGCCCTCCTAATCAGGGCAGCCTCCCATAATAACGGACGCGATGTTTCCATCCCATCATTTCAGTCATCGACAAGCGGCGAGATGAAAACAGTGTGATCAATCCTCTGGTAAAACCTTGGACTCATTCAAACGTATTCCATCTTTCCTACACTAACTATGTGTAACGTTCGTACCTCTGCCCTCTAGCAACGTCAAGTGTCTACCTACCTCTAGAGCTCTAACTCTCTCTGAGGTGCGCTAGGTAGCGGGGATATAAGATCATAAAAAGCATCAAGTAACAGATAAACCCGCGACGCCGTCCCAGTACCGTCCTGTAATAACTCCGTTTCCGCCTCTTCCCGTTTCAGTCAGTCCTCGTTCTCGAGAACGACGAAGAGCAATGATAGGAAAATCCCAACAGACAAAGCTATAATCATAACCATGGTTTCTCTGTGCTATCGCCCTCGAATGAGGGACAACTTGACACATTGGAGACGGGCCTGGCTACTTGGAACGTCAAGCATGCCCGTCTCCTCAATGTCAAGCGCACAATGAAACACCCGAGTGACTTCGACCCGTCACACCGTATATCCGCATCGCACTGATCATACCCGATATACCTCTTGCCATTGAGCTGATAGCTCCCTCGAAATATCCTCACCAGAAACCGCTTGAAATCCAAAACTTCAGCGCTTGGTCTAGAGACGAGGAAGCGCTTCAGCAGTCAACCCCTTGGACGACCCGAGGCCCTTTCACTAAAAGTCCTCAAAATACTTTTCGTACTTCTCAAACATCTCATCCGTGTACGCCTCGTTGTTGACGTCCTGCTCGGGGTACACGTCGAAGCACGAAGCGTCGCCGGGGTGACTTAGGTAAGGGATGATGGGACCCTTGTGCCGTTTTTGCTCCACGGCCTCCCAGTCGACGCCCTTGAACCATGGGTGCGCCTTCACTCTTGCCGCGCCGCCGCTCATGTTGCCCAATCGCATAGACCGGTCGACTGTGCAGAAGGACCGGATGATGTCCTTGGCCTCTTCGCTGATTTCTGGTGTGGCGGGGAATAAGACTGGCTTTTCTACGATTCTGGGTTGGGTGTTAGTGACGGTGGACTTTCATGCCAGCGGTTTAGGACGGTGTCAACTTACTGTCTGTAAATCTCTAAGGGATTGTTGTGGTAGAACGGGGGATAGCCCGTCAGGAATTCGTATATCAGGATCCCCAACGCCCACCAGTCCACCGCTGTCGTGTGGCCCTTGTTCTGAATAACCTCGGGGGCTAGGTACTCTGGAGTGCCACAAAGGGTGTAGGTCTCGACCGGGTGCTCATCGTCCTTGTACCCCAACCGCTTGGCAAAACCAAAGTCGACCAGCTTGATGTGCCCGTCCGCATCCAACAGCAGATTCTCGGGCTTCATATCCCGGTAAGCTATTCCGCCCTGCTTTTCGTGGAGGTACTCGAGCACGAGCACGATCTCGGCCGCGTAGAAGCGTGCCATCTCCTCGTCGAACCGTCGGTGTTTGCGCAGGTATGTGAACAGCTCTCCGCCGGGAATGTAGTCGAGCAAAAGGTAGAGGAAGTCGCGGTCGGCAAAGGAGGCTTGGAGACTGGTGATGAACGGATGGCCCGTTACTTCCTTGAGGATCTGCCGCTCGTGGCGCACATGGTCGATCTGTTTTAGTCTGATCACTGTAACTGTGTGTTAGTGACCCCGACTCCCGAGTTTCTCTGTTTTGCGGCGCAAGCGAAACTAACCTTCAGTCTTTCTTAGAATCTTCAATGCGTAAACCTTTTGACGGTCAATATCGGTGCCATAGGCTGGTCGGACGAGTACCACACGAGCGAATGTGCCTATCGACCGTTTATAAGTGGTTAGCAACACAATCCGTATGGCGCCTTGGAAGCCTTGAGACCGTACCAGTTCCTAATGTCCTTATGCGATGAAAGTCGCTTAGCTGGGGCTTGCGCGTGGCCATGTCGAATCCACCACCGGTATTATTCTGTTGCGTTTGTGATGGGTCATTTCGGCGTTGATCGTTCTGGTAAGAGTTGTGCTGCGAAAGCATGCAGGGATGAAGTTGCGGTTGCGATTGCGCCTGCTGCTGTTGTTGGCGCTGCTGGGCTGCAAGTAACCCCTTTGCCTGCAGTGGATGTAGCCCACCGCCAAATGAGTGTGACGAGGCGACGGTGGCCGCCATACTGTGTCTGGACCAGTGAGTTATTCGGAAAGCGGCTGGTATGTTTCGGCTTTGCGATTCGTCCGAGAAGGGGCGTTCGTGGGTATCGACAAGAGTCCCTATGGTGGCTAGATTTGAGGAGGAACGTGGAGGTGGAAAGGCAATGCGGGGGCTAAAGTAGAAAGTGCCGTGGCCAAGTTGCTGTTCCGCTCGTGATGTCTCCCGAGATAGGTGATATAGCACTCGGTATCAAGCCGCCCAGATTATGCGAGTCTGACAGGGGCGGAAGAAGGGCCGAAGGGAAAAATCCAGAACCGTAACCGTTCAAGAGGGCGGATCAGACGAATAAGTCCAGACGGGATATACAGCAAAGAAGAGGTGTGTGTCGTCGGCGAACAGCGTCAGGGGTTAAAGTTATCGAGCGCGGTGTCTAGAGTATGTCTCTGTGTATGTCGAGATCGTATTGTTGTGGGCCACACGCTAGTAATGTCGGGCAAAGTCAATGGCAGATCGTTGCAGTGCTGTGCTGGGGCGCGAAGTGAAGAGTTGGGGACAGAGTTCAAAGAACGGGGAAAAGACGTTGTGGTATCGCGGGGTTTTTGACAAATAAGTTGTTTCTCGGGTAGAGGTCGGGTCCCATCCGGCCCAGCGGGATGTTAGTGACGAAGAGCAATACAGAAAACGGAAGCTGGGACTAAAAGCAGGCATGAATTGAGGCCCGGCATGGGTATGAACGGTGTGAACAGACAACGCTCGCGATCCATTGCTTCACTTGGACATGCCATCTCGACATCGAATGCCTACCTTACCGTACCTATCCAGGTCCAACCGGCCTCCCAGTGGATGGAAAGAGAACAGAGTTCCCGACGACTCCTCACTGTCCGCCAGGCACTCTGCAGTGATTCACGCGCTTCGCAGTGGGGGGGATTGGGGGGATGAGACCTGGGGGCGTGGGCATTGTGGGCAGTGTGGGCTTTGTGTGGGCATTGTGTGGGAACGAGGGCGGCGGGGATGACGTTGGTTTCTGCAAGACCCCAGTTCCTGCGCGACATCTCGTGGACCTGGATTGCCCTGATGGCGCCCTGAGATGGGAGAGGCACGGTTTCTGGACAAGACGGACCGACCGGCGGCGAATCGCAGCGAATCACGTCTTTTACAATTCCGAGACGGGACCCGGAACTTGACGAAGGCTGAATTTGTTAGAGGGCGGCCCCGCGTTTCCATTTTCTGCCCTGTGAGGTGTTTTCTTTTCTTGCTTCATGAGGTTGGAGCGGGAGAGTTTGAGAGAAAACACAGTGGACAGGTTTCGATCCTTGACAAGCTGAGCGCTCGGAGCCCATTCAGGAAACACAGACCTCAAGCTTTTTCTCCGTGACCTACTTCCAGTTTCATGCTACAAGCTACATGCTATGTACATGCCCAGTTGGGCAAGCCCGTGAAGGATCGGTTCGGGCAGTTTCAATCTAGGAAAGAACCGGTTCGACGGTTGTTGATATCTCGTAATTGTCAAGGGTCTCTCTGCCCAGGACCCTCCCCCAGCGTCTAAAACAGCCGCACGACCCGCTGTGCCTTGAAAGCACGGTGTCAGTCCCCACTTTCGCATCTGGCCTCCAGATACACACATATACGACTTTCGACGAAGTAGCCAAAATTTCAATCCTCAATAGTAGTCTCAGCTCAGACCCACTTAACCTCCGAAACCCGTTTCTGCGGTAGTAGGTCTGAGCGGGTTTTGCGTTTTTTGGCCGTCGGCTGTAGAGTGACAAAGACTTAATATAAGATTTTATTCTAGTCGGAGTAAAATACTTATTCCGGTTAGAGTAAAATTAACCGCCCCTATTCCAATTAATTACTTAGCTAATAAATAATTCTTATTAGAGTAAAATATATTAAAGTATAATATCCGATTTATTCGATCCGTTAAATCCGATTAAATACTCGTTTAACGAAACGCCCCTTCCACTTCTACGTAATAACCGATCTACGTTCGCACCCAATTCGCCCGACCTTATATCCGAATTAAATCTACTCCCAACTAATCCTATTTATAGCTATTTTACGCCCGTTCCGAACCCTAATACTTCAATTTCGACCCTTACCCCCATTCTATATATCCTATTAACTATTCCTAAATTGCCGGACTATAATTACAACCCTAATTAATTGCTAATTAAGAATATTAAATAATACTAGTTTAAAGTTCGCCCTAAGAAGGGAAATTTGTAACGATTTATTCGTAATTAGGTAAAAGTAATTCGAAATAATAATTGGTTATTTAGAGCCTATATAAAGGAATTTATTAATTCTTTACGTAATAAATATATACGTAAAATTCTCCTTCGTTAAGGCGTTATTATATAATTTGAAAAGTAATATCGTTCGTCTAATATAGAGGCTTTTAATTAGGAATTTAGTAAGGAATTAATATTTCTTTTCCAATATAAGCCTAAAAAGAAGAAAAAGAAGAAAAATAAAAAACCCAAACCCAAATACGTAGAGGCCGAATTTATCGAATTTAATAATTTTTAAATCGGAAACTCCGAACTCTAGGATCCTAGGCTTAAAAACGCCGAAATTGGAGAATTTACCGACTTTATACTATTCTAATTATTCGCGAAATTTAGCGCTTCCTCTATAATTAGGGGCGATATATTATATAATATTGTAAATTTATATAGTATTTAGTAGATTTCAAATATTATATAATAAAATACGACGCTCTTTTAAAAGTATACGCCTTAATTATATTTACTCTTTAAAGGTTTAATAGAATATTAGCGTACCTAATAAGACAAATATAAACGCCGAACTCGTTACGACGAATTTATTTCGCTTTATATTTATATAATTTTTATAATTCTTATAAATATTCGCGCCCCCTTTAATTCGGATTTCTTTTCCTAAATTATAGGCCTTTATTTACGTATAAACAATATTTTAAAGCGTATCTAAAATATATTAACCAAATTAAGCATTTATATTTCGTATAGTAGGACGATTATAATTATTAAAACTCTTACAATTACCGCAACGGTTAATTTAATTCCTAAATATTTTATTATAACTAAATTAACGTTCCTAGTAAAATCTTAAATACGTTATATCCAATCTTAGTCTTATTATTATCTATAATAACTATAATTATCTTAATATTATCCAAAACCCTAATATTAGTCGATAGAATACTATACGTAACCTTACGACTTATTTATTAATAAATAATCCCGATATCCGTAGACTATTCCGATTATATTAATTCTAATTTATTATTCTATTTTAGAAGGCCTAAATTATTCCTTTATTCGCCCTAACGCTATACGTATTTTATTATATTATCGATTTATTTATAATATTAAAATTATAATTATTATTTCTAATTATTAAATAAGACGGTCTTATTACTTATCCCTTCCCTAAAATATAATAATATTAAATATTTAAAAGCTTTATTCTCTAAACTTCTACCCTTAATAAAAATAAGGGTAAACTTACTAGCGTTTACCGCCTTTATAATAAATTATTTTTCGACTTTCTAAATATAAATTAAAAATAATTTAATAATTGGCTTTTCTTCGTTTATAGCGATTAGAAGACGATATTATATATTCGGAAGATTATATTAGTATAATTAGAAGTATAGTCCGTATACGATTGTAAATAGTAGATAATCTCTATTCCTATATTCTTTTATATTAAATTAAATTTCGTTAATCTAATTTTTTAGTATTTTTGGCCTTTTATAGAATAGAATACTTACGGCCTTAGTCGGGCGAAAAAGATAAAGCTATAAAAAACCAAATTCTATTACAAATTACGGCTTCTTTATAATATATTTTATTCTAAAATCCTCGCTTTCCTTATACGAAACTTCGTAGATAGGCGTTTTCTAAACTCTACTATCCTTAATTGTAAAAATATAGAAGTAGTAATTATAATTACTATTTAAGTAAATAGCCCCGCTTATATTTCTATACAATTTAATAATATATATATTAAAGTATTTATTTTAGAAGGATATACTAATAAATACAATATAAATAGTACTAGTAGTAGTATTAATATATAATTCTATAGTATTTATCGGTATTTATATATCGTCTAAATACTAATTATTTTTATTCGCGCTGTCTAATTTAATAATTATAATATATTCCGACAAATTATTAATTATTTACTACTCTTCTTCTATAGTAGAAAGAATACGAATTATAAGCCTAAAATACTATACTTCTCTTAGCTCTTATATTTAGAGGTTATAGATTCCGAATTATTCGAAATTATCCTAAGGTCTAGCTTTATACAATATACTACTACTAATAATAAATAGAAAGAAATCGACTTAATATTAAAGTATATTAATCGCTCTTTTACCCTTAATATTAAATATAATAAGAATTCTACGTATAATATTAAATTTACTTTTATAAAGATATCGGCTATAAGTCCCCTTACTACAATTATTTATAAAGTAGTCGAATTAAAATTCGGGCGATTTAATAGTAGTAAATATATTAATCCGTTAATTAATATAGATATTATTAACTATATATATATAATATATAAGAACGAATTCGTAAGGTGGCGTCGTAGGCCGTTAAACCCTGCCGATTTTAACGTACCCGATTTATAATATAATAGCGTATATAAATTATTATCCGGTACTCTCTAATAATTTAATTATAAAGAGGTACGGCCGGAGCGTAGGGAAGATTAAAAGTATTTCGATTTTTCTAATTACGAAGAAGATAAACTAATTATAATTAATAATATACGTAATATATCCGACCCTAATAATAGCAATAGCGAAGTAGTTTAATTAATAATTATCCTAAGCTATATATAATTTAATACGCCCTTCCTCCTATATTTTAGCGAAGGCTTATATTTTAAGGTTTAGAGTAATACTTTATCAATTTCTAATTAATACAAATATAATCTACCCCTCGAATTCCGCGTAATAATAAATTTTACTCCTATAAGAATTATTATATATAATATCCTACTATACCTCCCCTCCCGCCATTCTATAAATTTTATAAGCGAGATTTTATTCCTATCAGAATTATTTCCAATCGGTAGGCAAATAATACACTAATTATTAATTCGTTTACTAAATACGCCGTCCTCCTAATCCAATAACAATTAGCGGTAAAGACCTACCTAAATTTATAATAGGCGCTATCTAAACCGGCTACTTATATAGGATAGAATTACATATAATAAAGGTTATTTATTTATTGTATATAAGTAGCCGGTTTATAAAAATATACCTATTTAATTTCGCTAACTATTACCAATTATTTATTAATTATCTCTTTAGCTAATAAAAAAGCTATTTTTCAATTTTATTCTACTTTTACTTACAAAAACCTTAGAATACCTTCTACTACTACACTTTCCTATAAAAATAAAAGTACTTCTAAATAAAAGAAAAGAAATAAAGAATAGGATTATTTATTTATATTAATTAATAACGAATATCCATCTTATTTTTACCAATTATTTATTAATTTTCAATTTTACTCTACTTTTGCCTATAAAAACCTTAGGGTACCTTCTACTACTATACTTTCCTATAAAGATAGAAATACTTCCAAATAAAGGAAAAGAAATAAACAATAGGATTATTTATTTATATTAATTAGTAACGAATATCTATCTTATTTTCGGACGGTTCCTATCCGAATTAGGCTTAATATAATTAGCTACCTATATAAACTTTAATAATTAATTAATCCGTACGCTATACCCTTTTTTTACTATAAATTACTCCTTTCTTTCCTCTTATAACCTCTCCTCTTATAACCTCTCCTTTTTTAGTAATAACCGGTTAATAACTCCTCTTAGAATAAAATTCCTATTACTATTAGTATTATAGCGTTGCGTCCTAAGTAAATTACAAATTTAGCGGCGGAAATTCTATATATCGCCTTCCCAATTAATATTAGAGAATTATAATTATTATAGTATTTAAATTTTATTTAGTACTACGACCCGACTATTTATAATATTATATTATTAAATAATTATAATTCGGCGTTAATTGTAAATAAGTACCCCTTTAATATTAGATTTAAGAATTTTAATACTATCCGCTAAATTATTAATAATATTTTACTGTAATTAAAAGGCGGAAATTTCGTTTTCGTATAAAGGGACCCTTAAATAATAAATATATTAGAGTGGGAGGCCGATAAATTCTAAAAGGGTATATTTATTAATTAAATACTAATATACCCTTTATTTCTCTCGGATATTAGTATTATAGGCCCTAAATTCGCCGGATTAGTAGAATATAATATTTTAACGGACTTTTATTAATATTTCGACTATAATTATAAATTTTATTTATAATTTCTCTACGTTTAGTAAAGTAGTTTTTACTCCTGTAAGAATTATTATAATTTTATTCGGACGGAAGTTATTAATATAATAATTCTTATAGGAATAAAAACCGTTGTTTAATCCTCCTTATTTCTATTAGAATAAAATATACTCTAATTATACTAGGCGGGATCTATTCGAAATTAGGGTAATACCCAGAATACCTAACCTATTAGAACCCCTCTAATAGATATATACTAATAAATAGTAGTAATTAATTAATTCGGGCCTTTAACCAATTTTAAGACTTATAATAAACCTAAAGGCTAGACTAATATTAAATACCCGGCTTCCTATTAAAAACTTTATATTAATACTATTAATAATTTTTCTAATTCTTATATCGCCTATATTATAACGGCGATATTTATTATACTATTTAATAATTTACTAATATACGCCGTTATAATCCGTAATAAAGACTTCGACCCCCCTCCGCTAAGTTTTAAAAATAACGATATTTACTTAGAAGAGATTATTATAATTAATCTCTTCTTAATTATACGTAAAATAATTATATAGCCCCGCTACTAAAGCGTACTATAATACCGGTAAAATTTAGTAAACGATAATACTTATACCCGTAGTAATTATTATATAAACGACTAATTTTATATTTAGTAAATTTTTACTTTTTTCTTATATAGGAGATCGGGTAAAATTACCCTCGGTACTACGCGTATAATTAGGGGCGCTAATATTAAGATTAAAGGGTTATATATATTTAGTATTCCGGGTACTAATTTCGCGCCCGCTGGGGCGGTAAATTAAATACTTAAAATATAATTAGATTTTACGTCCGTAAACTTTAAATAATATATATCTAAGTAATAGGAGAAAGAGTACGAATTTTATAAATTAATTAAAGAAGAGCTAGAAAGCTACGGGTACTTTAATAAATAAGCCCGGCGTATTTATTAATATAACGCTTTTACTACTTCGGGGGTTTTATTATATAATTTAAAGAATATATACTACAATTCCGTTATAAAAAATATATTAGAAAATTACGGCTCTATTTCCTTCGGAAAAGATATATCGCTTCGCTTAAATTATTAGTCGTTAATAGTTTTATTAGAGGGTTTGTAAAATCGTTTCGGGAAATTAATAATTACCGACCTAATCGTCGATAAAATTTTATTCCCTTTATTTTATAAAGACGACGTTTAGACTGCTATATACTTATTTAAAGTGAATTATATAATTAATTATATTGCTTAATTAGTTAGGGAACCCAAGTCTACTTAGGAGGCTACCTAGGCCTCCGTTCGTAAGGAAATCGAAGGAAATACTTTATTTAAATCCTTAATTAAAAGGAATTATCCTTTAGCCAATTATATTACAAATATAGAATTAATTATAGGAGGGATATAAGCGTTTGGTAAAACCGTTTAAAATATTATTGGCCCGTAAGATAACCCGCCTATATTTAATTACAATAAATTCCGAAAGATATACGATTAGGCGAATTAAAACCTTAAAATTAAGGGGATAAAAAAAGATTACCTTCTCCTATACTAAATTACTAATAAATATAATTTATTTTAATTATAATTAATTTATTACCAATTCCCGTAGAAGTAAAATCTAATTTATATTAATTTATTAATAAATGCCTATATTATCTATTGTATATTCTATTTACCCTTTAAAAATACTATACTTATAAGCGAAGTTAGGATTAGTAAAATTCTAATCTACAATACTATCCTCTAAATAGAGTATTTAAAGTTATAGAAGTACTATTCCGAAGGTAAGACTATTTAAGTATATTTAAGTATAATTATTATACTATTTAGTCTAATCGTTTAAACCTTTACTAAACTTCGGTTATTCTTCCCGGGCTTAAATATTAAAATCTAATTTAAATTTCCTATTTAAGTTAGGGAAGTAGATAACCGACGGAATAAAACGCTAATTTAGGTAACCTTTAACCAATTTATAGATGACTACGTATAGGCCCGAAATCGTTTTAACCCGGCTAAAGTCGTTATTATTATAGCGTATTATATTATTATTAAACGTTAAGCTATAAAGTATTTGGCGACGATTAAAAAGGGCGAGCTAATTTGCAATAAAGACGAATACGTCCTACGGAATAGTTTTATAATTATTATATCGAATTAAGCGAATGTAACGGTTCTGAACGAGTGTTGCACAGCGAGCAGTCGTGTAAGGTTGAAATGCTATAATTGACAAAGGAGGAAAGGAAAGACTGCACAGAAGGTGCAGTCTGGAAAAGGGTTTTGTGCGCTGCGGCGCACAGGCCTGGCAGGCGAGCCAGAGCCATCGCTGGTGCCTTGGCAACAGCCAAGGTTAACCCCTGGGCTCTAGCCCCATGACATTACCCCCCTGCTCCCCCGAGAAGGAACAGGGCCCACCGACGCACAGAAGTCGCAGAAGAACTAAATACACGAAAAACGACCAAAATGAGCTCGCCAGCCACACCCAAACCAAATGCCCATCAAAACGGGGAAGAAATCAACAACACCAAGACAGAATCATCACCATCTGAGCCCCCAAACAAACGCGGCACGACCACCTGCTCAAACTACCCGGGTCAGCGATGTCTCGATCCAGACACCTACCCTCACAGAGCTGCGCCCAATGGCCCGGGCACCAAGACTTAATTAGGGGACATTTCTAGACCTTGCCCATCCGGCACGTCTCTTCTGCTGAGCTATCTAGCCGGCAGTAGTCAACAATAAGGCCATTACCTAGTGTTTCGTATCGCTCTGCTTCCCTTGCCAGTAGCAGCTATCATCTCCACCGCCGTGGAATGACCTCAGTGATCCTTGTGCCCACGAAATGTTACATCTATTGCCCTCCTGGCGGTTGCGTTTTGCAATAGATTCTCCAAGAGATACGCGTGAAGAGGTACGGTTTGAGGGCTTATTGCGCTGCCAACGAGTGGCAGATGAACTAGCATTTCTACGTTGCAACCTCGCCTCTCCCAGCTGCTAGAGACTCCTCCTTTTGAATCCCCAGCTAGCGCTCTCCCACCGTGGTGTTATCAGGGCAGCCACTCATGGCATTGCTCAGTCCGTGAACTCCTCCTCTTGGTCATTGCTATCGTAACCGCCTAAGCCCCCAACCGGATTGCGAATCTCCATGTTGTTTATCCTCGTGCCTTTTGACTTGCACTTTTTAGCCCAGTGAGAACCGCTACCGCAGTTCGTACACTTGCCCTCCTGTTTCTATTGTTGTCGCAGTTTCGAGGAAATACCCCCGCTGCTGTTGCTGCTCCCCTTTGTCCTTGTCGCAGTGATATCCATGGGTTTACCGCCGTGGTCATCATTAACCGGGCTATTGCCGTGTCTCTGGGAGGGGTGAGACGAGGAGGAGGCGGTGGCTAAAAGAAAAGTGTTGTCGTCAAGTTTGCGCAAATACGTGAGCAGATTAGAATACTGCTCAGGTACGTCGATTCGATCGTCGAGTCGTTGCTTCCAGTCGGTGTTTAACGCGGACGTCAGTTGACTGACCTTAGCAGGATTAGACCACGAGTCGGCGTGGGCGCGGTAGAGCACCTCTTCGAACCGAGCCAAAAAGTTCGCTATTGACTCCCTGCTCTTCTGACGCAACTGGTGTAGTTCCTGGCCAGCGCGTTTAGCGGAGTTGGGGTCCCCGTAGGTGAGACGGAGCTTGTCGAGGAGGGTTGTCGGCGACTGCGATGAGGGGGAGCTGGCGAAAGCGACGAGGGGTTTCTTGACGGAGGGCGAAAGGTAGGCGAGCAGATAGTAGAACTGCGCTTCTGTATCGCCGATGGCGAGTCCATTAACGTGGAGCTTAGCTTTTACACTAAGCACTTATGTTTCGAAATCTTTTTTGTTCCCCGTGAACTTGTCGAGTTGAGGGAGCACCGACTTGGGAGATGCGGCGGGCTTCGAGATTTGGGTCAGCAGCGTTTCGAAGGCGGAGGTGAACTGCTGCAGTCGTTCTTGGGGGTCTTGAGACCAAGGGATCGTTGGGAAGGCTGGCGATGATATTGTCGAGGGAGAAGTTTCGAGGACGGAGGGGGAGACTCTTTGGGCGTGCCTGCGAGAGAACGGCAACGGGGTAGTTGAAAAGAGGGTCAATTATAATGTAACGGTTCTGAACGAGTGTTGCACAGCGAGCAGTCGTATAAGGTTGAAATGCTATAATTGACAAAGGAGGAAAGGAAAGACTGCACAGAAGGTGCAGTCTGGAAAAGGGTTTTGTGCGCTGCGGCGCACAGGCCTGGCAGGCGAGCCAGAGCCATCGCTGGTGCCTTGGCAATAGCCAAGGTTAACCCCTGGGCTCTAGCCCCATGACAGCGAATAATAGTATTAATTCGGAGCTTTCGGACCCGGATCTAGGCGAGGACTTCTATAATATAGAAGACGAATTAGGTAATAACGCCCTTAGATCTCCCAATAATTTTCAATAAGTTTTTACTCCAATAGGAATAGCGATTCCTAATTCTAATAAGAGTAAAATATATTAATTACTAATTCTCTATAAGAAAAAGAAATAAATTATAACAATTATTTATATTACTATTATATCCGTAAAGAATATTAAATTCTAATTGCTTATTATAGATAAAGCTTAATTCGTTAAGAATATAGATTTAATTATTTTCCGCCTTATTAGGAAAATCCTTATAATTATTCGCCTAATCTATTTGGTAACCCCAACCCTTAATCGCTTAGGGGATATTATTATATTTACTATATTTATATAGGAGGTAGGCCTTTACTATTTCTTTAAAAAGCCGAATCGCTTTATTAATATATTAATTATAACCGACGAAGACGATTTTATAATTATATATAAAGATAGTAGGGATTATATTATTTAATTTAAAACCTTGCCGGCTATCCGTAAGGCCTTAAATAATATTAAATATAAATAGGGCTTTAAATAGTAGTACTTATATTTGTAAGTATAGGCGTATATCGCCTCTACTAATTCTATTAAAGTTATTAGTAAATTAACGAATAAAATTATAAAAGAAATATAAGTACTATTAGTAAATAGGGGTATAACGACCCTATTTATACTCCTTAATAGAACGAAATCTTACCCTTCGGCGGATATCCTACTTATAAGGGTCTATATAATCTATTTATTATACAGACTCAAAAAAGAGTCGGTAGTAGTACTAACCGACAATTTCCTAAAGAGTATTACTATAGACCCTTCCGAATATAAGATCGATAAAATAAACCCCTATAAAATTAGTAATAATAATAAGGATTAGAAGATCGCCCTAAATATAATTTTAATTAGGCTATACTAATTCACTGTATAAAATATTTATAAATTAATAATATTCGCCTATAATTCTATTATAAGTAATTAACCCCTAAATATAATTAATTAGGCGATTTAACGGCTTCGCTAAATTAAGTTTAAATTTAGTAAGAAAAAAGAGGTAAATATACGTCTCGGCATCGAAATTATTAATAAATTAATTAAATTCGATTATAACGGAGGCTTATTATATATATTCGCCAACTTAATTATAGATAAATCCTTTATATTCTATATTAATAAACTATATATATTAAAATAGGTATTATTTAATTCGCCCCTTTATATTTAAATAGTAGGCAAATACGCTAATACCTTCTACGAGAAGAAATACGTATTAGTAATCGCTAATTCGCTGTAGTCCTAAATATAAGAAACCTTCTACCCTATTAATTTTACTCCTAGTAGAATTGAATTATTATTTCTAATAGGAATAAAATCTATCCCTCTTACTTATTCCTATCGGAATAATATATATACTAGAAATTAATTATCGAAATAAAATACTATATTTATTCCTATATAAATTCGGCTTAAAGGTCGATATAGTATATAATAAATAAATGTAGACGGAGCGTATTCGTATAGTAAATAAATAGAATTCTACTACTACGGATTTAAACGTTTTTATTCTAAATTTTACTATATATACGGCTAGGCTTAACTTCTACCGTTAATATTATATCGGTATTAGTATAAACTTCGTTTAGAATTTAAATATTATCCTCTAATATATAGGGAAATTATATCGTATCGGCTAGTATAATATTATAGAATAGTACTTACTAACTATATATAGTATTATTTACAATTAGATTAAGGAACGAGTACTACGAAAGGTTAGTACTATTTATATTAATTCTTATTAATATAAAATATACTAATATTCCCCAATACGTCTACGAATTCGTATTAAGTTTAGACTTAGATAAAAAGGGAATGCCTAAAGTAGCCGGATAATATTTTAAGACTTTAGTCGGGTATAAAGTATTAAAGTATTTATTTTCTTAAGACTTTAATTATTTTTTATAGTTCGCCGAAATCCTATAAAGTATAGAGGATTACTATTTATTCTAAGCTAAGTATATTAGTTATTTCTATTTTAAATTGTATTCTATTTTAATATAAATTATTAGTAAGGGTTATAGGGATATAATCGATTAGAAGAAATTTGACGACTACTTTCCCCTATTCGGCCTATACTTTATTAAATAAAATTTAGATTTAGAAATTTATAAGGACGTCTTCGCCGAATTAGAAAATATAGTAAAATATATTAAAATTATTATTTAACGCTTTATAAAGTATACGTTAAGGGATATTAAGAAGGAAATGGGGCGGCGTATTAAAATTGCTAATTAATTCGCTAAGGCGAATAAATAGAAAATTAAAGTAATTTTTAAGGATAAAGCGATTAAGGCCGAATTAATTGAGGAGGTTATTAATTAGAAGATAGCGCTCTTTACGGAGAAGTAAAGCGAATTAGTAAGGATATTTACGACGAGGGTAAGGGTTAATAAGTTTAAAAGGATTAGGTAGGCTTTTAAAAGTTAATTATTCGTCGACTCTATAGATAATAAGGATATTCCGCCTATTGAGGTTAAAGAGAAGCGGGACCGGTCCGAATTGCTATTTATAATATAGTTGAATAAGCGTTATAAACCTATTAATAATAATATTAATTCTAATAAGAGTAAAATTGACGGAGTAGGAGAGTAACCGGGTGACCTTAATAGTCCGGGTATTAGTAATTCCTATCTAGGTACTAGTAATTCCTATCCAAATATTAGTAATTCTAATGATAATAGTAATATTAATTCTAATAAGAGTAAAATCGACGGGGTAGGAGAGTAACCGGGTGACCTTAGTAGTCCGGGTACTAGTAGTTCCTATCTAGGCACTAGTAATTCTAATAATAACGGTAATGCTAATTCTACTAAGAGTAAAATTACGAGAATCTATATTAGTTGTGTAGATAATTTTAAAAGTATTTAAATAGAAGATTAAAATAGGGATATTTCTACCCTAATTATTATTATCCCTAATACGAACGCCGGGGATATCCCTAAAAATATTGCCGATTAGGCTATTAAATATATATTAACCTTTAATACAATATTAATAAATTCCGAAAATACAATTATATAATTCGTATAATTCGTAATAACTGTATAGAAGTTCTATATTGTAATATCGATATTAATTTGGGAGTTTGAGGAGACTGAATTAACCCTTATAGAATTCGTAGATTAGGGGCCGGACTTTAAGTCCGTTAAATATTTAAAGAGTTTCTTTTCTAAATAGGAGGCGGTTACGAAGCGTGCTATTAAAAATATAGGTAATTTCGGCGGAATTATTAATTCGATACTACAATTAGAGTTTTATATATTGAAAGTCGGTTAAGCGCGGTTTAATTATATAATTATAGCGGAATACTTACGCGGCGAAGAAATCTATATAAATTGGGAAACGCCCGATTAGGCTATTTTAAAGGATTTACTCTATACCCGGATTAAAATTATTAAGGTATCCGCTGAAGATATTATTTGTAATAAAATTAATTAAATATCTGCCGAAGATATTATCCGCGGTAAATCTACCCGCAATTTAAAGCCTCGGATATAAACTCTATTTTTATTTATTAAATTTATTAAAATAAATTTAATTTTATTTTAATAGGAATAAAATCAACGTTAGGTTGTATTAGTAGATAGGTAGATTAGAACCGCTTATTTAATTTTATTCTAATTAGAATTATTCTTTTTAATTTTAATATAAGTAAATTCTAGGCGGTCTAATCCGGCGTACGATATATTAATAGATTAGTATAGCGAAATATTAGTAGCTATAGAGGGAGTTAATACTTAGGAGGATTTTGGGGACCGATATTAAAAAAGGATTTATAAATAGTATTTATATAAATATATTCCGACCCGGGTCTAATTTTTTAGTATTACTAATTCTATATAAGTCTATAGTATAAGAAAGGTACTTTAGGTTTACTTAAAATTCGTTACGTAAATATAGATAAGTAAATAATTATAATTTTATATAGTAAGGTTAATAATGTAAATAGGTGAATTAAATAATACTAATACTTTGGAGTCTTTGAAAATATAGTAAATTTAATTTAGTAATATATAAATTGGTTTAGACGCAATTTATTTATATTAATAAAGCCCGTAATTATATATATAATATTACTATAGTACTATATAGAAAGCTATAATAATATTCTCTAATTACTTTTAAAGATTTAATAGGTAAAATAATTTTTTTAAAGTCGAAATCTAAATCGCTTTTATTTTTTTACTTTAATATTTTTCGTATTTTTTAATATCGAACCGGGCTAATCGTCGTTTATTCTTTAACGCGCTATTAAATTTATTACGGCAATTACGCTATTTACTCGCTTAATTATATAACCCGCCCTAATTAAGAATTAATTTCTACTTATAATTATTAATAGTTAGCCGAATAAATTAATACTATTACTATATCCTATTTAATAAGGTTATATATGTATTGTAGTTAATAGGTAATTGGCGTATCTTATTTGGTGAGGTTATATACGTATTGTAGCTAATAAGCAACCGGTAGAAAAATTAGTCTATTAGAAGAGGGCGGAGCTGGATTAGAAATTATTTTACTTTTCCGCCTTGTAAATAACGTTAGGCTTTAATGTATTAATTATATCGGTCCGGCCCGATAAAATTTCTAATAATTTTTGGTTTTATACGTAGACGTATCGGTTATAATAAGTATTATACTATTAGGCGGATAGGTATTTTATATAATAAATTATTAAATAGCGATATTTTAATACTTTTTAATAGGTATATATTCGTTCGCTTCGCTATTAAATAGCCTACGGGCAAATTATTTAAAAAGCGGACGTAGTTAAATATTATACTAGTAAATTAATAGGTATTCTATATATTAGAATATTAAGTGGTAATATTTTAATATTTATAAGTCGTTTAATACCTATATACTATTTGTTTTAATAAGAAGTATAATTCCTTTATACTACCGTATTTAAAATACTTCGAATACTACTATTTAGCCCCCCCGAGTAAATTATTCTTAAAGAAAGGTTACCCCTTTTAATTCTAGGTTCCCTCCTATATATTATTCTATTCGCCCTTTTTATACTTTTTATTTCTTCGCTACTTTACTTCTATATTTCTAAATACGATTTATAATTACTATTTATTTTGTATTTTACAAGCGTCCAATTATTAATTTACTTCTTTAATTATACGTATTATAGTAGATTTAGGAATAGTAATACTTCTAATATATTATAATCGAACTTTGATTCTATTATTATTCGTTTTGTAAGTAAGTCTATAGAAAAGAGTAGTAAATAAATACTACTCCAATTTTAATTTTTAGACTACTATTAATATATTAAACTAACCTTGGCAAACTACTCTTAGGCTTAATACTTAACCCCGATAGGCTACTCCCGGGCCTAGTATTTAGCCCTAATAGGCTATTCCCGGGCTTAATACGTATAATAGTAAGAAAAGGATACTATTCGAAATATAATACCGCTACTTATATACTACCCTTTATATTAGACTTAATTAACTAATTATATAAAGAGTTATTAAAAGCGATTCTAATGGTAAAATAGGGCGAAAGTATACGATAATTATTGCTGAAGAAAAAAAGGTCTGTATTATTTAAATTGGCAAAAAGGAAGGGTAAAGCGGACGACCCCGTTAATATAAAGGAATTAGAATATTTAATCGATATTTTAAATAACTATCCGATTAATACCCCGGATAATACTATTACGGCCCCGAGCCTTCCGACTAACGTTCTGGACGACCCTATTATTATAATTCCGGACTTATTTAATATTTATTTTCTAATAAGGCTTTTAGATAATCGAAATCTATTTAACCCTAATATATATATACTATTTATTTATCTTAATTTAGCGTTCTACTTATATTAATTTATCCGGTTAAAATAGAAATATCTAATCCTATTACGGGGCAGAGGCATAGTTAGGGGTAGGGTAAGATATGTGTTGTTGTGCGGAGGAGGGGAAAGGAGGTGTGCGCAGAGGGCTGGCTATATAGGCGAGAGCCCTAGAGCTAGCCCGAAGTTACGTATCTACGTACGTGACCGGACGGCATAGTTCTAAACTATACTAAGGCATTCTAGTATATTGTAATAGTAATATTCAGCGCTGGGTAGGTTATAGGTAAGCTAACCCTATAATATTATCCCCCCCTTCCGTTTATTTAGCGAAGAAAAATCTAGTTATATATTATTCCCCTTTTTCTAAATGTTTAATAACTTTTTTAGAATTTGTACTATTGCGTTCGTAAAGCCCTCTTCTTTGCGTTAGGATAGAGTAGCGGTAATAATAGTTTCGGATGGTTATTATAAGTAGGATAAATAGTATTAGGGAAGCTTAGGGGCGGAGCGGCGGTATAGTTTGGGGGTTGGGTAGTGCCGTAGGGGTTCGGGATTGTCCGGGTCCGAATTTAAATCCGAATTTGTTTTTAGTTCGGTAAAGTTTATTTAGGGCCGGTAATTAGGTTAGGAGCGGACTTCTAGGGGTATAGAGGTTTGGGGGTAATTGTAATAGAATTTTAGAACCCTCTTTTCGTAATCGATAATATAATTCTTAAATTCCTATATAAGGGGGTAGTCCCCTTTCTATTTAATTTAATAATATTAGTAACGGTTCTTATTAAATTAATTATAATTAATTAGGCGTTTAAAATTCTATTCGACGATATTTATATTATTATTTATTTGTATTATAATACGGCTATTATTAATAATAATATTTAAAGAAACGTTTTAGTTAGGGAGGCTTCGGCCGATTTAGCGTTAGATTATAGAAATGTAGAAAATCGGCGAATATTTTATATTAATTAGGAAGTTGAAGTAAACCCGATAAGAATTAGTTTTAATAATATAGAAGGGGCCCTTTTAGCGGGGGGAGAATTTTTAATAGGGGTGGCTATTAGCGAGGTTAGTAATATCGAAGAGGATTAAATTATTTATTTAATATTTATTTAAATTTATACGGTATTTATTAGCGTTAACTTCGTATTATTCTTAAATATAGCGGGTTTATTAAGAAATAAAATCCTAGATCTTCTAGAAATAGTTGGCGAATTTAATAATTTTATAGTATTTTTTTAATTAAGCGGAGGAAAAGTTAGGGGGTGGCGGGGAGCGAAGTTCGGTACTTATATAAGGGTAGTAGTTGTAATTAGTAAAGAACGGGGAAATGTTTATAGAAGAGGAAATAATATTATTATCCGAAAATTCTACGAGCGGGAATTATTTTACTTAGTCCGTTTATACCTAATTAATATAGAGGTATAGGAATTATTCTATATTTATATTAATATATTTAATTTAGGCGTTAATTTGAGGATAGAAGGTAGAATTGAATTTTCGTATAATAGAAAGGCGATTATAAAGGGTAATTTAAAAATAGAAAATAAATTAGGAGCCTCTATTAAATATAATAGTATTAAGTAGGCTATATAGGGAATAAATCCGGTCGATAAAGCGATCGGCGAACTTTTCCACTTTGAGGGTAATATAGGGGATATAATACCGTATTTTTATTAACCTATTTATAATAATAGTAATATAATAAAAAATTTGCCCGAAATATTCGTTAGGTAGTAATAGGGTAATATAATCGATTGAGATATCCTTCTATAGGGTTAGGGAAATAATAGTAAATTTGAAAAAACTTATAGAATTATATTTAAGAAATTTTGTTTTTACGTACGGGAAATAGCTTTTATAGAAGAGGCGGACGTTATAGTATATATTTTCTTAAAAGAATTTGCGAGCGAATAAGTCGTACGTAATATTTTTATTTAAATAATTTATATTAAGCGAATTATACTACTAACCGATTAATTAGAATTAAAGCTCCTTATCCTTAGGGTTAATAATAATATAATTATATTATTTCGCTATTTTATTAGGGAAAACGTAGTATTTAGAGAAAGTGTAATTAAAGATTTTATAAATCGATAACGGTTAATAGCGAAGGGATTTATCCGATAGGTAAACTATAAATTCTTATAGAAACGGGGAAGTTTTATAACTAATGTAAATAAGGTTATTAATTAATTAATTATCGAAGTCTTTAAAGTTGAAGAAATAAAAATTAAAGGTAATTATAGGATTATTAATTTTAAAGTAGCTTTCTTCGAATTAGGAAGGGTCGAGGAATTATTTCTAGCGGGCGGTGAAATAGTTATTTTCCGCGCTTATAAGGCGGTCGTTAAGTTTGCAATTAAAAGTATTTAAGCGAAGGTTTTAGGGGCTAGGGGTATAGCGGATTAGAAAATTGAATTATAAGAGGAATTAGGATTAGCGTATATACCGTTAGGTAAATTGCTTATTCGTTGTAAAAGTAACGAAATTTTTATAGTTATTAAAAATATTAAAAGGAACTTGGGCGCTTTCGAACTCGGGGCGTTACTCCTCGAGGGCTTTAATAATAGTGAAGAGTTCTTTATTGTAGATATTATAATTATATTCCTATATATTATACTTAGTCGAAAAGTAGGTAATAGGGTATAAAATACTTTTATTATTATATTAGGAGAGCGTACCGTTTATAACCTAATTTAAAGTATCCGTTTCTACTATAGTCTTCTTAATCTAGTTGTAGATTTTAAGGACGGGGCTATTAGTAAAAACCTATTTAAAGGAGTCGAATACGGTTTAGTAGCGGTTAGTCTAAATCTATAGTACGTTTTTTATAGTTAATTTGTAAAAGGGGGCCGCAATTAAGGAGAAGGAGTATATAAATTGTCGGTAAAAATTTATAAAGCCGAAGAAAGATTGGAAGGATTTTTTAAATTTTAGAATTTACTATTTAATAATGGCCTTAATTTTTTTTAAATCTATTTTAATACCGTCCGGCGTAATAATGAGCCCTAAATATTTAGTACGTTTAATATAGAATTTATATTTATTAATATTTACGTTAAGGTCCGCTTTTGCTAACCGTTTAAGAATATTATTAATATAACGTTCGTAGTCTTATTCGTTATCCGAATAAATAAGGACGTTATTAAGGTAAACAGTAATATAAATATTAAATATATTATAAAGGATATCGTTAATATAGTTTTAGAAAGCGCTAGGGGCGCCCTAGAGGCCGAAGGGGACGACGAGATTCTTAAAGAGATTAAAGCGGGTAATAAAAGTAGTAAACTATTCGTAGCCTTCCTTTATACGAATACGGTTAAAAGTAACGATAATATTGAATTTAGTGAAAATTTTAATATAGTAAATAATATTAAGCGTTTCCTTAATTAAAGGAAAGGGGTAGCGAAATTTAAGTATAATATTATTAATACCGCGGTAGTCGATATAAATATGGATTCCGCCTCCCGGTTTTTTAATAAGGAGAATTAGAGAAGAGGCTTAGGATTAAAAAGGCTAAATAAATTTCTTTTAAAAGTTATTATCGATCTATTATTTAATAATATTAAATTTATCCGGGTTAAAAACGCGATTATATACTACGGGTACTTCTTTTCTAAATTTAAATTCGATTTTAAAATTATAAGTGCGGTTGGGGGGGAATATTTTAATTATAATTTGGCGGAAGGTATTCGTATAGTACTAGTACTAATTAGGGAGTTTGGTCCGGATTTAATCGTCGGTCTTATAGGGCTTATCCGCCTTTTTATAAAAAGTATTAGTATTTTTAAAAGTAATTTTATTAAGAGTAATGCCGTTAATTGTAAAATATTCGTTAATAACCCCCTTATATTTAGTAAAATTCCTATTCGTATTATTAAAGGGGATAGAATTTAAAATTCGGGTAATACAGAGGGCTATTTTTATACCCTAACCCGTAAGGGCGTCGATTTACGGGTAGAAATTAAAGCCGAAGAGCTTCTTATATTATTAATTATAATTGAAGAGGATTTATTCGATAATTTAAATTATTAATTCGTCGTTAAGAATAGAAAGTTCTAATTTATTAAAACTATCCTCCGCTTATTCTTCGTTACATATACGTTTAATATTTTCTTTTATATTAGCCCGGATCGTTTAAATAATTTAAAGCTTAAAGCGGTTGGCGAATTCGAAAAAGTTAGGCGTTAAAAACTTTTTAATATTTTCGGGGTCGATAGAATTATAAAGGAAGGAAGGAAAGCGGAGAGGAGCGAAGGAGGTTATCGAAAGTATAAACGCTTAGCCCGGGCCTACGAAAGTACAATTAATAAATTTAGGGTTAAATTAATTAATAATTTATTTAAAGCGGTAGTAAAAAATTTATTAGATTAAAGAAATTAAAGAGGTATAGCGTAATATTATTAAAGCCGGATCGGAATTTATAATCGAAATTAAGGAAAGGTCCGTATTTAGGGTTAGAGGAGCGGGCTCTACAATTAGGAGGGTTCAAATAGCCTCTTCGGCTAGGAGGGCTTAAATAATAACTTCGGTTAACGAAGGGGGGTAAGAATTGCCCTCGTCTTTAGTATCTTCAATTATAAGAGCGTAATATATTATTATATTAATTTTTATTATTTTTAAATTAAGGGGTTAAGAGGCCGTCTATAAAGATAGGGTACGGTATAAATCCTAATATAAATTAATTAGTAAGTAGCCGCAGGCTTTATAAATAGAAGTAAAGGAGAGGGTATTAAAGGGTTACGAAATTATTAGCGAATAATAAGCGAATTAAGGGTAGCCGAAAATAACCGGGTTATTAGGGGCGAAGTTATAAATAAGGAGATCGATAATTTTATAATATAGTTTTACTTATATAGTAAATTAGGAAAAGTAAGTAATATTACTACCTTTTACTTCCCTTCCGTTAGCGAAATAAAGGATTTTAAGGGTAGTAAGGCGGTAAATTAGTAAACGGTAGCGGTAAATAAAGGAATAATTAATAAAATTAAGAGTAGTATAGCCGTTATCGATAAAAGTAGAATAGTATAATTTACATAGCCTATCGGAAAAATAAATAGAGAGGTTTAAAGTATTTAATTATTTATAACGGCTATTTATAGAAGATTTATTTATTTTTATAATATTAAACGGTATAGAAACGTTTCTTTTTCTTCCTATAGGTTCCGGCCTTTAAATACAATTTAGCGAAGAGGCTATATATTTCCCTAATCGATAACTCTTTATTTATTACCTAAGAGGGGGTTAACAAAACTTTATTAATATTAAGGAATTGATTAAGTACTATTAAGGATTATAACATTAATTTAATAAGATTATTAATTATATTTAGATTATTAGCCGTATTTAAATTATTAGCCGTACCCGGACTGGCCGGACTATTAATTATAGCTACTACGGGAACCGCTCTTACCTCTTTTACTACGGCTACAGCCGTTACTATAGGTAGAAGGAGGGAATTCCTTATAAAAATTTATTTTACTATAGTAAATAGAAGAATAGTAGTTGGGGCGCCCGTAGCGGGTATAGGCGCTAAACTTTATACGGAAATTAAAAACGTTTTAAAGGATTATAATATAGATTGTAATATTAGTAGTAGATAATTTATTAAAATTTATAGTATTACTACTATAATTAGTCGTAGTATAGATAATTATAGAGGAAGAGGTTATATTAGAAGTAGGGTTATAAAATTTATAGAAGGGATTATTAATTTTAGAACGGTAAATATTATTTTCGAATTATTAAACGAGGGTACAGATTAGGGTAAACTATTTAAAATAATCCGAATTCGAAGATTAGAGGATTTATATAATAAGAGTAATACAAACTTTATTATTAATTTTATTTTTAAAGAAGTAGACTTTTATAGCGTCGTCGAAATTATAGCAATCGATAATTTAGGTCTATTAATTTTTAAAGTCGGACTAACGTATATTTTTATTTATAGCGAAGTCGTTTAGCTCGTAGCAGGCGAAAATAATTAAATTATTATTATTATATCTAATATTAAATTCCTCCTTAATAAAAGCGCTAGTAATCTCTTATTTTTATTTCTCCTTATTTAAATCGAAGTCAACGATATAGAATAAAGCCGTTTTATAAACGGAAAAGGGGGCGCCCTTAAAGGATTTAATAATAAGCGAAAACTTTTTACGTTCGTTAAAGAAGAACGAAGGGTTATTTAATTAAATTAGGGTAATTCTTATATATTAAATATAATATTTTTTAACTTTCTTTAAAGGGTTTTCGCTTTCGTTATCGAAAGGTTTAATATAAGCGTAGGAAGAGCGGTCTACGAAATTATCGATAATAGAAATAAATATTATAATATTTTTAAGAATAAAAACTATAGAATTAATACGTTTGAACTTCTTTTATAGGGATTTAATAATTTTAATAGTAAAATCGAAAGTTTATTAAAGGGTTTTATTATTTAATTTGAGTTCGCTAGCGCGTTAATTAGTATTAATATAAATCTTTTTAAGGATAGAATACTTTTTTTTAAAGAGAACGCTATTATTTAAAAGGCGAACGTTTTTAATTTTGAATTAAATATACATTTCGTAGAGAAATTAGAACTCTTTTTAAGTAAATTAGAGTTAGGCGAAGGTAGTAATAGAGTCGACGTCGAATAAGCGGTTAAGAGAGAGAGAAATATTGCGGAAAATAATATTAGTAGAGAAATTAATAGCGTACTATTCTTCCTTTATAGAAACGGGAAGGCTATTAGAAGTAATAAAAACCGTTTAAAAGGTTTCGTAGAAGTCAGCGTTATACGGATCGGTAATTTAAAGGGAGCCGACGGCGGTAGCTGCAATAAAGTTATTTATAAGGGTAATACTAAGTATTAGTATTTCTAGGAGTTTGATATTGCCTATTGAATTAATTAATAGGAATTGCGGGTATTACGAGCGGACCCCGTCTTTGAGTAAGCGGATTAAGGTTTCTTTATAGTATTTATAAAAATATAGACCTTTATTCAATTAAAAGGAAGATAAAGTTTACGCTTATACTTCGATAATAGGCCGAATCTTAAAGTCCTATTTATACGCGCAGCGCTAAAGAGGTATAATAAATTATTACGGGGTAGAAGTATAGTTAAGGGTAGGGTAAGATATGTATTATTATATAGAGGAGGGGAAAGGAGGTGTACGTAGAGGGCTGGTTATATGGGCGAGAGCCTTAGAGCTAGCCCGAAGTTACGTATCTACGTACGTGACCGGACGGTATAGCTTTAAGCTATGCCGAGGTACTCTGGTATATCGTGATAGTAGTGCTTAGCGCTGGGCAGGTTACAAGTAGGCTAACCCTGTAACAAATCCTATATATACTATGTAATATACTCCTATTCAAATTAGACGGTAATAAATTCCGACGTCTTCTATTTAGTGTTAAATTTAATATTAAATATATATAAATAGCCTATAAATATCGCCGCCCGGAATAATAATTAATAACCTTTAAATATATTCTACTTAGGACGATCTATAACGGGTTTACGAAGGGAAGAACGCTATACGAGCCTATTTAAGGCCCCTTTGAATTCTAGGTTATAGAATTAATCGAATTCGAGATAAATAGTAATAATAAGAGGTTTTAAACGGCTATTTTAATATTGCTTAGTCCAATCCCGAGGAGATTTAGCGGCCCTAAATACGATTATTTATAATTTTACTTTAACTTGTAGTACTTCGACCTATTAGTTAATAATATAGAATCCTTAAGTATTAACGGATATATATTATTAATTTAAATTATATTTAAGGAAAAGTAGTAAGGACTTATTACTAGATATGTATTAAAAAGACCTAGGTATTATAATTTCCCTTTTATTAAAATTAAAGTTTTTTATTTATAGCCTATATTCTCCGGGCGGGCAATATAATTTGAAGTAAATACTAATAAGGGCCTAAATTAGTATAAGATTATATTAGAGTTTAATAATATATTAAAGCCGGTTAAGGGTAAGAACGCCTATTTAATAATTAATAAGCCTGTATTTAAAGCGGATTAACGTTCTATATCCGAATAGATATTACGGACCCCCCCGTTGTATTAAATATATAAAGTCCCGGTCCTATTATAATTTAACGATTTAGTTATATTTAAATTACTTTATACTATAGATAAATACGAGGAGGAAATTATATGTAGTTAATATTTATATAATCGTCTGCTATTGTTGCGGATAATATTAAGTAATTGGAAGGGTAAATTGGTTATAATCTATAGGGTAATTCGAATAATTAATAATTGATTATAATTAAACTTGCCGATACCGCTTTACTAGCTATATTTTATATAGTTTAACTAATTGACTTTATCGCCTTCGACTTATATTATATCCGATAGGAGTTTGGTAGATAAATAGGTTAAATATATTTATTTACCCAAATATAATTTACGAATACGGGCGAAAAAGTAAACTTTGCGTTTGACTATTATATAGAAGATTTATATATATTTAATTTTAATATTTTATATTCTAATATAAGGTAGAAAAATTGTATTTATTCGGTTAAGAATAAAGTTAAGGAGTATTCTACGTAAATTTTAAACCGCTTAAGTATTTTAAATAGTTGGGTAGAGGATTTCGGCGATAGTTCTATAGCAATAAAGGTAACCGAAGTATAGGGTTTTGTTTAGGATATGGGGGATGTTGTAACTTAGTATAAAGGGAGTATAATAGAGAGTTTTTATATAATAAGTTGTGTAATAAAATAAATATAAAATAAATTAGTAAATTTATAAACGACGATATTGGAAATAAAGATTTAAATGGAACCGAAGGGGGATAAGGGTATTATAACTATTTCGACTAATTATACGTTTAATTGGGTAAACCGCTAGATTATATTAGAGGATATAATAAAGGAGAGGAAGATTATTTGTAGACGTAACGAATAGGATATCGACGATCCGGACCCCGATATTCCGGACCCCGATATTCCGGATTCCGACGACCCGGACCGTTAGGGAGTTAGGTAGTACTATTAAATAATAATAAAAAAAAATATTAAAAATACTTATTTTTTACTTAATACTACTTATACGAATATATTACTACGTTACGACGGTACTACGGTTGATGTTTCGAATTTAATTAAATATAATTAAATAGTATTAAACTTTTCGGTCGTAATTATATTACGTAAATTCCTTCCCGTCTCCTATTAAGGCGATTTTCTTGTATTCGGAATGAATATCTACTTATTAAATTCGAATAAATATTTATTTATTAAATTCGCTATCTTCGATTTATTAGACTTCTTTAACTTCGTCTTTAATCTTTCTAGCTTATTTTATTTTAATAGGAATAAGAATATCGCTACATTTCCCTATAAGTTGAAATAGTATACCAAAATTTTTTTATTCGTATAGGAATAAAGTAATACAATTCTTATCGGAGTAAAATCTATTTAATATTACGGGGTCCTTTTATTTTAATAAGAGTAAAATCTAATTATTTTATTAATATTCCGCCCGTTAGAATATAGAAATATTAGTACTCTATTTAGGTAATACTATAGTAGTTAAAGTCCTAGTATATTTTAGGGTATAAATAAATAATAGTATTACTATATTAGTAAATGTAGCGGAATATAATATTAATAGTATTACGCAATTCTATAGTTCGGGTACGTATATTCTAGGCCGCGATTACCTCTGCGGTAAATCCTACCTTTTAAATATAAATATTAGCGACTACTATTTAAAAGGCCGTTTCGATATTATAAAGGACCGGCGGGAATTCGTAAAAGTAATTACCGGCGTTAGTCTAGTAGTAAGTAGAATATTAGCTAAACTTGTCGATTATTATAGGGTGAATAATAAATATTAGTAAATTATATAATTAAAATTAATAAAGTAAGTATTTTACAGAAATAAATACAAATATTAGTAGTAGTAGTAAACTTTACGCTACGGGCGCTGGCGTTTAGAGGGAGGGTAATAATTTTATCGACAACGGCCTAGGAAAAAGTAATATAGGGGTAATAGCGTAAAAGGCTAAAATATAACGAAGGAATTAAGAAAAGAACTATAATATAATAATATAAAGGTATTATATATTTAATTATAGTAAAGCTATACGTATTGTATATAGAGCGTAAAGTATAGAATTAAACGAGGGTAAAGCCAGCTATATTAATAATAGGAGTTAATTTTATTTTAATTAAAAGTAAGAAGATTTATAAATAAGTTAAATAATAACGAAAAGAATTAATTAGTTATAAGAGAGAGGGAGACTTAAGAAATCTAGAAGTTTAAAAACGAGAGTAGGGGAGTCTTATATAGTATAGAGCCCTATATAGTAGAGCCCT
Source organism: Neurospora sp. CHS-2018c (assembly GCA_009806235.1). Taxonomy (NCBI): domain Eukaryota; kingdom Fungi; phylum Ascomycota; class Sordariomycetes; order Sordariales; family Sordariaceae; genus Neurospora; species Neurospora sp. CHS-2018c. Next base: position 467,498 of record RAPC01000018.1, read on the forward strand.
ATACAGTAGAATCCTATATAGTAAAATTATAGCGAATATTAATAAAAGGGAGCTGTAGCAAGCCGTATATAATATAAATTACTTTTAATAAAATTATTTATTTTTATTAGAATAAAATCAAATAGAAAAAGATCGTTTACTTTTATTAGAATAAAATAATAATTAATAAAAAGAATACCGATAAAAATAAAATTAATACGGATGAAGTAATTATTAATAAAAGTAAAGCTATTATAATTTAACGCTTATTATACTTCGGTTAGTGATTTTTACGAATAGAATGCGTAGTAGAGTATAATAGAATAATAGGGGTAAGGGTTATAATAGTATATAGGGCTAATAGTAAAAGGCTTATAATTATAATAAATATAGTAGTAATATCCCTACTATTTACTATATTATTAACCGGTACGCTTTTACACTTTGCAGTCGGACTAGTATTAATAATTAATACTAATTTAATATATTTTATAACGAGGCTATAGCTATATTCTTCGATATACCCCCAATTTCGTAAGAGGGGAATATATTTTACTATATTTTTTAAAGTATAAATAAATATACTTACTCTTATAAATATTACGCGTACAATTTACTAGGCGATTTTAAGCAGTAAGAGGATTAAATAGGGTAATTAGAAGTCGATATCGTCTCTCTTAAATATAGAAGTAATATACGTTATAAAGAAATTTTAAAAATAAATTAGAAAAACTCCGGCCTTAATAGTAATAAGCAGTAGACTAGGCTTTATCTTCGACTTTTTAAGTATTTCTTCTATTCAATTAAGAAAATAATTATACTTATTATAGTATTAAATATATATATAATAATCGAAATCGATATTACTTTAGAGAATACTAAGGATAGTTTAGCGAAAATATTTAGCGTTGGCGATAACGTATATATTAAGGTATTTAGTAATTAAATCGGTCCGCTACTTCCTTTCCGTCTTAAACTACTTCTTTAAGTAAATAGTATTAAATATACTAAAATTAGGATTTATTAAAAATTAGGAAACTCTAGACCGTATAAGTAGTTGGGAATATATTATATTATATATTATATTCAATATAAACGACGATTCGGAATTATATATCCGTAAATAGTCATTAAATTATATCGCTAATAGGGGCGGCTTTATAAAGTCTTATCTAAACCGGTCGAAATACTAATATAGCGCGAAGAAATATATAATACTATTTCTACTACTACAGATAGTATAGCCGAAACATTGCTATAAATCCGCAACGTCCTTAAATATAATTTAATTATACTATATAATTCGTATTATATCGGGTATATCCATTCTTATACTTAACGCTATAATAGATATAATAATACGATATTAAGATTTAAAAGTAATAAATTACTAATATAGATAATCCTAATCTAAAGGGCGGACGTAAGAATAGTAGATTTAAATTATTATAAGCGTATCGGTTAAACTACGGAAATAACGCTTTACTAAAATATAAATAAAATATTTCTTCGCTTTACCAATCCGATTTTTATTATTAATATAGATAATAATTTTTAGGATTATAATACCCGAAATAGGGATAAAAAGGAATTCGAAACGTTCGAAATTCAAAATCTTATTAGAAAGGATATAATTAAAAATAATATTAATATTAAATCGGTCGATAAAAGTACGGATAACTTCGAAAAAGTCTATTAAAAAACCGGCGCATTCCCGTATATATACTTCCAATTCTTTAATTAATATAGTTATATATCCGAATTATAAGATAGAAAGAAGTAGGGTCCGACGGAATTAAAAAAGATTAAAAAACTAAGTATAGAAATTACGCCCTTATTAATAAACGGTATAAAATTCGTCTATACCTACGAATACTATATAGGTAGTAAATTTTAGAGCGCGAAGGAATTTGAAAAACCGGTAATAAAATACTTATTTAAATCCGAAGAGAATATAAATAAAATACCCCGAACGTATACGCTCCTACAACGTATTAATCTAAATACATTAATTAATTATTAAAAAAGACAAAAGACGTTTATATATTTTATAGAGGTCTTAGTCGATTAATAAAGGTTTTACGCTAGGATATATTACAATAATATCCCTCTATTCTTAACCGAAACGATTAAGAAATATAATTTATAATATAACCTACGTAGGAAGAATAACCAATACTATTTAAAGTATAATATTTTTACCAAACCTAATTATAATAATAAGAATTATATTACTATATTAATAAATAATACAACGGATATACTCAACCTATTCCGGGCGAAATTAACGTAGAGCTTAATTAAACGCTAACCGAACGATTAGGTTAAGTAAAATTCGAATAATAGTATATATAAATTGAATTTGAAGCCTTTAATATTCGTTTAAGTCCGTATATTCAATAATCGTAGTAATATATTATTATATAATTATATTTAATATAGGTAAAGCGGTAAAATCGGAATTAGTTTTAAAGAATCGAATAAAAGTAAAAATTTCATCGAAAGTAGAATTCGGTTAGGCTATTATCGTTATAAAATTTCAAACAAATTAAATTAGAATTAATAAAAATATAATATCTATTTCTTAAACGGTAATTACAGTAGCCGACGAATATTTTGCCTAGGAGACAACTAAGGGTTAATATAAATTATAATAAGAAAAAGAAAAAAAGGATATAGAAGTTCCTATTTATACTATATCTAATACGTAAACTGTTTTTAAATACAATTTATCGTTATTGAAATATTTGCAAGTATTTATAGAAAATATTTTTTTCTTGAGGCCGATTTATATGTATACTTAGGCAGCCGACGGCGTTTTCGCGCAAAATCGTAATAGACCTCCTCTCACTGCGTTCGAGGAGGGGAGACCCACAATTTTTTTGTGGGGCGGGTCCGCTGAAGGCAGTCGTCGGAGGTCAGGGTAATAGAGACTACCTCAATAGCATACGCGCATCGAGACGCGCGGAGGTAAAACTCACGCTCCTTATAGTACTCGATAAGGCGAATTTAGCAATGCTATTTTTATTATTGTATCCTAAATACGCGTTGAATTATTGATGGTTCAAATTTTGAGCCTTTTTTCCTTTCGAATGTCGTCAAAAGTGGATCGTTGAAAGCACGGTGTCAGTCTCCACTTTCGTTTTCGACGTCAAATTTGAGTGATTTTCTAAATATCATTATAACTCTTCGCGTATTAGAGATAGAAAGATAAAAAGACCATCATTAGATTCGTCTCATCGAGTACTATAAGGAGCGTACTTTTTACCTCCGCGCACTTCGATGCGCGTATGCTATTGAGGATTGAAATTTTGGCTACTTTGCAAAAGCTGTGTTTTTGTGTCTAAATTTCGCGCAAGTGGGGACTGACACCGTGCTTTCAAGGCACAGCGGTTTTAATCGTAATCGCGGGGTTTCTCACCTGCAGGCAGTCCGGGGTCCAAGAGGATCCAGAGGGACATCGACATCCCCTGTATCTTTCTGTACACTGACGCAGTGCAAGAGAGAGGGGCTCCTCTTTAAGGTTCCCTTTGACTCCTCATCTCGATACTATTTCCTTGTGCGATGTCGTCGTCTAAACATACCCAAACGCACTCTGTCATCCCCAAAGTACTACCGTTAGACGCAGCAGAAAGGAAGGGACGGGACAAAATGTGAAGAAGCGAAAATATGAATCTACCGGCGCCTGACGAACGGCCATGTTATATAGAGTAGCGGCTGCCATGTTCCTGTTCGTTAGACAAGCCGCCCAAACACCTGTGACCTGTACCTTTCCTTCCCGTCCGTGCCTAGCCGTCCCATGCTCATGCTTCCACTTCTGCCATGCTGCCATGCTCCATTCTGAATGAGAAAGGAAGCACCTGCCCCTGATATCTCCAGGCTAAACGCTGGTCGTTCCCGTCGTGTGACGCATTGGTTGCCGCAGCTTTTGCGCCCGATCTCCAGGGTCTTCTCCTCAAACGTTAGTGTTTGCGGGAGGTTACCCACCTAACGCTATCACATACTGTAGGAGAGTAGGACGGTGGTGACTTGCCGAAACGGGGAATATATTCGTGTTAAAGCACATTGCACGGTACAGTCCGAGGTAAATTCGGTTTGGTATCGAGCGTGTGATAATCAGTTGGCAATAATAAGCCGTCAATCGATGATACTGTCGATAAGAGTCTTCGGGGCTACTGTATAGATGTCCAAGTTCAACACACAATCGAGGAACGGAAGCAAAACATCGCGGTGTTATAAAAAAAAGTTGGAGAAGCACTACGTCAAAAGTTTCTTGTCATCTCGTGCCTTTTATGAGTTCGTCGTGCTCGTCCGGTGCTTTTCCCACTCGTGACAGTGTTCCAGAACCTCACAACACCGACCAAGGGGAACAGATAGTCAAAACTCCCCTTACCCACGATATCCAATCACCTCGTGTGCCTCGTGTGGCGGGCTGGCGGCCGTGTTGAACGAAGGGGATGTTGTCCAATGCGTGTGCATGTTCTGATAACGAGGGCGCTGACTCGGTTGGGTCGCTCAGACCTCTCGTTTTCTGGCTTCTAGAAAATTTCCAGTCGGAGACATGGTGGTCGATGCCGCACAGGTGAACGCACGCTCGGATGGGAACTCGTCCGAAAGGAATATCTGTTCCGTATGCCTTCTATGATGTTGCTGGGCCGCTCAAACGAGCAGGTAATAATGATAATGCATAGTGATAACCAGAACAAGAGAGGTACACAAGCTTTGAAGCAGGGGAATCTACCATCTTGCAAGAATGTCAACCTCGATCCATCAAACCCACTCCCTTCAGACCTAGAAAGTGCATTGTAGGTATATCCTCCTCTCAGAAACCATTAGGGTGACCGTAATCATCAAGACGTTCGTAACCACTCCGTACCCGTATCCTCGTGTCCCGTATCCAAGAATTTGCAAACCCAAAGAAACCGCCCATGCAATCACATCCATCACATCCACCATAACCACCATCAAACCTCCTGTGTTACCAATCCCGTAAAAGCCACCAACTCCCAACGCCCATAACCAACAACGTCGCCAACAGCAGTGCTCCCTCCTTGGTACTCCAAAAGAACGCCGTCCACCCCACCACCACCTCCTTCCTCCTGGCCGCCGCCCTCCTCTCCCAAGCATGCACATCCACAGCGACCGGTATCGACACCCTGGGGTCCTTTTTCCATTGTTCCAGCTGTTCATCCTCACCCTCGCCATCCGGTAAAGGTGAAGGTAACCTCATCTCCTCCTCCCCCAAAACCGGCACTTTCGCCCTGAAGAATACCGGCCGGTGATCACTCGTTTCCACGACCGGCAAGGAGTCGTACACCTCCACTTCCACTTCCACCTTTCCCCGCTCTGGCTGCTCTGTCTCTTTAACCCAGGGCGGAACATCCAAATACAAAACCCGATCACACCACCCCGGCCACCGATGGCTCGCAAACCGCCACGGCACCTCGGGCACTCCATTAACCTTATCCCCCCTGTTCACAGCCTCCTCGTTAACCGCCTCCCCTTTAACAGGATGAACGTCGTATTTATACGTCGGACCAAAAGTTATCGGCGCCTCAGTCAGGCCGTGCATAGTCCGTCCGGCTTCGCGCTCCTGCGTGAGTTGGTCCCGCGGCAAAAATTGGGAGAAGTGGTTGGCGGAAGAAGGATCGAAGGAAGGATAGGTGGCGAGGGGGGGAGGGGTGGTGGTGTTGATGCGGTAGTTGAGGTCGCCGGCTAGGAAGAGGTGGGAGGTTGGTTTGAAGATGGAGATGTTTTGGAGGGCGGAGTGGTGGGAAGGGTTGGTTGAGCTCAGGAGAGGTTGGGCGTCGGAATCGCCTTCGTGGTTTTCTCCGTACGCAAGGTCGGCATCATCGTCGGCTGAGCTGCTGTCCTGAGTACGTGCAGGCGCGGTGTCCCCCGCTCCAGACCTATCCGGCGTCGACCTCGCTTCCCGGCTCTCAGATGGGAACTCGCCTTTGGGCAAAACCTCTCGCGGGTTAGCAAAAGTCAGACCTGACACGATGCTGCGCCAGTTGGCGTTGCGCTTCTTGAGGTTCCATTCCATCGCGGCCAGGTGTGTTGCCACAAATGTGAGTTCCGTCGTCTTTGGTTCTGTTGTTATCGTGTCCTCATTGCCATCCACATCGCTCCAAGTAACCCGTAACCCTACCGCGCCCTTGTTACCCATGTCCGCAGCGCCAAATCCGCATTCTGCTTCTTCGATCTGCTGGATCTTGGATGGGTCGCGGGCGAAGAGCAGAATGGCTGTCATCCCTACGTTCTTGGCCCGGACGAGCTTGTATGGGTCACCACCGGCACCACTGGCACCGGCACCGGCACCATTGCTGCTCGTCCCGTATTCATCTTCGGCCTCAAGTAGCTGCCCAGCCGCAAGATTGAGCGCCTCCGCGTACCGAGCGTAGTACGGGTTCAAAAAGTAAGGGCCGATGAAGGAGTAAGCCAGCGGGGCTACTTCTTGTAGAGAGCTGGATATCAATGGTGAGCGAAAGTCACAGCATCACTTTGGGTTGAGAGACTACTCACAAAACAACCAAATCCGGCAACGCATTCTCATTCCCCTTCCCGGCACCTTGCGCCGACAGCGCCGCCTTCAAGTGCGCCGCCCAAACGGCGACATTGATGAGGTTCTTTGCGCAGTTGAAAGTGAGGATGAAAAGGTCGATGGTTGAGGGCGTCATTTTCGCGATCGCGGTGGGTCGCGGAGACGACTGTTGGGGCTGTTGGTGCTATCTGTGTGTTTGGCGTAATGCGCGTTTGTTGTTGGTTTTCACAAGTTGAAAGATGCAGCAGTTGTTGTTAAAGAAGAAAATGCGCTTCGGCCTGTTGACATTCAACGCCCCGAATATGTCGAGCACACGCAACGTTGAGATATGTATATGTATGTAAGTATATGTATACTCGATCGATGGATATGCAGTAGAAGTCTAGAACCGAGTCCTCCGGAGCACAATGTCTCGTGAGCTAATTGTACATTTATATGTTGCGCACGGAAGGTTAACTTTTTGTCATATATCGGCTGATCCAAAAGTTGTTGAGGTATCGTCAAGTGGGGTTCTGAGTATGGCTTGGCTGGGACAAAATGTCTTGATTCCCTGCAGTGCCGTTCGGGTGATCCAAGACGAGACGAAAGTTCAGTCAGATCCAACGATCCAATTGGCGGGACGAATAGGGTACCTAGGCGTAGGTTTTTCGAGTAAGGCCTCCGGGTTCTTGAGTCGAAGTGTCGAGGTTTCTTGACTCTTGAAATCTTACGGAATTGGATAATTCCGGCGATAGGCAGAGCGCTTGCCTTGGAGTGCTGGAAGGTTGAAGCAGGTTAAGAAGCCAAAGTTGTTTAAGGAAATTACGAATAACGATTGCATTCGGAGCAGGAATATCCAGAAGCCGCAAACCATAGGAGTTGCTACATCTTTATATTCAACGTTTTTCCATGTTCCCATCACCATGGTACACATGCCCTCATGCCATGGTAGGATCCGAGTTGCTGTGATTGGGCCAGAGGTGTGACGTAGGTAGTACAGCCTCTTTCAGACACCGCTGTTTTGCTTTTCTTGGGGCCAATTCGGCCAGCCCGTACACGCATGCTAGTAATCAAGGCTGAGCCGTCTGTGGCTTCACCAGCACAACTAACGTATAATTCATAACCCCATTTGGACAGACAAGCAGATTAGGTAACAGCAGAACAGCACGGTTATCTTGCTCCTGGAAGCTATATGCACACAGACACAACGTCGGCGACAGTTCAAAAGGGTTAAGATATGAAACCTGTATTAGGAGAACTAGCTTGAATTCTACGTTGCCCGAGCTCTTCCCACGTGGTGAATACCAGTCGTTTCCGTCTTGTCTCCATGATGTCACCCAGTTCCCTGAAATATCCCAAGGTCAAAGCTCTCCCACGAAAGCAGCGCGGCTAAATGGTGCCCTTCTCCATATGCGTTGCTCGTGATATTATCGGTTTGGGTACGAGGTCGTGAACGCATATCCGTCGTGTCGTTAGTGAGAGCCATCGCGCCAGCAGATGCGTCCAGGAATCTTCGAACTGAGCTGAGAGGCTATCTCTGCTTGCCCAACCTAGAGCCTCCAGCCGATCCAATTTGACAAGAACTCGCCGCGTCACTGGGCAGTAGCCGCGTCACGGAATTTCCATCGTCTGGGCAGAGACAATGGCACATGGATGCCATAGACCAATAACCACCCCGTGACCTGAACTCTGCTACATGATACCAAGCTAATACCAACTGACCAACGAGTGATGTATATGACTTTCGCACAAAGGTGTAACGCTTCGTCCCCTAATGCCTCCCCACAAGCGAGACCCGATGCGAGAGAAATGACACACCAAAAGAAAATCGTGCATAACAAATGATGAAAACAAAACAATGGGAAACGGGATGCCGACTGGGAAGATGCTTATTGTTATCTCGCAACGACATGACTCAAATGAGACTTTTGCCATGAATGACCCGTCTCGATCAAGCCGTATCTCATGACCGCTGCTGCAATTCCGACGGCATTTTGAACCTCAGCCCGTAGAAAGGCCAAGGTCTCCAACTTCAGCACCCCGGAAATCCGAGATACTGGGCATGCCGTTCGTAAGGTCCGCGGTCAAACAGCAGCAAAGCAGATTCGGCCAAGAATCGAACTGCATTGCTGCCATGAACCGAAGAACCGTCCGAGCCATGAATAAGGGCAGTAACTGATAGAGATGTCGAAGAACGAAGAGAAGCAATCTGTCGCAAGTAATCCGTCTGGCTGGGTTGAGGAGATGCATCGGTCGTTGGTGCTGGCCAGGTACAGCCATCCGCTTCCACTCCATCCAGACTCTCGGGAACGTTGGTTGACGAGACGCGGGTGCAGGAATCAAACCATTTGACCGATGCGCAATCTGCCACTCCAACGACCCGCCGAAGATCTTGTTCCAAGTAGATACCATGTGCGAGCATCCGCAGTCTCATTCCATAGGACGATACCTGCCGGCCACATGTCCGGAGCCAGCGCCTTGACCTTTAGCAGCCGAGCGCAGCCTATTATCGCAAACTGAACGTCAGCCATCATGTCAGCATTCTACCTCCGGCCAGCGTTATTGAGTACACCAAACTCGAAGGAAATAAGATTCCTTACTAGGAATGCTGGGCTAGGCTGGCAAACTCACATCCTGTCGCTACCGCCGACGGCACGGTTGGTCTCAGGTGTCTCGCCGGTCATAGGCTTCCTGGATCCGCTCCTCAGAGCCTGCTGAGGGTCCTTACGAGCAGCAGCCTGAGCCGCCTCCTTGGAGTCCGCAGGCTGGGGCTGGCTAGAGTTACCGGCCGCCTGCTGGATAGCCTGAGCGTTCTTCTGGTACTTGTAGACGGTCCAATCGAAGACATAGTCGTACTGGAAGCCCTCACGGACGAAGAGATCGCGGAAGATCTTGCGGAGATAGCTGTAGTCGGGCTTGTCATCGAAGCGGAGCGAGCGAGTGTAGTTGAGGTAGATGGCAAACTCGTTGGGGAAGCCGCGGCAAAGAACCTCGGTGGGAGTGGTCATCTTCTTCTCCATGATACGGTCGTACTTCTGCTTCTTGGTGGCAGCCTTAAGGCCCTGCCACGGGAGGGAGCCGCGGCAAAAGTAAAGCATGACATAGCCAAGAGACTCCATGTCGTCACGGCGAGACTGCTCGACGCCAAGATGGGTGTTGATAGAGGCATAACGGGCAGTGCCAGTGAGGTTCTTGTTCTCTCTGTAAGGGATGTGGAAGTGAGTCTTGGGATCTCTGTACTTCTTGGCAAGACCGAAATCGATCACGTTGACCTGGTTGCCACGCTTGCCAATACCCATGAGGAAGTTGTCGGGCTTGATATCGCGGTGAATGAACGACTTGGCATGGATGTACTCGATGCGGGAGATGAGCTGATCGGCAAGCAGCAAGACAGTCTTCAAGGAGAACTTGCGGTTGCAGAAGTTGAACAAATCCTCCAAGCTGGGGCCAAGAAGATCGAGGACCATGGCGTTGTAGTCACACTCGGTGCCGAACCAGCGGACGAAGGGGATGCCGACGCCACCAGCGAGAGACTTGTAGACGCGGGCCTCATATTCAAGCTGGGGATGCTTGGCCTTAACACTCTCGAGCTTGATGGCAATCTCCTCACCGGAGATGATGTTGGTGCCGAGGTAAATATCGCCGAAAGAGCCAGAGCCGATCTTGCGACCGATCCGGTACTTGTTACCGACGCGGAGATCCTAAATTCCAGTTAGCAAGATGCAACGCTTGGTGTTTGGTTGGAATTGACAGATGGGCGTACCATGGTAGTCATGTTTGCGGTTGATTAGGGAGAAAGACGGATCCCAGAAGATCAGTAACTATACCCGATGGAGAGGAGTCAGTAAAAGAGTCATTAAGGCACGCATACGTAATGATGTCGAATGCTGAGCTATCGAGAAAGGTCGGTGTCGCCCCAGGTGTTTCTGCGGGAGTCCATGCCCGGCTCGGTCACGATAGGTTGTTCGACTGCTCCGAGAAGTGGCCTATTTGGCAATGATGACGGCAACATTTCCAGGGACCTCAGCAGACACATCCACATCGTACATCGCCCTGGAAAAGCGTCTGGACGACGTGGTTGGCAATGGCAACACTGCCCATCAGGGCCATGTCGACACGGACGCGTCCAACAATGGCCGTGGCCTTGGCGACGCCGACACAGTTGGTGAGGATTATGGTAATGCCATTCCCGTTACCATGCCAAGCAGGTTGTCGAAGCTATTGAGCAGCCGATCAAGTCGGTGTCGTTGACCGATGGCGAAGGTGTGCATCCAGGTAAACAGCGGCCAAAGGCGGCCAGCAAGGGCAGATTGTTGGCGGGCGAGCCAACAATCAGCTCACCGATACATGGCGGCAGCTGAGTGGAACCACCACAATGCGTTGCAGCACCTCCCTCGCTCGTTGGGGACGACGACCCGTCTGACGGAGATGATGATAGAATTTTTGACTCACTCTTCGGCGGGATGTGTTCTCCTTTTGTAGACGGTCGTTGCAGACCGGATGCTGGGCTTAAGGGTCGTCGGGACCAGGCTGGTAATGATTAATCGAGAGGGGCGTGCGTGCCGAAGAAGGCAGCTTAGTGATGTTGGAGCGTCGGGGGGGCGACTGAAATGCAGCTCAATCTGTACGGGTAAGTGTTAAAATGCAGTCGTGAAGCGTGCAGCAGCAAGATGATGGGCACGGGCTTGGTGTTGATGTATGGTGCAGCATGCGGGAAAAAAAAAAAGAGATTGTTTTGATGGTTGGGGTAGGTTCTCTTACCGTCGTCGTCGGCGCCGGGGATTTTTTAGGTCGTCGGTGGTGAGACGGGGGCGAGGGAAAGGGCGATGAAGAGGGAAACGAGACGGCGAGAAGGGAGGAGAAGGAGGCAGTTTGGTGACTGGGACCGACTGGGACTTCTGGGCAGCCGACCGACCTGGGGACTGGGGACTGGCAGGATTTGAGACGCCAACGCCAAGTGCCAGCCAGCTCGCCAGGTCGACCAGGTCCAGCCAGCGCGCGCTCTTTTGGCCTGGTGGGCTTGTTCTTGGCGGCACCCAGCTGGCGAACTGAAGTGAAGGAGCCGTGATCCACCGCCATCCACAGTGCCACAACGCGGGCCAAGCAATGAGCGGGACACAGTGCAAGGCGATGAGATGGCGAAAAATGACTGGAGCACCGTCGGACAGGCAAGGGCCAGGCGTCCCAGGCCTGCCAGGGCATTGGGCGGACGAGGGCGGAGTTCCATGTCGTTGCGTTCGTTGAGTGAGTGGCTTCTGGGCGCGCCCTTTTTCTTTGGCAACGTCCAACTGTCATCCAAAGGTCTCAGAATGCAGGCTTGCCTTTCAAACAAATAAAATCTGCTGATTTGCAGTTCCCCAACGAGGCAAGAAGCCGGAAACACCTTACGACCGCAGGATGGACTACGGCAGGGGCAGGCAATGGGCATCTGGCAAGGCAAACGTGCTGCGGTAAGGTACAAAAAGGTAATGCGGGCAGGACCGCACCGCGTCTACGAGGGAAGGCACACACCGGGCCTCCCATTTCTTACGCTCTTTCGAACAGGAAGTGAAGCCTCAGCTTTTTGTTAGGCAGAAACTGGACGGGGCCCAATGGTCAATGCAGTGCCAAAGTGCCTGCCTGCTCTCACTGTGCTGAGTTTGTGCTGTTTCGTTGGCTTCCGAGAATTGAACCATTCTGACTGGTAGCCCCTCACCTCTAACCTTCAATACACCCAATACACCTCAGCTTCATGTACATCCACGAATCCGTTACAACAGCAATTGCGAGCAAGACCTCACAAATGCGACATATCCCATCCGATATCAGCCTCGGAGAGAACGGCACTTTGATAAAGTCAGGTGCCGTCTGGCTACTCAGTACTCTGTCTGTCTGTGAGACGCGACGAAAAGGGGAGCAATGTCCCGCTTTGCCCCGCCTCACAACTGCATCATTGTGATGCTTTCAGAGAGAAAGATCAGACGAAGGGACCAAAACACAAGCAAGCCGTTTGCTGATACGTACCAGTAGAGTTTGGTAAACTGGGATATTGCCCTACCCGGTGGAACAAACCTCTCGGTGACTTGGCGTCCCGACAGCTTGGAACATAGCGAAACAAAAGCGCCCTTCCTATCTTCTCTCGTAGCTTCCTCACAAGGTTCCCAAGGGTTCCGTGCTAGATATGCAAAAGAACCTACGTCAAATACTGGCAGCCAGAGGAGAGCCTATCAAAGCGGTCATGACAAGCCATATCATCGGTTATTGACGGGCGCTTACGCAGTACACAGAAGCCGTCCACATGCAACGCGAGAACCTGCGGAGAAGCAGCTACACCGAGAACTGTCAATATAAAATCTAAAAACCCGCTGCCGAAGATCACGGGTCTGGTGGCTCTGGTGGACCAAAAAGGGCGCACTGTGTCGTATATTTAGAGGAGGTTAGGCGCGGCTGAGAGGCCAAGCCCTCCATGTCAGCGTCTCAGTACTATCCTCGCTGCGACGACCAGGTACCTCTAGCGCGGCAGACCGAACATGAGCAAGGGAAGGATATCTGTAAGCCTTTCCCGGCTGTGATAGATGTGAGGAATGCTCTGCCCATTTGAACGTATTCCACCGGAGATTCGGGGATCGAAGATCATACTATCGAATGGTGGATAGAGGTTGCTGGTCGTTTCCAAGACAGTGCCCGGAATTTCAACTCCTCCCCTGGCCTTGCAGAGACTATCTTCCAACTACAAGGCGGTGTCGGAGAAAATCCTGTTCAACAAGCTCTTCCTACATCATCCCAACTCGCAGCCTTGGAAATATCCTCAGCTTAGGAACTCTCTATCTGAAGCTGTCAGAAGCTATCACGAACCTCATATTAAACTTCTCCGTTAGCCGACAAGTTACGGAATACATCCGAGCCGAAATGGAGCCGGTCTTAGGTCCGTTGGTGGTTCGCCTCCGCTTTGCTGCCCGAAACGCGACCCAAGGGGAAGACAAGGGTGATATTGCCTTCGCGTGGCTCGATCTTTGAAAGCGGCAAACACATGCCATGATCCCTGCGCATAGCAATGCCCAGATTACGAAAGTGTCAGTATCAAACGACATGCCAGTTGGAGGGGCATTGATTTTTTTATCAAATTTCCAGAATGACGGGAGCGCCGTCAAAGTCGCTACACCGCCCTGACCGCCAACTGCAACAGCAATCCATTACCGACCCTTACCCATGCCTGCCATGCTATCAAAGGCGTTAAATCCGTTAAAATCGGTAGTGTACAGACGGATACGGAAACGGCAAGAGACAAAGGAAGAACATGCGCGCGAATATGGAAGCACAAGGCGGCTTGTGTGCAGACAAGGTGAATGGTAACACCAGTTCAAATGTTCCACCGACACCTTCTAGATCGTCTCTTGTCTTGGTATGAAAAACTACTTCCCAACGGTTGTGTGTCGGAGATGGCACAGAACTCCACAATCTCGGAGATCGCCAGTTCCAGGTTGCCTGACACGTGCCCGGTTGCGCTTTCAGGACACACTTCCTCTCCAGAAACAAATCAGTACCCGACATTTATGGTAACGAAACTAGAATGAGGTTGTTGGGGGATTCACCATGACAGAGATTCCAACTTCTTCCAACGTCCCGGATCGTGACCCATCAGTCTATCAGTCCTAATGCTGACCCAGCGAATTTGGCCAATATCCCAATCGGACACACCTCCCGCTAATGATTCACCATAAGCACTTGGGACAAGCGTTACACAGCCGCTTCGGAGACTTTTAAAACACACTTCGGAAGATCTACCGCCCCGTAGGTTGTTGGTGAATGTATGGATCTGTTCGGTTTCCCAATCACCAACGGACAAAACGCCGTTGCGTTGCGTCTCGACACTGCCGATCATTCCCCATTTCAAGCTTCCTTGCTTTTGCAGAACAAATGGAGAAGAGATTCTTCACCCATCAGCTGACGGCTTTTGATACAAACTGTCGTGGCACGCGACAAATGTGCGATTGGTTAAGAAAGCCATCTGGGAGCTAGTAGCATTGCCCAAACAGCAAGGCAGAATGGAAGCTAGTATCCTGGAATTGGCCAACTAAAAGACCAATTGTGTCAAAGCTACATACCTACACCAAGTGGGAAAAATGTTACTGTTAAAAAAGACAAGACGCCATGATTTGGGTACGGGTAACAACGGTGTTGGTGAACATCGTGAGACATGGCTCCTATCTACCAATGTACCAATGACACTAGGTAAGCAAGTCTGTCCATTTACCCGTTCCCATACAAAACTATATCCCATATACTCTTAGGATGCTCAAGATCCCTTGAGTTCTTGTTCCGAGATTGGTGACAAAACTTCCGAACAACAAAGAGAAGAATCACCAACGGCAAGCACGGGTATAACAAAGAGGCCACCTACGTACATACTTGCCGGGCGTGCCTGACTACTCTTAAATCTGCCTGACTTGGGTAATTTTTGATTACATACCATTCCCTGCCAGTATCAGAGCAAGTCGGTAGCAGCTTGACGGGTACGTACAAGAACAGGCGGGACGAACTTGGGGAACATATCTTTCCGCAATCAACCTCTCCAGTGTTCCAGAAGCATTTGGAAGGGTCATCTTAAAAGGGAACGTACCGATTATGCAGTACGTACCTATCCTTGGCTTCTCATGGCCCTTTCTCAGACGAGTGTCTATGTACCTACACAACAAACTGTTTATGGTACGTACTGCGGAATGTAGACATTTTTGACACTTTCCTGCAATTTGAAGGGCAAGCGCCAAGACGGCAGGTGTACCGAAAGAACCTGGATATCGACATGGAAGGGGTGTGCGGAACGGAGTCAGGGATGATGGGTTCTTGTCTTACGGACGGGAAGTACCCTGGTTTCGATACATGCCTCGGAAAGATCATGGGTCTTCCGCTGAGCTCTTCCATCAAAATGTTAGCACTCACCTGGAATCGCTCATGAGGTAGAATAACTACTATCCTGCACAGACGGAGACCATCAAAGAGGTTGATACTCTAGCTTGATGCCTAGAAAGCTATTTTCACAGGACTGGACATCGAGAAAGCTCTTGAACGAATCCTATCGAGGTGAGAAAAGAGCACAAAGGAGGGGATCACTAGAAGTGGTGACGACATGAAGAGGTCTGTCGGGTATCTATCACAAGTGACCTGATCAACACATACTTCTACTTAGCCATGTCCTCAGGGGTAGTGCTCGTAAGTCCCTACACACCTCCATCCAAGATTCTACCGGTAAGCATGCAAATAAGGTGGTCATCATGTGTAAGCAAATCTCTTATCATCTAGTATCGACTGCAGAGGTTATCGTTTCGTAGAGACCAAAGAAGCCAATGTCCGAATCAGAAAGCTTGACCTAACTGCACCTGTCTCGACTCTATAGTTCGGCTCTGTCATGCGGATATGATGTTAACTTCATATGAGAATTTTCCCTCACCGTCGTGTTTCGTCAGCACGTAGCAGTGTCTGGCAAAAGTGAAGAAACTACTGCTCCCTCTATGTAGAGGTCTCTATCTTGACAAATAGCCCCTAACACAGTAGTTACACGGTCTCTACGATTGGCCTCCTCAGAACGCCACTATGGCCCTTCATGGGAAAACGCCTAGATGCCCTGGACATGCAAACCTTGAATTTTGACTTGTTTAACTCTTCCTGGGAGAGAGGCCATCTGGGTATTTTGTGGTGAGATAAGTAAGTGGTCATGGGCTGGCTAACCGACGTTCAGTTCACCATTCGGGGATATGACTAGTGAGATTGCGGCTCATCGCCTCAATCAACGTGGATGGGGGCTGAGGCAGATCCTTTTGACTTTCCTTTTTCTTTTCTCTAGCTTCGACGCTCGTCAAGTACCTCTATGTACACTAGAGAGCAACTGAAGGGCTGCTGTGTGTCTTTGTGACAGACGGATTCCGGTGTTCATGACGATGATGATGGTGGACTTGACTCTCTTCAGATCTGGCCTATCTTCGTCTTGGTTTGTGATCATTTTCAACTTTGCCGTTTTTGTTTCTTTTCTTGTTCTCCCCATCTCTTCTTTCTTCTTGTTTTTGATCCTCCCTCTCGCTCTCTCGGTCATGCTAGATGCTCTCAGATTCCCTTTAGACACTTCGCCCTATGCTACTAGCTTCACGTCTACAGCTTAAAATTGCAATTGATTTGCAGCTTGTTGGAGTCACTGCTGAATCAAAAGGCATACTCTGAGCCACTTAATTTTCCGGAGTGAACCTGTCGTCAAGCCTCGACCCAGATAACATACTTCGTCTGTGAGTGAGCACCAGCCAAGTTATCGCTGCTCAAGGGACCATATAGCTAGAGTCTTGCAGGACACTAGCGCTTCTTTCATCATTTCCGATGCATGTAGACTCAACGAGTCCATTGCAGATGCAACAGTCACAATTCTCGTAACACTGACAGAGAGAGCTCTTTGTGTGTGCGGGGTGTTTCTTTTCCCTGAGGGACCAAATGATGTCAGCTTACGTTGTGGTAGTACTTTACTCGGGATAACGACGGCTGGCGTGTTGTACATGGTACTAGGTAATCTTCAACTGCAATAAGAATTTCCTGCTGGATGACGGCAGGACGAACCTGATTACCTATCATTTGATCTATCAAAGCATTAAATTGGCCGTGTCAGACAGTATGTGAGTTGATGGTTAAGGCGAGTCAAACCTCCCATTGATTGACTCGCAGGATATTTATTGTATGGACAGTGGCAGGTGTATGTATAGTCGAGGTCAAGCATCTGGACAACTATCCAACGCATGGGCAAGCTGACAGTATTACAGAAGACATCAGAGTTCTTTCTGGTCTGTATACTTCCACTCCGTCTGTGCTCAGCGATGTGTTCCCCGAAGGCAAGATAGACAAGATAGACCCCCGGTGACCCCAAGCGTTTACCTCTTCCGAATTCCGCCAGCCGAGACTGGATTTGATACCTAATTCGGGGAGGTCTAGACAGATGAGGATAAAGCCACAAATGCTACATATATCTGAGGCTGTTATCGTCGAAGCTCTTTTGATATACGAAGATGCTACCCGACAATTTCTCCTCGAGTGGCTGTCAACCTAGTGACAGGAGAAAAGTGAATGTTGAAAAGGGGTCTCAGAGGTCCTTGTGCGTCCTAGGTAGGTAATACCCAACCCCCTCTGGGCCTTATAGACAATCATGGACACCGTTGAGAATCTAGAGGGGATATGTATCCCGTTTTCGGTTTCGGGGATCGCTCAGGTCTGGTGCCGTCTTCATTTCTGCAAGTCGAAGCAGAGAGAAGACGTTGAAAGAAAAGCGGCGCAACCTGTGAGGTACGTACCATGGCCTAGCATCGCCGTACCTGACTGTGCCTGGGGCCTCTGTACTATGCACCCCACAAGAAAATAGGACCAGGAACAGGCACAATGAGCGGGCCCCTTGGAGGTTGACCCCTTTTTTGACCGAATTTGATTTCTTTGCCCCCCTGTTCCATATTGGCGGCTGATAAGAGAGAGGGAAAAAGGGAAGGGTTCTGGTCTGGTTCCTCTCTTCCTCTCGGATGCTGCCACTGAAATACGGGGTAGGATTGGGCGGTGCAGGGGTCCCTTTTCAAGGGTCCAGGGGTATTTTTTTTCGCAGTGACTGACTACACTACGGACAGGTATCACCAGTTCCTGTCCCCTGTATAACCTCATGTCGACTGCTTGTCAACTCATCCTTTTCGGACTCGGGGACAAAGTACTTGGCGCAGAAACTCGGGCCGTTCGTCTTCGGTTATTCGCATCCTAAGCACGTTCGTTTAAGGCATCTCTAGCATTGCAGACACTCTATGATATCGAGCCTGGTAAAGCCTACAGCTTGCACACAGATTCTGTTAGAAGCCGAAGACGAACGGCCCGAGTTTCTGCGGTACTGCATTGAAGGATTGTTTTCATGCAGGGACTTCACAGGTGTATGTAGCAGCGAGTAGAACTTGCGACTTCCCGTCACGGCTTGAACGGTCCTCTGCCTTAAGGATATGTACATGGACGTGAAGCTGGCCTCTTTCCAAAGGAGGGTTTGAACTTGAAACCGGGAAAATCCCATCAAATTCGCACATCACGTTACCGCGGTGAGAGCTTCACTGGAAGCCCAGAAAAGCAAGACAGCTGCTAATCGCATTCGGCTGCTCCCCCATTTCCTTCACGTGGAGTATATCAATGCGGGGAAATATCCAAGGAGGAAGCCGGTTGGTGATCTTCACAAAGCATCACCACCGTAGGAAGGTGTTGACTCGGGTCATGCGCGCGTGTTGAAACAGCAGTTCGGAGGAAGTTGAATATCGGCTCGGATGGCTGGAGGAGCGAAGTACAGTAGCACTCAGTGCTCAGTTAAGGTCTCGTCAAGATGGGGATCCCCAGTTTGGAAACGCCCTAACCTTATCCACGTGAAGCCCAACTCTTTTTTTATTGCTCAAGTGCTTCTTTTCATTGCGACCGGCAGCGGTTGTGGGGCCGACCAGTCAGAGCCCGAGTTTGACCAGAGGCATGAACGCTAGGGACTTGGTTGGGACTTGGAGTTCATCCCGTCTTTCTTTCATCGAACACAACGACAACATTGAGACTCAGCACGATATTGTTCTTACAGACGGGCATATGTCAAGGCAGATGCTTCTCACATGGCATTGGATCAGACGATCTGAACGTCGTTCAAACAGACGGGCCGCCCATGTGAGAAAGGAACAGGACGGGAAACACCAAAAGCCCATCTTGCAGTTGGCCGAAGTGCACCTGCAGTGGTGCCGTCGATGGAACATTGATGGGGAATCCAGGGCGAGATGGATCATGCAGGCCAAGCGTGGAGATGATCCCAAAGGGGTTTAGCTGCCCTGGCCAAAGAGCCACCGAGGACCGGCATGAGAGGCGCGTCTTGAGGACATTTTGGAGATGCTTCAGTTGGGAATTTAATCCAGACGTCCGTCGAGTTGCACAGATTCATTGTCTTTTTCTCAAAGCTGTGCCTGGTTAACTAGCGCTGTTTTGCCTTTTTTTTCTCCGGGTGGTTCCCGCTTTCCAACTTCTCAGCATTTCTCTCTTCTTTTTCCCTCCATTTCTGAAGAAGAGAAACCCAGAATTCCCGGCAACAAACATCGTCACCACCGCACCGCCGTGGTCACCTTGTCACTCTTTGCGCGCAAGTGGCCTGTGACTATCCGTTTCTCTATATTGCCGTGATCTGTGTACCGCGTTGGCCGCACTCAACTACTCGTCGTCGTGCACCACAGGCAGTTTCTACATTACACTGATTGTTTACTCTTTTTGTTTTATCATTTCCATCCAGAACAGAAACAGGCAAGATAAGATACATTGAAGGGCGAAGCGAGACCCTTTGGCAATTCGGCTGGGGATTGCTCATTGCGCTCCTCTCACCCATCCCCACCGCCTCCACCTACACTATCAGCCGGCACAGGAACCCTGCGTCTGGCGCCCCCCGACTTTCCAAGAGGAGCCGGTCGATACCCGTTGCAATCTCCTTTTCGGATCGCTCGCGGTCACTCTCTGCGCTCTGAAGACTGGAGACTGCCGGAGGAAATACCTACTAGCTCGCCGCGCACCTGCCCGCCTGCCCGCCGAAAGACGCTGCCACTGCCACTGGACACTGCAGTGGCCCAGGACACTGGAAAGTCAAAGTCGACCTCGCCAGCACAATCCCTTCGCTCCGGTCCTCCCTTTTTCCTCTCCTTCTGTTCGCACTCCCGACTGCTTGTCACTGGACATCCACACCAAGGATCAATATTCGCACTCTGTTTGTGCTTGATCGCGTCCACGGCCTCGCACCACACCGTATACATCCGCCAGCGTACACAACTACAGTACCCTCCTCACTACATCTTACCATTACCCTCGACACCGATCGATCCTGGCCGGTCGACGAAAAAGAAGCATCTCAAGCTAATTACTCCTATTTTCGCTCCCTCTCTCATCCATCCCAAACACCACCACTACTCTCAGCTCCGCAGCGAGCTTGAATCTTCCGCGCCGCCGGCTCCAGACACAGCTCAGCCTCGAGCCCAGCGAGTCTCGCACTCCCATCGACCGTCACCTTGCAGTTGCAGTCCAGTTGTTGGTCAGCCGACCCGAGACCAAGTCCGCTTTTCGCAACCACCTCTCAAAGAAGAAGCCAACCGCCCGCCCGTGTCACACCACTGGGACCGATTCGGAAGCCCAGGGACGTCGGAAACAACAGGGAGAAAGATCGACATTTCAGGTTGAAAGTGTCGCTAGGCCACGGCCACTTCGGAAACAGAACAGGAAGCGCGATCGAGCAGCAGCAATCGATCTGGGAAGCAGTGCTTGCATATTTGTAGTGAATCATCCTTCACGGCATTTCACTCAAGACCCCGCGCAATTGGGTTCGAGTTCAACGTCGAGCGCCAATTAACAAAAACACACACCGGCTGTGGCAGCGTTGCGTCGCGTGGCGAAACACAGCCCTTCACGACTCATCGTCCAGTCGGAACCCGCGGCCGTTGGCTGATTCAAGGTTCTAAGGGACATTTGGGATCGACCTGTTGGCTGTTACCTGCTCTTTTATATTTGGCCAGGGACAAACCATCAACCACCACCTCCCGGCAATTCGTCCATTCTGCAAAGCCAAGTGCGCAACCCGAGCTTCTTATCTGGTATGACGCGAGCGCACAGCACGGCAACCCAGAACCGCAAGACACTTTAAAGACACGTATCACCGAACCGCGCGTCCGCATCCCGCAGCACGCATCCGGAGATACGGCACCATACGGCACCTGCTCAGATAGCTCAGACCTACAACCAGCGTTGGTGGTCACAAACCGGGCAACCCAACAACCACCAACATCAACACCAGACGAACGAACGTGCAGACCTCTGCATTCCAGCAATCCCCCCCAACACCAACAGTTAGCCCACCATGGCGTTTTTCCAGTCGGAGCAGAATGGTGAGTTCCTGGTTCCCTTTTATATCTTTCACAAAGCACCCGACCCTTGGCGATCTGCTCCCCCTTCTACCCCTTTCCCAAACACATGGCCCCTCGTTTGCATGGCTTTGTTTAGCGGCCCCCCCTCAATTGCAGCAGAATAGAAACGGCCGATCCACCCATTGGCATGTTCTGAAGGTTGCTGCTTTTCCCACTTCCCAGTTTTTTGTCCATCTTTGTTCCATTGGGGGGTCCTGGCTGGTCTCTTGGCCGCCCTGGGCGCTACCTTATCAGTGCGCTCCGCCGTCGAGTCCGCTGTGTCATGAAGAGGAGATTGCTGTTTCATATCCCCATCACAGGCGTCACTCGCATGCATGGTGCCGCTGCTCCTTAACCCACCTTTTTTCTTCCTTGATTGACGGCTTGCTGACGCTTTGGGCTTTCCCCCTGACCTGGGATTTAGATCAGCGGTCTGCTGGCTTGTCGCTCAATTCAAACAATCCTTTCCGCAACCGTGACCGTGCCTCTCCCACCACTTCAGGCCCTCTCGTCTCTCCATTCGACGATCCCCCTCCGAGACCTACCTCGCGGAACCCTTTTCTCGATATTGGAGCTGCCAACAACGCTCGTCCGACTCATCAATCCAACCGATCAGTTTCCGACACAATGTCTGGCTTTGGAAAGAGGTCGTCCGCCACAGCCGAGGACCTGTTTGTAGGTTGCCCCCAATCCTCCCACTTGCGGCTGTAACAAGTCACAAGCCCTCATTTGCTGGGTGTCATGGAGCCAGATTGATGTCGTACCGATTGACTGACATTTATTTCGTAGGGTTCCCTCACGCTCGATGACAAGCCATCTGGCTCAAAGCCGCCCCCGCCGCCGGTCGCCCGCCGACCTGTCCCTCCCCCAGCAGGACGTGAGAATGCCAAGCCCAGAGGACCTCCTCCCGCTCATCGCCCCTCTCGCTCTCAAGAGGAAGACCTTCGCTCCAGGAAGCCCCGTGGAACCGGAAACAGCGGCACACTCATCGACATCGACTCTCCCCCGCAGCAGCGAAGAACGGAGAGGCGTCCGCGCAGGAACTCGGATACGTCTGTCCTCGAATTGACTGAGGATGAGAAGGAGAAGAGGGCCCGTGATGCCAGGCGGCGTGAGCGTGAGCGTCGCCACCGTGAAAACAAGGAGAAGAAGCCTGCCAACCGCAAGCTCGACATCATCGACCAGCTTGATGCCACAAGCATTTATGGAACCGGAAGTAAGTTATCCCAATATTCAAGTCTGCTTTTCAGCGCTAACAGAAATGATCAACAGTGTTCCATCACGATGGCCCATTCGATGCTCTTAACCCCCACCGGAACAAGAACGGAAGTCGGCGTGCTCCTATGGAGGCCTTCCCTGAAGGCTCGCTGAACAACAGTCTGGGTGGTGCTGGACCTTTGAACCCCCGACCCGATCATGCCACATTCTTGGGTCAACACGACGAGGAGGCCTATAGAGAGTGGACTGTCAGGGACAAGAACCTTCCGTCCAAGAATGAGCTGCCCGTTTTCGACCCCACTTCCCGCGGCAGCGCCATACACGGCGACGAGTCCCTGGGACTTGGCACTTCGACTTTCTTGGAGGGCGCACCGGCTGCGCGTACCGCGATCCAGCAACGCCAGGACGAGCTTGCTCAGGAGTTGACTACCAACGGTCTGGCACGCAAGAAATCCCTTGCCCACCGGATACGCAACATCAACAAGGGCACCTCCCGCGAGCGGGAGTTCCAGTCTCTGAGCAAAATCACCAGCACGGATTACAACTACGCCGCGAGGTCTCCCCCAGGCGACGGTGGTAGAACTTCTAACAGCATGAATACCCCCAACTCTGAGCGCAACCCCTTCTTTTCAGAATACGGCCAGGGGAAGGGAGGAGAGGAGGGCTTTAGTGTGCGGAAGACCGACAACAACAACCCTAGAGGCAACATGGAGCGCCGGGCTACCACAGATGCGGCCATGACCCTCGAGGAAGGACAGCAAAAGCCAACTGGTATTCTGGGCCGCATGAAGAGCTTGAAGGGCGGACGGAGGACCCGTCCGGCCCCTCCCGGCGCTGACGCTGGTCCTGTGCCCTCGCAATACGCGTAGAAACGAGGATTGTCGTGGGGTGAACGGCGTAATGGTGACATGAGCTAGCATCAACACCTGAAGCCGAAGTTTGCTGAGTTGTTTTACGCCAAGATTTGACGTGAGGAATTGCGAAGCACGACGTGTGGCTCTATACACAGCCGCTGGGATCGTTCGAGCAGGACCTCCGTTCTGGGCAAGGGTTGTTTCTTGGTAGTCACATGGGAGGAAACGATCGCGGCGTGCAGGAAAACTCCTGTACCAAAAAAAATGCTAATCTTTTGCTTTTGGTGCGCAAATGATGGGAGGAGAGTAACAGGCGTGCTCGTTGGGACCGCCACTCCTATTGTGCTCTTATTATCTTCCTTATCTCTCTCTGTTTAGTTTTTGTTAAACGTCAATGGGAGTCAACGATTCCTCTTATCAGGGCGGTTGTTTCTCGCGATCGTCTTTTTTGCATTGTTTCCTCCTGCAGCTGCTCAATGAGAATCGACGCACAGTACCATACCAAGTTTACCTAGCACATAATCAAGGACATTACCTTTGGAATTCTACGGTTTACTCGTCCTTGAACGAACATGGAATAGGGCTGTATGTATGTATTATTAGACAAATGAAAAACGAATGATGGATTGTGGAATATCTTTAAAGAATTGCAATTAGTGACTGCTGGCGATACTTCGCTCATGTGTCATTAAAGTAAGGTTGCTGTAGTTTGAAAAATTTTCTGGTCCGAGATCCGTGAAGCAACGCCACTCGCATATTGTCTCCAACTCACCCATTCTTTGGAGGAGACAATTTCAATTTTCACCAAACAAGTACGTCAATTAAGAAAAAAAAACCAAGCACATCGAGCAATTCGTATATCAACCTTTGAAACGAACTCCTCATTCAATCACCGATACATCACTCTACCTCCATCCTCAAACCCGGCAACATACGCAACGCTAAAACAGCAACACATCACACGGACGCCCATCGCACCTCCCCATGTTACAACCACTCCCCGCCTCCCTCCTCCTCTCCCAAGACCCCCGAATTCCACGGCTTCGCGGTCATGGTCGCAATGAACGTGGCCCCAACGCGACCAGGAATAATTTCTCCACCGGCTGTCGCGAACTAGACTCCCACGTTCTTCTCAGCGGAGAACTCAACGGCGAAGGAGCAGGAGGAGGTTTCGAAGGGGGTTGTGTAGTGGGGATAAGTAGTGAGGAGGAAGAGTCGATTGGATTGGCGATTGGGTTGCAGGTTGTTGCTAGGATGTTGTTATTATCCTCTGATGAGAGCAAAGCAAAGGCGAAGGTAATGATCATCACCACCCTCTCCACGACTTCTTTGCTTCCTAGGTTGAGACTGGCGTTGGTTAGTGAGGCTAGGGTACTTCATGGGAACGGACATGGGAAGGGGAACGGGAATGCGCAGCAGCAGCAGGTGGATAGAGGGATGATCAAAAATTGTTTGGAAAGGGCGTTGGTGGCGAGGGTTTTTGATGTGGAGGGGTTGAGGGAGGTTTTGGGGGAGTTGGAGGTTGAGCAGGCTGCTACCCATACTGCTTCGGATTCGGTGGGTGAGGGTGGTAGAAAAGATGGAAGAGGAGGAGGAGGAGGTGGTGATGGTGGTGGTGGTGAAGGAAGAAAAGAACGAGAGGAAGAAGAAGAGAAAACAGACGGCAACGGATCACTACCAGATCTAATCCTAATAACCAACACCTCCCACCTGCTCAACACTCTCTTCGCCCGCAACAAGACCGGCAGCGACAGGTCCACAGCCCATAACTCGGCGGTTCAGTTGTCTGACCAAATCCGCGAGCTCAGTAGGAGGGGGCCGTTGGTGATGCTTTTGAATTCAACCACTTCCCCAACTTCTGCGAATTCCACCTCCCTCTTTGATGACAACAGAGGACCAAAGCAACCAGATCTCAGTATCATGCGCTCAATCTTCAATCCACCACCTCCGGCACCCATGGAGGCGGCGCCGGGGTATATGGCTGGTTTAGTCGGTACGGCTACAGCTACCGCACCGGGTGCAAGTTATAGAGGCGGAGGGTATGGAGGACATGGAGGATATGGCAACCATCACCATCACCATCTCCGTCCCCATCCCCAAGCACAGTCCCAAGCACAGTCCCAATCAGCAGCCGCCGCATCAAGAAGAAACAAACCCTCCTACGGAATGGTCTTCTCCCAAATGCTGGATTTGCATTTATTGTGCACCAAAGTGCCTAGGGGTAGGAGTCGTCATGGAGGAGGCTACGGAGGCTACGGAGGGTATGGGGGGTATGTATGGGCAGTGGAGGTTTTGCTGGATGAGCTTGGGGTTTATGAGGGCCTAGAGGAGGTTTTGTGGGGAGAAGGAAATGGAAAGGGAAAAGGCCTGACGAGAAGGAGTAGGGAGCAGAGATGGGGAGCTGTGGAGATTGAGGAGGGGAGTGGGAGGGTGGTTGATGTGTTTAGTTAGGTAGGAGGTTTGGGGAGAGGAGGGGAGGGGAGGGAGAGGTTATGGAGGGAGTAGGAAGGCGTGTGGGAAGAGGTGGAAGTCGAAAAAAAGGTGGATGATACTCGGATTTCGATGGACCAAGAAATGTAAGATGATCAAAAGGAGTTTCTTCTACTTGATACCTTGAATTTAGATGTACATATAGACCCTATAAGATTTTCCCCTGATTCATCACTTGCCCTTGGTTTGCCTCACCAACGGCGTTCAATTTCAAATCTTAAAAGCACGGCGACAGAGAAACATCGCAATAAAGAAGCCAAAAACCATCTATTATTACAACTCCACGCTACAAAGGAAAGTACGAAGAGAAGATACAAAACAAAAGCTATCTATCCCACGAGCCTATCACACTCAAGTCCACAACCTCCATCCCCCCTTTTCCCTAACAACCAACCTACCCCCTAGCCGGTATAGTCCAAGCAACCAAATCCTCCCTAACCTCAAACTCATCCACCTCTCTCGCCTTTTTATACCCACCATATCCATACGCTCCTCTACCACTCCCACTCCCACTTCCACTTCCTGCCTCACTACCAAGCGACAAAGTCGCCAGACTAGCTATACTATCACTCCGATCGCGTCCTCCTCCTCCGAAACCCATTCGTCCAATGTTACTTTCATAGCTTGTGTTATTGTCTCCATCCGTGATGACTACCCCCATAGAAACGGGGTCTTGGAAGCCTTGGAAGCCTTGGAATTGGCTATCGTTTCGGTTCGCGGCAGGAATAACGGGAGCAGCGGAGGAAAGCATCTTGCCCAAGTCGCGGAAGGCGGGGGAGAGGCCGTTGTTGAGGGAGGTGTTGATGTTGTTTACGGAGTTGTTGTTGGTTGTGGTGGAGGCGGAGGTAGCCGGGCGGTAACCATTGTTAAGGTTGTTGGGATTGTTGTTGAGACTGTTTAGCAGGTTTTTGAGGTTATTGGCGTCGTCCGCTCCCCGGGTGTCCCGGGTGAAACCGTAGTTGTTGATGTTATACCAGTTATCTTTGTCGGCGCCTTCGTCTTGGGTCGGTTGCTGTTGCTGCAGCTCCGCCATCACGGTTCGAATGCTCTTATCACTCGTTCCGCTGTGGTGGCGGATGTGCTGTCTTATGCGAGCCATGCTTCCTTGTGTCTGGGTTGTTGAGGCGGTAGTGGTAGCGGCAGTTTGGGGGCGAAGGGTATCTCTGTTGTTACTGTTGCCATTGCTACCGCTGTCTTCGTCTCCAGAAGCCGAGCCGCTGGTGGGCTCGTCACGGCGGCGGAGATGGCGGGATCGAGAACTACCCGCGCTCGGGGTGCGGTAGGTGGTAGCATTATTCTGACCGGGAGTCGTAGGCACCACCGGTACGCCACCCAGTCCTATGGAAATGGCGGCCGCGAGCTTGTCGCGTTGGTCGCGGTAGTACTGGCCCGAGGCGGAGCGGAAGTGCTGTCCGTGTCCTCCTCCGAAACTGTGCTTTTTCTTGTGCGCTCGTAGTCCGTCTCCGAAGCTGTTGGCGTTGTTGCTGTATCCCCCGCGACCGCGCGAGATGGGGGAAGGGGTATTTGCTGCTGAAGACATGTCCGTCCGGAACCCATCGCCTCCGGAGAAGATGTCCTCGATGCACTGGTCGGCGGTCAACTCGCCCGGCTGGGATTCCCAGCTGGCAGCCAGAACCCGACGGTAGCAGTCCTGCAACTCGAACACGTCCCGCGACTTGTGGCTGAGGCTGGGTAACTGGCCCAGCGCCAGGTCGGCCGCGGCTTGGTGGTGGTTGCGGGCGGCGTTGTGGGCGTCGGCGTTGGGGTCCAGCACGTCGCCCGCCATGAGTCCGGCGATGCCGCCGAAAACGGGAGCAGTCTTGAGCGGCGGGGCAATGAAATTGCGCTCTCCCTCGACTTGGATCATGAGGATGCTGATCTTGAGAGTCGAGTTGATCTTGCTTTCCTGCATCAGGTAGCGGCGCACCACGCCATCTTGGACGTCCTCTGCCGGGGTTACCGTGGCTGTCGTAGCGAAGGTCTTGGTGGTCATGGCCGTCATGGGACGTTCCTGCTCCTTTTCCTCCGCATCGGACCGTAGATACTGGGGGCTGTTGCCATCCGCTGGTGCCGGTGTCATCGCGCTTAGTGAGCTGCGGTTACGGCTGTGTCCGAACCGGAATTCGACCGCTGCTGGACCACCCGGAGACCCGAGAAAGGGACTGATGCCGGTTCCAAGACCATCCCGGAGGATGGATTCGCTCTCTTCGACATACTCGGCTAGATTGAGGCGGACGACACCTAGGGTGGTTTTCTCTTCCCGGACGGGAGCTGGACCGTTGCCGTTCACTGTGCCACTGGTGTTGAACAGTTGCAGAACCTCAAACTCGATCGGGCATTCCGTGAGATTGTTGTTGCGGTCGACGGCGATGCGGATAGGGATGACCTTTGAGTAGTTGTACTCAACCCGGTGGTTGGCAATGGGACATTTATGCGTCTTGCCGCGGTGCTCCGAGTGAATGCTGTGTGGGAAGTGCCATTTTATCAGGGACCCTCCGGAGACAAGTGGCACATTGTTCAAGTCATAGATCTAGGGCTCGAGTTAGACGACGACCTAAAGTGAGGCTCATGGTGAGGACGACATGCCTTGAGGTGTAGTTCGAACTTGGGCTAGAGCAAAGATATTAGTACTGTGTTCCTGTAGGTAACAAGAGGGGAATGGGTGAATACGAACCTTTTTACCCTTGCCGACTAAAGGAATGTGAACCATATCAGCTTAACGGGCCACGACCAACAGATAATTTTAAGGCAGATTCAGAGTGTTGAAGGAAAGGTCGATTCCATAATGCCGGAAGTGCCGGTAGAAAAGATGCAGCAACGTCATGCACAGCAGGACGGACGTTCATAGTCAGGTTTTGGGGTGAAGGGTGAGGATGAGTTGGAGATATTGATTGAGAGTGTCCGGTTTGAGACGAGTGGGAAACTGCAGTGGGAAAAGTGGATGGGATGGAATGAAGCGGAAGGGATATGATAACTGAATCTGAGGGAGGAGGCTAGTCATGCTTACTGAGGGCTGCCATGATTACATGCGACGGATTCAGCAGGTACTTCCGTCGTCTCTATAGTAAGGTACGTGGTCTCAGGACTGTACCTGTAACGGACCGATCCAGGTTCCCGTGGTTGAGGACGACACAAGGGGCGCTGAGGTTCCCTGCCGCAACGTGAGCTTTCCCGTTCCCGACTTAAGCCGGTAATATCGAAATCCCAACGCAACAGCGGCAACGGGACTCGAGCTCTCAGGTCAGTGAGAGAAGTGGGAAAGCTGGAGTTGTGCCGTTGAGGCGTGTCAGGGCTGGCTTGGCATGTATCGCGAACGAACACAGCTGTAACGTAAGGTATTCCGTATCACCCCCTTATCAACCAAAACATGGAATAGACAACAAGACAGCAAAGACCTATGATGTGTGTATGGGTGATGAGAACTTTGGACTGCCGGTTAGTAATGCTTCCATGACAAAATCTGGAAAATCCTTTCTTAGCCCAACAATTCTTCCTAGGAACAATTGTTATACGCGGCAAGACGGATATGATGGATGTCCGGGCAGCCCCTTAAATAAAATGAACTAATGTCAAACGGGGAGGGCGATGAGGACGATGACATCCATTCATTCGCCTTGCTGCCTCACTCCGCCATCCACGACTCTAGAGAACTTTGTCCACTCACCTCCTAAAGAACCATCATCAAGATAGGTGATGTTGAAACAATGTTCATCTGGGCTGTGATGTTGGGGGCAAAATTCGGTGTTACAGACAAGTAAGCCACTGAAGGGACCGCCAAGAGCGCTGTCAAGGATGCCGTGGAATCGTCAAGGGACGGGACCTGAGTTTGGACATTACCCCAAAAGTGGGGACACCACCCCGCTGGGACCCACTAGCCGATCGACTGATAAAGCCCGATAAGAGCTTCAGAAATTCATTGATGCAGTCACTGAGCAGGACTCCAATTCCTCCAAGTACAACACCACACTGCCGGATACATACGCCAATGTCCACGGAACCATAGTCGCCATGGATAGTAATAAGAAACAACCCGCCTCCGGCAAGGCGGCCGATTCCAAGAAGCGCAAGGAAGCGCCATCCGCCGCGACCGGCACCAAGAATCAGAACCAACAAGCCAAAGACTCGCGTCCTCCAGCCCGCCCCCAGAAGCGCGTCAAGTTCCAAGACGCCCGCAACATTCGCAGTCAGCCTTCCGACGCCGCCCTCGACGATGGGAAGCTCGACCTCCAAAAGTTCCTCAATGCTCGCGAATTCGAGATCAAGGCCCTCGAGACGAGCATGCGAAAATGCAAGAGCGCCAATGCCACCAGGGTTTTCCAGCAGGTACCGCGCGAGATGAGACGGCGAACGGCCAGTCACAACGCCAAGAGAGTTCCCAAGAGGCTGCGCGACAGAGCGAAAAGAGAGATGATGGAGGACAACACACCAACCGTCGAAGCGAGGAAACGAAAACCACGTACAACACGCGCCAGGATACGTGCCGAAAACGCAAAGCGACTCGAGAAACTAGCGGCAAAGAAGAGGAAGAGAGCGTTGGAAAAGGAAGCCGGAGGAGAGAATAAGGACGAGCCCGGAAAGACTACAATCCAGACGAGAGCCCCGAGACCCAAGATACGGCGTGATACCCTGAACGAGCCCCCCAAGCCAAAGTCCAAGTTCAAGAAGAGACAGATCAACAAAACCTGGCTCCCTACCCATCTATGGCATGCCAAACGAGCGACAATGACCGAGCCAACCAAGCCTCTGTGGCGATTTGCCATCCCTTTGACACCAACGCAAAAGTGCTATCGACCGACCCACCGAGCTTCTGGACAAAAGGGAGCCGTTTTCTGGGATACGAGTTACATGAGCACAGTCAGGCTATATGGAGCAGCCGGAGGCATTGAGCAGGTTCTCAAGGCGCTGGGGCTGGTCCAGGAGAGCTTTTGGGGCAATCGCGGCAGAAAATGGAGAAATGGCACGAGGACATGGAGCGGTATGGTGAGCAGACAGCAAGGGAGCTCCAGGAGGGATGTTGGGCCTGCCACGATTATATGGAATCCTACTCTGACCGATGAGACCACTGCGCCAGAGTCAAACACTACCGAGCAGAAGAAGACTCAACGACAGATCTTGATCCGGACACACCCATCTTGTTTCCTTGAACTCTTCGACGAGCTGGTTAAACTGGCAAAGTTACAGACGCCTCAAGTTCACGTCGAGGACTTGCGTTTCGAAATCGGTAGCATCGAACTTACCGGACCTGGTTCCACAGAGACGTTGCTTGCTGTGCTCCAGCCATATCATACCGAGGAGCGCCATGGGCAGGTTTTCTCCTCTCTAGTCGGGGTAACAAATCCTGCTTCTCTTCCTAAAGACGCAGTACTGGGCTTCTCAGTCAAGGATCCCCGATTGTCGTATCCTCCCAAGCGAGTGGATACCGCCAGCAAGGTTTCCGATCCCGCTCTCCTTGATACTCTGACACAATGGCCTGTTGAGGAACAGATGAAGCCATATGAGCTCTTCGACCGTGATGTTCGCTTCAAGGCTTCCAGTCTACCACCACAAAAGTCCATCAATCGCCGAAAGGGCGCCAATATCCCAGGGCAAGAAATTCAAGTCACGGCAGCGGACCCTCCTATACCAGTCATCATGTTCGCCTCCAGGCCGGCAGCTGGTGGTCAGGCGCAGGGGACATGGACACTACTGGCACCATGGAAATGTATTTTGCCGATATGGTATAGTATTGTACACTATCCCCTGTCCACTGGAGGCAACCCTCGGCTGGGAGGGTTGAACGAGCAGCGACAGATTGCCTTTGAACAAGGGACCGCCTGGTTTCCTGGGGACTTCCTGGGGACAAATGCGGGTGTTGTCTGGGAGATGGAGCAGCGCGCGCAGCGCAAGAAGGCTTGGGATCGGCGACCGAAGGGCAAGCGCATTGAATGGGCCTCGCTGGATCTCGGCGCTGGACGAAAGGGCGAGATTGGGGATGGCCTAGCGTGCGATTTTGAGCATCTGTTCGGGTTGCCCAAGGACCCTTCGCCGAGCTCCTCTGGGGACCAGTCCACCCTGGATGTCGATCCAAATGCAATGGACGTAGATCCTCGGGAAGAGGCTGAAGCCGCGTCCAAGTTGGGGAAGCCCCGCAAAGATACTCTGCCGTCTTTGGCGACAGTTGAGCAGATGAAGAAGACGGAGTTCAACGCCCTTGTCTCCTCGGCGGATTCGGTCAGACCTCCCCCACGGTCGATCATATCAGTCAACATCACGTTTGTGACCAGAGGCGTTGCAAGCGCATGCGCCAGGATATATCGTCTCCCCTCTCGGTCTTCTGCAACGACGACCGTCCCGTCGACAGAGGCGGAAGTACCCGCTACAGATCCGGTCGCAGCCGGCATAGGCTCTCTACCTGCGGATCTCCGCGATCAATGGCTTCAGAAACTCCCCAGCCAGAAAAGCGGCAGCAGATCCTCCAAAGCCACCGCAGCACACGTAGCACCACATATCCCCCACGGCGTCGATCAGGGTACTCGAAAACAATTAATTGCCAAGTCTCTCCTATCCGGGGATCCATTGCCCTACCCCAGGCCCGCAGCTAATCAGACAGACATCGGCGGCAGTCATCCGCTGTGCCCCGGCGAGGAGGACCTGATCGGGTTCGTGACGGCAGGGGCGTACAGCCTTAGCGAGGGCAAGGGTACGGCGGTTGGGGCGATCTCCGCCGAGAAGGCGTTTGATACCCTTAAAGAGTCGGCAGGCACCAAAGCCAAGGAGGGAAGGCTCTGCATTGTGAGAAATGCCGGGGAGAGCGTGGGCTGGCTGGCAAGGTGGGAGCTGGTGGGAAGAGTACGGTGAAGACAAAGTGAGATGAGATGAGATTTGAGATGATACATGATATGAGATCTCCTGACATCGATATGAGATACCTGTTAATGGACACGGTTGTCGATATCGATACTTGGCGGGCTGCAAGCCGTGAAAATTCACCGAAATGATGAGGTCTCAGAGAAGAAGAGTGAAAGTGATCAAGATTTGTTGAAGAACGGGAACACCCTATAGTCTGCTTGCAACCCTGTCTCGGCTGTTCAGATACCGAAGCTTCGGGGAATTAGGTTGAAGAAATCGGTCGACGGCGAGCTTTTCTCACAGTGGTATCTACGCAGGTTTAACCCAAGTCCATGTCATCGGAAGCTTCCGATGCCACAGAGTTGGGAAGCTTGATGGCCAACGCTACGCCGCTTAGAGTCGTACAGCTTTCACCCTCGCGCCTCTCATGGAGACTCGTCTGAGTTCCGAGACTCAAGATAGCGAAATTTTCGGCACAATAGTTATCGGTGAAGAAAAGTTATTGAACATGTCGAGATCACAAAACAGGCGAAGTTGAGTTCCAGCTAGTCTCCCACGATCACGACACTCGTACGCATAACTGTGACAGCGCCTACGTACCTACCTCTAGACAATCACGCAGTTCTCTCCAAAGTCGTGACTCGTTAGTCTCAGTATCCTTTGCACATCCCTATTGATCAAGATTACCAAATGGCGCCTATCGGGATCCTACCTATCAGCAAAATCCGGGCCGGTCACGACCGAAAATCTGTATGCATGCCGAGATGTTCAACGCAATTTTGCAGATACTGTTAGTCCCGTTAGACCTTGTCCATGAGGCGCGGAAAGCGGGAAGATCGTCGGTGGAACCCAAGATTTCCAGTGGGACATCACCAAGACCCAAGGGCCATTCATTCCGCTGCAGCCCTTCGGCTTTCAAGATGTCTCTGGGGAAACGAAGAGCCTACCAACCATTGGCCGGTTGGCGAGGTTTTAGTGCCCAACAGTCACCTTAACCAACTTACCAGCGTATAACATTGGATGATAATGACCCGGGGAAGGCTCCAAGCCAACCGGGGATGGGTTACTCAGTTCGGTTAAAGAGAGACAATGTTGTTGACAACAGCCCAGTAAAAAGCAAAAAGCAAAGTTAAAAGCCGGGAGGAAGGCGGAGAGGACGGAAGACGGATGCAGCCGCTCGTTTGGCTGACTTGGCTGACTGGCTGGGGTGGATGATCTTCGACAACATTGACTACAGGAACATAAGCCGCAAGTCCTATCAAGGACGGTAAACGGGAAAGCTTGAAAAGGCATGAATATGCTCAGTTGGGTCATACAACCATTCAGCGAAAAAGGGGGCTCAGAATCAGTTATTTCTGTTGGCGTTGTTGGTACTATATTATACGAAGGGGATACCACAGCTGGTACAGTACACTTCTGACCTGAAGTTATACACACACGTAGAGCAAAGCAAGGGAGAAGAGGAAGAACCCGACGGTGAGGTTTGGGCTTGTTGGGAGTTTGGTGCTAGTGCGCGTGCGGATTCTTGATCCGGACTCAGACTCGGGTGT
Source organism: Neurospora sp. CHS-2018c (assembly GCA_009806235.1). Classification (NCBI taxonomy): domain Eukaryota; kingdom Fungi; phylum Ascomycota; class Sordariomycetes; order Sordariales; family Sordariaceae; genus Neurospora; species Neurospora sp. CHS-2018c. The sequence goes on from RAPC01000018.1 coordinate 501,870, forward strand.
TTTCTTTTTTTGCCATCTACAGAGAGTAAAGGTCGGCGATAATATCGCAAATGTGAAAATGATGGTTCACATTCACCTCCTAGACTAAATGTAGAGTTGAAGATGCGAAAATGACCCGGGACTGCTGTTCTACCTTGGAAGCCCACTCGCCCACTTACACTACCGGTAGTGTGACCATCTGTATACCTATCATAACTCCCAGAACTCTCACCAAAGTGGGATGAGCGGATGAGCCGCTACTCGAGTCGCGTTCGAGACCACACCGTCGTCTGTCGTGCGCTCTACTGCTGTCGTGTGATGGGGACTGAGGGCCCTGATGGCCCTGAAAGGTGGAGGTTCAAGATGACAGGCGTCAACGTCCAACGATGGTGCAACGGAGTCCGTTGACTGAGGATGATGATCTTCAAAAACCGATCTCAATTGCGATGGTGGACTTTTGGTGGGCCTGCACTACGGTAGAAACCGTAGTAAATGCAACCTCCAGAAAATGCAAGTTCATATAAAGTTCCCTAGTATATGCAAGTATGCTGGTGCCCCGCATTCGCCGGTTTGTATGTAGGCGTGACCCTAGTAAGTGCAAAACTCCTAGTATATGCAAGTCTGTTCAGACACTCCCCATCGAGTCCGGATTAGTTGCATTTACTATGGTTTCTACTGTATCGTGACTATCCACCCCCGGCCATCACGGCGCCAACGACCCCTGCTGTGGGAAGCTAAAATCGCAAGATTGAAGGCCGAGAGATGTGCGGAAAGAGATACCTAGCGCTGCGGTACCTGAAAGATAGCGTATGAAGAATGGAGAACGGAGACAAGGCAAGACATTGGCAACGGTCACGGTTGTGGTGGTGATGATGAAGGTGATGGTAATGATGATGATACTACAATGGCCAAACCTGGCAAGAAAGCGGGTAGGCAAGCCAAGAAAGCCTCATCAACCTCCACCTTGCCGAGCTTGCATGAAGGGTTTGAGTTCCAAGATGCGATACCATCTTTCTTCACCTCTTGTCTTGCCTTGTCTTGTTTGGAAAGCCAGTCTTCAAAGCCTTTTTCCACTTGGCTGGCTCAAACTGTCAGTGGCTCTTCTTCCAAGGAGCAGCGGGCAGATGATCAAGTTTTTTCGGAACCGTTCAATCAGCAAGCTTTTGACGGGCCATTTCTTCCATCATCAAAGACCAATGGAAGTTCTGTTCGGTCCCGATTTTTTCCTTTTTTGTTGCTTTTGTGGTTGAAAACTCCTGTTGTTGGGCAACTTCCAAGCCACCGCAGGCTGAGGCTCTTTTTTGGCGTTGGTTGGCATACGAACAGACGCAGACTTCAATCGTTCGTTCCTTGCAAAGTTCCCGTCTCTGCCCTCTTCGTGATGTTGTTTTTTCTTCCTTTTTTTTTTTTCCTTATGTTGTTGCCAGGGCATTGTTACTTGCCTAATTCGTACCAACCTGGCCCCAGGTGCCCCCACCCAGTTGGCAGTCATCCACCCCCCGGGCCTCGGGATTCACACAGGTCGCATCCCACCAATCCTTGTCCGTTTCTTGGCCAGCCAGCGCCAGGTAACGTTTTAAACGCACCCGCCGTGACCCCCAGGCTCCCAGCGGCGTCCACACTGTCAGCGTTGTTCCCAACATCAACACAACATCGAGGATCCCGTCACCAAGTGAAACATCCTTCTGTTAATGGGAGGATTGTATTAACATGTTGTCTTCAACCAACACAGCAAACAAGGGATTACCCAGATGAGAGACCTCGTGTTTGTTTTCATCCAGGTTGAATCAAAACAACTGGCGATAGAGACAACTTGTTCACAGCTCTTAGCACAGTGATAGTGACCTTGATGCGCTAACAGGCATTGTGCGGAACGCAAGCCGGGCCTTGATATGTAATGTACAGGTAAGGTAGTGTATATTTGGGCGCAAAACTGCAACCCTCGTCAGGTCTACTGCACATCACTTGCTTTAGCTGGCGATCTCTTTGCGGCTTTTCGTGTGATCCCTCCATCTCAAATCTCTTGTTGTCTCTCTTTTGCTGTCTCTGGCCCTCCGTTACCGCCGACCAAACAGCCCGTCTCTCCCTCCTCCATCTCCCTCCCCTTGGACCCCTCCACCGTCTCATCCTCACCCAAACACCTTTTCCGAGCTTACTCCTCCCGTCATCTTACTCTTTTCAACGTCACTTGGTCCCTTGCCCTTTCCTTGCCTTGCCAATGTATGATCTCTTGACCAACCCAACAACACGCTAGATCTCACCACCTCACCTCACTCACCCATCCCGTCACCCACCCAGGGCTCCCCAGGGCTCCATCTTTCGGCAACCATTCCCAGCCCTTGTTATTGATATCGCCGTACATTAGTGAACACCTCACATATCCCTAGTGGAGTGATAGCGCTGTTGACTTGGCGTAATCAGGTCAGCCCACTTAACGACGGCGCGCGCAAAACCCCGGACATCCGGCCCTTCATTGGATCGACATCCAACTCTGGTCAACTGTACCTACTTACACTACAACCTAAACTCTCCGGATGGACGAACCCCACCCTCGCCCATAGTTTTGCGTCATGGGAATCCCTCATCTGATAGATCGGATCGCATCTTTAATACATATCTCATCCGATTCCCATTGTTGAAAACCAAAAATCCCAGTACATATACATACCACTCACAGTCTTCTTCTGCTGCCGCCGCCACATGCCTTTCGACTGTCTTGGTAACCATTTGCTGTTACCCGGGATATCTGCTGTGTCGACAAGGGCGGAAGGGACGGAAAAGTGTTAAAGTGATTTGTAACGGAATGGCTGGATTCACCTCGTTATCGTTATCGCCAGCCGATCTGGTCGGCACCATCGCCAACCCACCCGAACTAGACGAGTCCGAGTACCTCCATGAGGTTTTTGGGATAACCACGGAAAATGTCACCGCTACCGAGGCCGAGATCGAGAAGAGCTTAACAGCAAAGGCTTCGAGTCTGGGAATCGATGTCTCGAACCTCACCGACAAGCTGGGAAATCCCACTGCCTTGAGCGCCGCATCGGCGAGAAGCAGCACCCTCGTCACTCACCAGCGCTCCAACACGATATGTTCGAACGACAGTACGACAGGCACGGAAACGGCCACGGGCACCGACAATGATCTGGCCTCGAACTCGTCGGCGGCAATGCCGGCAACTCTTACACAGTCTACAAGCAGGAAGAGGTCCAACACCGTCAACTTCTCTCAGTATGAGAAGTACTTGACACAGCTGGAACCCGCGCTCCACCAGCCAAAGTTTTCCAACCCGGCAGCGCCCACAAGGCGGCCGTCGCACAATATCTTTGGCTTCGGGCCTTTCAAGGGCGTCAGGGAGCTCAGGCGCGGTCTCACGGGCAGGTTGAAGAGGAGAAAAACACACCCAGCGCTATCAGTCGTGTAAGTGATCTCGTTAAGCCGATGGCCCCACCCGGATCCTCTGGGGCCTGGGCATCAACATATAGAACGAGATATCTAACAAATCTCCCCATATTATAGCACCTGTATATGCTGTCGTGAGGACTTTGTTCAAGAGAACGACCTCCTCCAAACGCTACCATGCGGACATACCTACTGCCAAAACTGTCTAGCCGTCATGATCAACCAATCCACCACCGACGAGTCCAAGATGCCGCCCCGCTGCTGCACCCAGCCCATCCCCAGCTCCATCATCAAGATGATCCTCACCCGCGAGGAGCAGCAGGCCTTCCTCAAGGCCGTGCTCCAGTACAGCACGCCCTGGGAATCCCGCATCTTCTGCCCGAACCCGGCCTGCGGCGAGTTCATCCCGCCCCGAGCCAAGCTCGATCCCAAGCACCCGTTCGAGACCATGTGCAAGACGTGCAAGATGCGCGTCTGCCTCACCTGCAAGCGCGGCGCGCATCGGTTAGGGCAGGATTGTCCCGAGGATATCGAGCTGGAGACGGTGCTCAAGATGGGCGAGAAATCCGGGTGGCGTAGATGCTACAAGTGCCGCAACCTGGTTGAGCTCACGCAGGGGTGCACGCACATGACGTGCCGGTGCAAGGCGCAGTTCTGCTACATTTGCGGTGCCGTCTGGGACCCCGTCGTGGGGTGTCCCAACTTTTGCAACGGCGAGGAGGAGCTCGAGCGGCGCAGGAGGGAGGAGGAGACGCGCCTTGCGGAGCTGGAGCTGAAGAAGAGGGAGCAGGAAGAGGCGACCGCGGCGGAGGAGCGAGCACAACAGCAGGCGGAACGGAGGACGAGGGAAAGTGTCGAGTTTCAGGCGCTAAGGGAACAGCAAGACCACGAAATGTCCAGGTTTTTGGCGTATGAGGCCAGGATGCGGAAAGAGATGCGGACGCGGCAGTCGGACAAGAAGAAGGCGCTGCTGGAGAAGTACGCGGAGCTCATAGAGAAGATGAAAGAGCGCCACGCCAAGACGGAGCAGCACCTCGAAGACCGGCAGATCGAGGCCGAGATCGAACTCCGGTCGACGCTGGACGCGTCGGAACGGAGTATCAGGATACAGCTCAAGTACATGGAGGCGTACTGCAAGAAGCTTTCGCAAGTCGAGGAAATAAACGAGAAGGAACAAGCATTACAGGACTCGAAGATGCCCTCCAGAGAAGTCACCCAAAAACACCTCGACCAGCTAAGCGAACAGTACCGCATCCGTGACGGCATGGAAAGGCGGCACCAAGCGCAGATCAACGTGCTTCGCGAGAAGCAAGGGAAGAAGATGGAGCAGCTGCTCGACCGGCACGAAGATGAGATGGAAGCGCTCCTCCATAAGAAATCCGAAGAAATCGAGGACCTCGCGGTCGAATTCGCCAACGAGGTAGACGCCATCTCCCACACTTTTGCCGAGAGGAAGGCCAAGCTGCAGAAGAGGTGGCTGGTCAGCATCGAGATCCTCAGGATAGAGCAGGAGAAGAAGACGGGGATGCGGTACGCGTCGGTGGCTTTGCCGCAGTGGCCTGCCCCTGTTGCAATTGAGAGCGAGGCAGAGACAGAGACGGAAACTGAGGAGGGTGAGGTGGAGGAGACAACAGCTGCCGCTCATCAGGAAGAGGAAGAGGAGCAAGAGAATATTGAGCTCGAACAACCCAAGGCTGATGAATCCGAAGTGGAGGAGCAGAAGGAGGAGGAGAGGCCCGCTGACTGGCCACTGAGTAACAACATCAAGACCACCGAGATTGAATTACCGATAACACCCAAGACTCCGACACAATTTCGGTTCGATGCTGAGCTGCGCCGGTATAGATCGCGAACGCAGCTGGTGGCTCCAGGGGAAGAATCACCGGTATCGCCATGTACTGTGCGCTGATGCTGATAACTTTACTTCCTCGTCATTTTCAAACGCAAACATCATTTCGATACCCTACGTTCAACAAGTTTACCATTCATAACATAACATAACGACTACCATTACCACTAGCATCACCAACTATTTTACCAGAATATCATCAGCATCACTTTTCAACTCTCATATGTCCATTCATCATATCATCATCTCGGCAGCATTCAGCATTTTGCATAACATCACGGAGCATGAGGCGTCCACATCACAGATTATTTCCTTTACCAAATAACATATCCCATCCGTTCTTACAAAATTGGCTTTACTTGTTATCTTGTTACGAAGTTGACGACTTTCCTATACCCTCCCTACACTTCTTACATGTGTTTTGTTCTGTAAACCAACAATTCAAGTTTTCTTTTTGGGTTTCCCGCACCGGAGCATTCTCCGATCGATCGATATCTCCTTTCTTTGTCTCTACTGAAATGGGGGAGTGGAGGTTCAGAGATCCCGCGTGGGGGTAGGGACTACGTAGGTGGAAGTTGGGTTAACAAAGGCAGGCACCAGAGGGAGGAACTCGGGACCGATGGTGTCGGAGTTAGAAATTTGGAGGATATACCCATTGCAAGATTCATCATTGGCATTTACCTAAGCTATGTAACGGGGAATAGAAGTTGAGATCATACCGTCCAGTATCGTCTATGTGCCACTGAATTGAGCGTGTCAATGGAAGTGACTTAAAACATGTATGTCAACGTTTACTAGCCTCCCAAACTTAGGTTGAAACTCAGTAAACAACCTCTCTCTACCTCATCTCATTATCATCATCAAACGTTCGCATTTCTCGTTCTTGTTCTAGAATCCCTTGCTTGCTTGCTCCTGTATGTATGTCTAATAGGGTCATCAAATTCATCATTTCGCCTCTATTTTAAGTTGCCCAGTAAATACCAGTAGTGGGGTCCTTTTTGCACAAAAAAAATCCTTCTGTTTCCCACCACAATGCTAAGGTACTTTCCATACACACACGTATAATAACTTTCAACATTCAACAAAACTCTCTCATCCGCTATATTCTAATTAAACTTCGCTTAAGCGCTCAAAGTACCACGGACACCAGTCTTGGCACCAACCTCCCTCGTCGTTACGGTGACGGAGAGGTTAGCATCAACGAGGATGGTGACCTCGACCTTGCCGCCCTTCTTGACATCGCGGATGGCGGCCTCAGCAAGGGTGGAGCCGATCTTCCATACCTTCTCGCGCTTCTCCTCCTCCTCCTCCTCATCGGAGAAGTCAGAGTCGTCACCCTCCTCATCAGCATCCTCAACCTTGGCGGCCTTGGACTCGTCCTTGACCTTGGGCTCGGGCTTGGTGACTTTGATGTGGGTGTTGCCCTCGACAACCTTGACGAGAACATCGCCGCCGTCCTTGGGGGCGGCAACGTGGACTGTCCTCCTGGCGGGAACGGCGGTCTCGGGGGCGACGACGGGGACGAAGACCTCCTCACCGGCCTCGTTGAGGGAGATGACACCGATGGCGTTGGTGACGTGGGGGACGGTGGTGACGGCGGCGTGGGTGGACTGGTCGATGTCCTCGGCCTCGTACTCCTGGATCAAGCTAGCCTGGAGAGCAGCACCGCGGGCGTTGAGCTCGGAGGGGTTGATGGCCGCGGGGGTGGTGGCGGGGGCGAGGATCTTGGTGGTCTGGGGGAAGAGGTGGCCGAGGTTGGCGGCGATGCGGGGAGTGTGGGAGGTACCGCCGGACAGGATGACCTCGTCAATGTCGAGAGCATCGAGGCCAGCCTTCTTGATGGCGGAGTCGACAAGACGGGTGAAGCCCTCGAAGACGGAGCGGGCAATGGTCTCGTAGCGGAGGCGGTTGATGGAGCTGGTGAAGTCGATGCCGTTGGCGAGGGACTCGATGCTGAAGCTGGCGTTGGTGCTCAAGCTGAGGGCCTTCTTGGTGGACTCGGCCTCGGCCTTGAGCTTGGCGAGAGAGCGGGCGTTCTCGCGGGGGTCGACCTGGTGCTTCTTGATGAACTCCTTGGAGAAGTGGTCAATGAGGACCTTGTCGAGGGCAGCGCCGTGGAAGTCGTAGTCGTGGACGGTGGCGAGGATGGTGTACATGCCGCTGCGGCTGGCGACAACGGCAACATCGGAGCGGGTGCCACCAAGGTCGGCGACGACAACGATCTTGTCCTGGACCTCGGCCTCGGCGCGGGCATCATAGGCGAGAGCAGCGGCAACGGGCTCGTGGATGAGCTGGAGAACCTCAAGGTTGGCGGCGGCGGCGGCAGCGAGGAGGGCGGCCTTCTGCTTGTCGGAGAAGTTGGTGGGGACGGTCATGACGGCGGAGGTGACCTTCTTGCCAAGGTACTCGGAGGCGGCTTCGATCAGGCGGCGGAGGTAGCGGGTAGTGACCTCAGAGACAGAGAGCTTGGAAGCCTCAGCGTCCTCACCCTCCTTCTCCTGGACGGTGAAGGAAACGGTGCCATCGGCATCCTCGGGGTGGGCAGAAGCGTGGTTGTGGGTAGGGTCGACGGCGGCGAAGTCCTTGCCGAGGAAGTCCTTGAAGTAGGCGACGGTGTTCTTGGGGTTCCTGACGAGGAAGGCCTTGGCCTGCTGGCCGTAGTACTCGTCGCCGTCGGCGTAGGACAGGATGGAGGGGATCTGGCGGTCTGTACGCGGAGTGTTTGTTAGGAGCTGTCGCATAGGAGAGAAAGTGGGTGGCACGTACCGCCATCCTCGTTGGCGATAACCTCAGCCTTATCGTCGACAGTGCAGGCGATGGAGCTGTTGGAGTTGCCAAAGGTGATACCGATGGCGGTGCGCTCGCTGGGCGCAACGCTGACCTTGGATTCGCTCATTTTTGCGGAGGGTGTGAGGATGTGGGTTGAAGCGGAAAGAAAGGACGGTATCAAACAGCTAGAGGATGGAGGAGGAAGGGAAGAGAGCGCAAAAGTAAACGAAAAGTACTGCTATCGACAAGCGAGGCAGGAACCAGACCACGACGGTAATGTCGTCCAGGCGTGTGGGGGTTCAGAAATTTTTGGAAGGCGGACGCTAATCGATACGGGATGCTTGTTGGCCCCACATCGTCACTTGTGGTGGGTACGATTGGTGTACTCGCTGTTTGTTTACATGTGCTGTCGTCGACAAGGTTTGAGACATATCTGCTCTAAGTGCTGGTGTCCGCAAGTCGAGAGCCTTCAGAAATACTACAATTTTTGATCAAGTTATTCCAATTCGGAGAATCAAAGGCTAAGGCCAACGCTCAAGACAGCTCTTCAAGTACCTTCATTGTACTCCCCAAGCTAGCCCACCCAGCTGCCCCACCATTCAAGGCTTGGGGCTGGCCTCGCCGTCGCAACTTTCCCCAAAGTAAACTTACAGAACCGCGAACAGGGACCTTTCGCAACACAGCTTTCCACAACCTCGAATTCCAAACCAAACAACAACCACACCACAAAACAAAACACACAGCATCACCATGTCAACAGAATCGCCCCTCGTCGTCCTCCCGGGCGAGCCCATCGACCCCTCCCTCATTCCCACCCACAAGAAGAACCCCCTCCGTCTTGGTCCCGGCCTGCGACACATCCCTCCCAGCGAAATCGTCCCCACGGTAGCCGGCCAGCTAGTAGTCGACCATCGCAAAACTTCCATGTGGATAGAGTACAATGGCGGTCGCGTACGTGTTTTCCCTCTTCCTCTTTCTTTCCTTTCCCTTTCCCCCTCCTCCAACCCTCCAACCAACTAACCCATTCCTCCTCAAAAAACAGTACATCCCCTCCCAAGGTGACCTCATAATCGGCCAAATCGCCCGCTCCGCCACCGACTTCTACTACGTCTCCCTCTCGCCCTACACCCCCAACGCCACTTTGCCTCATCTCGCCTTCGAATCAGCCACCAAGAAAACCCGTCCCCAACTGGCCCCCGGCGAGCTGGTCTACGCCCGTGTGTCTCTTGCCAACCGACACATGGACCCCGAGTTAGAATGCGTCAACTCCTCCACTGGCAAAGCGGATGGTCTGGGCCCCCTCAAGGACGGGATGGTGTTTGATGTTAGCCTGGGTTTTGCGAGGAGGTTGTTGATGGCGAAAAGTAGGGAGGAAGGGAAGGTGGAGGTTCTTGAGGCGCTGGGCGAGGAAGGACTGGCGTTTGAGACGGCGGTGGGGAGGAATGGGAAGGTGTGGGTGGGGAGTGAGAGTCTCAAGACGGTTGTGGTGGTGGGGAGGGCGTTGAGGGAGACGGATGAGAGGGGACTGGGGGTGGAGGCGCAGAGGAAGTTGGTGAAGAAGTTGGTTAGGGAGATGCGTTGAGAGTTTGGGATGGAATGGGTTGAAAGGAACAATGATCATGACGACGACCAGGGAAGGGGAAAGAGCAAGCACCGCCAGCAGCGGCTGGGTTGAGTGTCGGGCATCGCTGCGATGGAGCTTCTGCGCAAGAGGCAGGCGGAAATCTCGGATGCCAAGACTTTGCAATAGTGGCGTGGCCGACTTGGGTCTCTTCCAGCCAGGAGCGAAAGCCGGTTAGAGTGCAAAGAGTCCTCCTCCAGCAAAGTTTGATACCCCGAGGGAGGGAGGAGCCCCTCTGAGCCGTAAACAGACACAGGCTACGAGCCGTGGACCCAGTGAAACGCCGAGTCCGCGATTAGGCAATCACGAGCGAGGAGAAAGAGAGTTCAAGAGATACAAAGATCTTCAGTTGAGAAGACAAAAGGCCAAGGCCATATGGATTGTAGTTGGTCCCCAATGGCTTTTGGTATGTATTAAAGACAAACGCTAAAGCCACGCGCTCCACATAGATGCATGATACAGTGTATACTAAAAGGCGTTTCTCGCTTTCCAAAATGAAGAAGAAAAGAACAAGGAAGTCATTACTCCCCAAAATCTAATGTCCAGACCGCTCATCATCGAAAAATGCTGGTGAAAAAGGCATCCAATGCCCGAACTAAGGTGGGTATCACAGTCCCCTGATCTTCTTTCCCGCACTCATAATGACCATCAAGGCCTCTTATCAAACGCTTCCCTGGCGCTCTGTATCAGTTCAGCACATTAATCCAGCTCGCTCATCAAGAGCAAGAGCATGCCACCCAAGCAACCTCATCGTACACTGCTTCGTCATATCGAGTACCGTAGACCATAGATCATCATGCGTCGCCCATGGCCACATCGTTATACTCGATTGGCTCTTGCAAAGGCGTGATTTGGTGCTTGTTGATCATGTGCCTCCTCCAGTTGTCCTTCCTGGGGAACGAGCGGCCACCCTGCCTCGACCAAGGGCACTCGGGCACCGTGCAGTGGAACTGGCGGGTCTTCTTGTGCTTGTCGTTGATGTGGCGGTCCAGATGGGTCTTGGTGCCGAACCGCATGGTGCAGCCGGGGTGGGTGCACTCGTGTGGTCGTTCGTGGTAGCGTTTGTGATGGCTATAGGCCTGTTAGTGATTTGTGTATGTAGGAAGGTAGGATGAGGAGGGGAGATACTCACTTCAGCTTGTGGACCTGATCGAATTCACGGTGGCATTGGTCACATGCAAACACTCTAGGTGATGCGCCGCTGGATGATGGTGTTGCTGGGGACATTCCGGACTGAGGGATGCTCGAAGGGGATAGACCTTGGGGGTACATCACTTGGTTTCCAAAGTCGTTGACCGAGAATCCTCCAGGTGACATTCCCTGTGATGAGGAATAATCATTGACTGACAATCCTCCGGGGGACATGCCTTGGTTTGAAGAGAAACCCCCGGTAGAAAAGTTGGCTGGGGAGTTAGGCACCATGAGTGGCGCAAAGTTGGTGTTCTGGTCGAAGTCTGGCCTTGGTGATGGCGAGTATGTGAGCCGCGTGCTAGGCGTGTTCTGCATCGAGGACTCGGATAGTGGTGGAGGAGTAGAGACGTCGGACATGTCTTGAAGACCGAAGCCGTCGTTGGGGTACAAGGCAACTGAGTCAATATCAAAGTCCTGGCCGTTCTGCTGAATTTCTGGTACATGCGTATACTCGCTATACTGTGGCTCCGGGCTGTACTGTTCCTGAGGGCTTTGCATCTGCTGGGGATAGGCGAACTCGGGCGGAATAGTCTGAGGAGAGAAGGTGCTAACTGCAGGAGCGGGCGGGGTGTTCTCCAACTTGATAATCTGCTGGTTTACAGCCCAGGCACTCTCGGCTTGGTTGGTAGGCCTCATCATTTCCATAGGACTGGCGGTTGGCCCAATAGTCGAATCCACACGAGGACTGGGAAGGTCAGAGACAATGGTGGTGGGTGGTAAACTGTCGGTGCGGTTGATGCCTTGCTGGATTTCCCACGAGGCAAGGAGGGTGTCTTGACGGAGGAGGGTGAAGTCTTGCGGATCTTGTTGGACCACGGGCTGAGCGGCAGGCAGAGTGGTAGGTTGTGGTGGTGGAGGCGCAGAAGAGTCGTCAGGAAAAGGTTGGCCAGTACTGTCTAGATATGGGTGACCGTGGTAATATTCGTAGGCAGCTCCGGGCGCCTCAGTGTCAACCTCGAAGACAGGGGGAACAGGTTCAGTTGGATGTGTTGGAACAGGATAGTCGTTGGTAGTGATGAGTGAAGGCGACCGTGTTCCAGCGGTACCTCCAAGGGTCGATCGTCTGCTATCCCTCCGGCTGTGGCCTGACTGACGCCTGTGAATGAAGTTCCTGATGGACTCTGGGAGATGAGGGAAGGAGTGACGTTGAGTGGGGCGTTCAAAGGTTTCCGGCTCTTCAGTGATGCCTCCAGGTAAAACGGCAGGTACTTGGTGAGTGGGAGGGCTCAAGCCGTGGGAGTCGTGAAGGCTCAATTCGCGGTTGCTCTCAGCTTCAGTGGTCGCTATAGATCCAAACCTTGGTCTTGTCGAATCGGGAACAGGTTGGTCTCCTTGGTTGTTTGCTGTGGCTGATGTGGTTGGTGAAGGTGGTTGAAAGGGCGGCGATATGGGGGACGGAAGTCCCTGTTGTATACCTACGCCTCGTGGGAGGGCCGGGGTGTGTTGGGACTGATGATCGGAGGCCGCCTTCTGATCGGAGTCGTGGCCGGGATACTGACCCGGGATGAAGGTGGCCGATGATGCAAGGCCAGGCGGGGTGTCCGGAGCATAGCCTTCCCCTTCACCGGAGAGCCGCTTGGGCGTGCTCCCGGCGCTGTTGTGGAAAATGGGGCCTCCGGGACCCTGCCCCATTTCCGCATTGCCGGCATCACCATTCTTTTCGCTCCGGCGTCTTCTCGCACGCACGACAAAAGGAAACAGACATAGGAGAATCAGGAAAAACCCAATGCAAGAGCCGACCACAGCCCCGGCGATGGCTCCTCCAGAGAGAGAGGTGCCGCGCGGGGTGAGGACGGCCCGCGCAGACAGGGACGCTGCCATGTTGGCGTTGTCCTGAAACTGTGAAATGGCACGCAGTTGACACTTGGGCTGTTGGGAAGGCTGACTGTCGACTTCGTAAACCAGAAAATCGGGATCCAATGCGATGCGCCGCAGTCGAAATGTGAGGGCGCCCGAGTGTTAGTTGTCGTCGACGTGCAAGGTTATTAGGATGAGGTTTTGGTGTGTTGTTGAATTGGCGGAGGTTTGTCGCAAACCCACCACAGCACTGCACCGAGGCTGTGCCTGAACCATTCAGGGACCTGCGGACGGGAAGTCTGGGGCTAGCTCCACGGACAACCCGACAGGACCACCAAGCGCGATTCTCCTTTTTTCAAAGTTGATGACGGAATAGCTTTGATAGTTGATGATCTGGTGGGCTGAGTAAGTCGAATTGATGGAACTGAATATTGGTCGACAGTAAGAGATGTGATGCGGTCTTGTAGTAGGTGACGATGCTCGGCCGACCGGATTATGAGATGACACAAGTAAAAAACCGACGAAATAAAGTCGTTGAAAAGAAGGAGACCATCGGTAAGCTGGAGCCCTACGATTAAATTGCGACGGTTGGTTATTTGTTCAGCCTCATGTAATGATCAGGCCTAGACTCATTCTGGATGAGTTCTTTCCTCTCTGGTGGGAAGACGACAACTGTCGAGGCGGGCACTGCCCGGGACGGAAGAAACGATTTGTCCACCGCCATCTGGACGACGAGGAACCCGGCGGGATGAGAAAGCTGGACCCTGTCTTCGAGAAGCATGGAGGGTCGTTGCTCCATTCCTCAACGGCCTGGGCAGGCGAGACAGGGAACCATATTGTACATTAACAATTCACTGCTACAAATTACTCAAATTCTGTTAGTGAGCGGAAGAGTGGGAGGGACCGAAAGGCAGCGGGCAACAGCTGTCACGACAAGGAAGACACCAGTGGCTGGTCTTGGCATCCGGCTCCCTCTGTCTTGTCTCCCAGAGTCTCTTCACAATTCACGATCTTCTCGCTCTGCTCACAAGTCACAACCAGGCCGACCCTGGGATGTCCTCTCGAACCCCACAAACTCGTTTCCTTCTGCTGACGGAAACGGTGTGTTCAGTCGTACCAGTGGACCCATGCTGTTCGTGAATTCCTGGTCGCCAATGTCATCCTCATCTCCTCAGTTCAGGGGCTGGAGATGTCTCTTTCTACGGCGCTGAGGGATGGACTGTTGGTCTCTATCGCCAAGTTGCTGACGGACGATAATGGTCTCCATCGACAGATCAGCCCTAAGGATTCCAGGCATCTGAGAATCCAAACCCAACCCCGCGTGTCAGACAGATGATGATGAGTGAGAGGGAAGAGCTTGGTAAAACGAATCGACTGCCCGCCACCGCCTCGCGGTCTGCACTTCTGTGGCCAGCTCAACCGATCCAATGAGAGCGGTACCACGATGCCACAGTGAGCTGTACGTGGATGGCACAGCATGCCGAGCAGATGCCTCTAAACAATGCTGGTTAGCCAAGGTCCAACAGGGCGACCTCAATATCCGATTTCAAGAGAGGTGGATTTCGGATTTCAATCCAGTTGGTTCCGATACCATTTCATCCACGGGTAATTGTTGGGTTGCAGACGCTCATTATCTGGCATGACTGACGTGGAAGCCTCAGCCCTCCTGGCCGTAAAATGTGGCCGGGCATACATGTGGGCGTTGATGATGGCTTCTCGGGGAGGTCCGCTACCCGGTAGTTCGCTTTCGGTCCAACTCGGACGGACTCAAGGTGAAACAGCTTCTGCCTTTTCTCCATTTTTCAAACCCGTTCTTCTACCAATGCCCTTTGACATTCTCGTTGAGGCAGGTTGGATGAATTCCGTGGTGTTGGTCCACTGGTCCAGGCTACAGCCCAATCGATTAGAGCTATCGATTAGAGACTCTCGTAGGGCCTCCGCTAGTGTACGGTGGCGATGCCGCGGCGCCGTCATCTTCTTGTGGGGAACATCCCACCTTCCCCGGACTTCCCGCTATGGGGAAGAACAATGCATGACGGCACTGCCCGGGACCAGCTCCCGAGGCTCTGTGTTTAGTCTACAGTAGTTAACATGCGGCTACGGTACCGGTACCTAGACGAGAACTTCATCTCTCTTCCCGCGATTTCTCATCTTTACTCTGATGCCATCCCGTCAAAAAGCAGGCACGGTTTATGAGCGTATGAACACTGTTTCGATGGGATGAAAGCCGTGCCCAAGAGAGATCGAACAAGATGACGCCAGCATGCTCACACAAAGCACCAACTGGCCCGAGATCTTGACCGAGAGCCAATGAGACGGTCTCAAACCCCTCTTTCTGCCGTCTTGTCATCAGATCTCGGTTGAAGCACTCATTGGAGACAATGGGATGACGCGGACAGTTCAAATGCACAGTCGGACAGTTGGAACAGTTGGAGAAGAGGCATTGCAGCGTTGAGTCGTCGTCGTCATCCAACATGCTTACCAATATTCAATGTGCATGTAAGTCTGGATAGCAGGTTATCTTTATGTGAGAAGAGCTTCACTTAAAGCTCTCTTTCTCTTCATGTATTTTTCACTGAAAGTTCAGATCTTCATCTTAGTCTGCTACTCCAAAGTTTAGGGACTTGGTGATCATGAAGCAGCAACTCCTCCCACTCTTTGCGGCTGGAGCCGCTGCACTATACGTGCCTTTCCTGGGTGTCAAGGAGAAACAACTCCTACCCATTGCTGAGGACAATCTTGGAAAGAACGTTCTCTCCAATGTCCAAGACTCTTGGGATGACTCTGCATCTTCCATCTACTCCTCCCTGATCGAGAAACACGTCATCGAGGAGCTTGAAACTGCTCTCCACAAGGATCACAAGCATCACGATCACGACCATGACCATGACCATGACCATGACCACGATGGTGACCACGGCCGTCACGGTCACCACCCCCCGGGACATGGAGACACCAGCAAGTCCATCTACGAACTGATCAAAGAGTCCAAGTACAGCGAGCGTTTCGCCAAGATCGTCGACAAGCACGACGACATCAAGAGGCTGCTCAACAACACCGACGGCAACAACAAGCACGACTACACCATCTTTGTGCCCACCGACAAGGCCTTTGAAAGGTTCCCTCACCACCCCGACCATCCTCCGCCCGAGGAAGTAGTCCGCCACCTCCTGCAACATCACATCCTCCCCTATCGTCGACCCATCTTCCACGATCATCGTCGTCACCATGACCACCATGACCATGACCACGACCATGACCATGACCACTCCCAAGAAGAAGAACAAGAAGAACAAGACCTCTTCCACACCCTAACCTTCCCCCACCTCCTCCCCTCCCTCCACACCCTCCCCACCGAACTTCACTCTCCCCTCCTCGACCACCGCCCTCAACGTCTTCGCCTCTCCACCAGCCCCTTATTCTTCGGCCACGGCGTTGCACGGGTTAACTTCGTCAACCGCGTCGTCATGCCCGACATTTATGCTTCCAACGGTTTAATCCACGCCGTGGACGGGATCTTGTTCCCGCCTCCTACTGCCCTTAAAGGGGTTTCGCTTTTGCCGAGTTTGTTTAGCACCTTCTCCCTGGCGCTGGAGAAGACGGGGCTTGGTGAGGAGCTGGGGCATGGGCATGATGGTGACGACGATGATGATAAGGACGGGGATGATAAGAAAAAGGAAGGAAAGGAGGGAAAGAAAGGAGGCGGAGAAAAAGAAGGAAAAGGCCTCACCCTCTTCGCCCCCACCAACCGCGCCTTTGCCCGTCTCGGACCTCGTCTTAATGCTTTCCTGTTCAATACCGAGCGCGGAAAGAAGTATCTGAAGGCTATACTCAAGTATCACTTTGTTCCTGAGCAGACGGTGTATACGGATGCTTATTACAAGGCTGGTGGTAACGATAAAGAGTCCGAAGAGTATCTCTGCCCGCCGACGCACTACGACTTGCCAACGCTGTTGAGCGAGGACGCGAGGCTGGGCGTGGATATCAAGACTTGGAGGGGGTATACGACTATGGTGGTTAATGGGTTTAATCGCCCGAGCGTGCTGGATGGACCCGCGGAGGATGGGGTCATTCATGTTGTTTCGAGCGTGTTGATTCCGCCGCGGAGGGGGAATTATGGTGATGAACAGAAGGAGGAGGAGGTTGTGGAGATCAGTGTTGAGGAGTTGGTGGCTAGGTTGGAGCCGTATATGGAGGAGAAGATTGAGCACCCGCACCTCGGTGATTTGTAAATGAGGAGGCAATGGTTAAGGTGTAGAAACACCCTTAGTTGCAGTGAGAAGGAGTGTATCATATGAGATATTGTTTGGAAATAGGTGATTTGACAGTTGTTTTGTTATATCACCAGTAGTTGTGGAGTACCGAATTCTTCCCGATCTACGCCAGACATATGAACACCATGATAATAAGATGAAATGGAACGCCGTGAGAAACTTGACCCTTCCCCAGCAGGCCAGAACTAAACACCTCCAACCCCGTTCGCATCCATTGCTTAGACTTAAAAGATGGAATTAACCAAATTAGCGCCCATCGTAGCCCCCGCTCCAAAAACCGCCGCATTCCCAAACTTCTTTCCAATACTCTTCCCATGTTTCTCAAACTTGTTCTCCTCCTTTTCCCCTTGAGGCGCATTAGGATCATAGACCTGTCCTCCTGCCGGCGGTGGTCCCGGCGGCGGCGCTACATACCCCCCACCATACGTCGGTTGTCCATAACCCGGACCTCCAGCACCATACCCTCCCGCACCCGGATACCCCCCTCCAGCTTTCTCGTTTTGGCTGCCGTGACCCTGATCCCAAGCACCAGTACTCCGCACCGGCGCCGCCTCCACCTCCACATAACTCTTAGGAAAGATACCCTCCTGTCCAGTGCGCACGCACCGCCCCATCCACCAGTCCGCATTCATGTACTCGTAGACATGGATCTTGTCGCCCTTGTCGAACGAGCAGTCGCGCGCGTCTGAGGCGTCGTATTTGTATAGGGCTTTGCAGTGGGCTATGATGGGTTTGCTTGGTGGTGCCGCGGGGGCGGGTGTCGGTGGTTGGGAGCGGCCCGGTAGGGGGGGAGGGGGCGCGCTGCCGCCAGTAGACTGGGAGTAAGAGGGCGGGGCTGCCGCGGGGGCCGGAGATGGGGATGGGTTGTGATTGTTTAGGGAGAGGTTGGAGAAGGCATTGGCGGCTGTGGCTACGGCCGGAGGAGGGTTTTGTTGGAAGCGCGCGGCGATGGAGCTGACGCCGCCGCCGGTGGTGGCATGAGGTTGGGCGGCGGCGTGTGTGGCAGCGTGTGCGGGAGCAGCACGCGGGGCTGGGACGGGGGTGGAGGATGTACTGCCGGAGAGGCTGGCTTCGGCGGGGAGGAGGGAAGTGATGCTGTCGAAGGCGTCGTCGGTTATGATGCCCTTCTCGAGAAGGGATTCTAGTTCCTGTTTTGGGGGAGGCGGGGTGTTAGTGGACGGATGGGTTGCTACTGAACAGAAGGTAAGGGAGAGATAGGGTTGGGAAGGACGGTCTGCCCGCCCTTCTGGCGATGAAGGAAAGGATGCTGAAGAGACAAGAGGGAGAGAATCATATGGGTGATGCTCTTACATTCTTGATGAGACGCAGAGACCGGTTGGTCTCGATGATGCGCTGGCGGTCTACTGACACCATGGCTGTGGTTCGAGGTCTCTGGCGAGAGACGATGGGTCGGTGGTTACTTCGGTGTGAATGATGCTGCTCTCCAACAAACAATCGAACAGTTTCTTTTCCGTAGGTGTGATAGACGTTGTTGCAAGTCTAACAGGCAGGTTCGGAAATTGTACGATGGAGTCGGTTGTAATAAGTCAGATAAGGATGGATCGATGATAAAGGTGGACGAGGATGGAAGTGAAAGGCGGGAAGATGACGGGAGGGAGTGGCGCAGACCGTTGGACAACACAGCTGACGCGGCGGGAAAGAGCACGGGGCAGTGCTGTTGGGGGCAACTCGGCACCACTAAAACCGCTCCCAGAACCCCGCCAACCCGCCAAGTTGTCCGCTGTGGACTCGGTACGCAAGACTTGTCCGGCGATCCGTCCACCAGGCGGGCACCGCAGATCCCAAACAGCCGTGTCGTAAACGTCACCAGATTCGATATCGTGGGCGAAGCAGTTGCAAAGAACGTTAGATACATTAATCAGCTATCTGTAGCGAGAACTAATACTCAGTAGGTCCTTCCTGTCCCAGATTGATCAACTTCCAAACCGGAGTCTACTAATCGTACAGTTTGTCCTTCGGCTACATTCATCCATTAGCTAGGGTTAGGGTCATGAAAAAGGGGTGTTCCTCGTCCACGTCGACGTCGACGCCATCGACAACCCTATGACCCAGAAAAGCCTCCATGTAACATGTCGTCCCTGACTCCCATACATGCAATCTCATCATTCATGGACATCTGCCATTTTCCTTGTCCGAAATCTTACCCTTTGAGCAAGTGTTCAAGCAAATAATTTGCTTCCCCCCTCAACAGACATACTGTGTAACCCTCATCCTCAGGAATGACACTCAAGGATGTCTCCCCAGCTCCCTCATCAACTCCCTCAATGCCGGCACAGCCATCCTAACATCCGGCAGAATCTCCTCCAAGTTGCTGAAAGCCGGGCAATGCTCCTCCAGCTTCTTCAACACTCTCGCGTCCGACCGATCCCAGTCCTCAGTGCTTAGCTGCTTCGCGGTGTTGGCGATGATGGTACGCCAGCCATTGGGAATGAAGGAGAGGTGCTTATCAATTAGTTCATTGGCTGACTTGGTTCGGCGGCTCGGTTGGAAGCGGGAAGGGATGGACTGGGAGGAGAGGTCGATGTCGTTGTCGTTAGGAATGCTTTGAATGGAGCTCGAGGAGGTGGAGCGGCGGTGGGTTGAGCGTGATTTTGAGTTGGACGTAGTCGGGGAACGATCGCGGACGCGGAAGCTCGCGTCGAGACTAGGACGGGGACTGCGGCTGCGAGACATGTTTGTTGTCGTTGCTGCCGTGCCTTGGGAGTGTCTTCCTGGACGGAGAGCAGATTGGGAGGTAGAGCCTCTCTTGGCGGATGTCGTCGAGTATGAGTAGTTATCCTCGTCGCTATCGGATACCGGATGGGTAACAGAATGACGATCCGAGTGCGAGCGAAGTTTCGTAGCGGGAATTGTAGGCTCGGAGTCGGCGATGTGGGTATTTTGAAGACTGGCCACACTCTGTTGTCCTCTGTTAGCTGGTCGAGTGGTCAAGTCCAAGCCGCTGACCACCGAGGCTGGGGTTCCAGATTGGCCGAGCCCTTTGGTGTTGAGAGCATTTGTGTTCTTGTCGATCTGAGAACTGAACGGCACCAGCGCGGAGGACGTGTAATTCTGCACGTGCTCATCCCGAGAAGCCTGCTCCCTCGAGCTACTCGGGAATAGCTTTTCCAAAGCATCCAGCTCTTCAAAATCTGGAGGAGTCATATCCATCGGTCTCCTCGACATCAACTCCTGGTAAGCAAGAAAATCTTGATATGTCGGCGGGGTCTCCCTCCGCGACACCCTCTCCTCAACACTTCCCTGAATACGCGCCTTCTTCAACTCCTCGATTTCGCCCTGCATCTTACGAATTAGCCCCCACAGCTCCTCCCTCATCTTCTCCTCAGCCTGCTGGGTCTTCATCTTATCATCCCTCATCAACCTTAGTTCTTCCTCAACCCGCTTTTTCTCCGCTTGCAAAGGTTCAATCGAACCGTGGTAGATAGCATTCACTCGATCAACAAGCTCTTTCTGCTGAAAATCAAGCCGGACGTAGATCTCCGTGACCTCCTCCTTGACTTTAGCCTTGACCTCCTGACTAATTATACGATCCAGGCGGGCAGTCAGGTTCAGGTCAGCCGTGGGTTGCGATTGAGTGATCGCTGGAGACGGGGGTAGAGCTGCATGGCTCCTGGTCGATAGGTCGCGAAAATGTCCCGGAACGGGATCCATGCTCCGAGCTGCGGCCGTGGCCGTGGCAGAGACAGAGACAGACTCATTCGGGCTGGAGAGAGCGGGGAACATGTTTTGAAACCGAGAATGAAGACCGAGGAGGTCTCGCGAGAAGTCCTCGAGATCGTGTCGCAGGCGCGACTCGGAGTTTTTGGCTTGGTTGGTGGCGGGTGTTCGCGACATCGTGAGTGAGCATGCGCGTGGCGGTTGTTGAAGTGAGCTTTTTGAACTGGAACTTGTCCTTGGAGATGCCTTATAGTTGAAGTACGAGAGTACTATCTTGAAGGTCAGCTATTGTTGATGGTCTTGTGAAGTTCAAAGAGGATGTTACTCGGTATTCTGTACCTCAATGAAGTGAAATAAGGTCGACCTGATGAGCAGGTGAGGGGCGCGGAACGACTTCGAGATATGCAGCTGGTGGAGTAAGAGAACGTGAGCTGGAACGGTGAAGGGGAGTCGAGCAGGATATTATTGAGAAGCTCGTTGCCAGAGTTGCTTATCGAGTGTGGTAACCAGCTGTTGAAAACGAGGTAGACAGGTTGGTGATGGGTGAGGAAAGAAGGGGAAAATGAGAGGTGGGGTTGAGGAGGAGTAACTCAGAGTAGATACTTCTCGAAAAGAGAAGGCGCGACCTGGCAAGCGAGACTTGTTGGGGGGGAAAAAACCGAGTAAACACGAGGTGATATCAAAGTGACAAATGCGGGAAGGATCATGAGAACAACAGCGACGGCCTTCAACGGGGCCGACCCAAACCTATCTCGGAAGTGAACAAGCGCGTAACAAAAAAGATACCAATCAGAAGAAGAAAAGTGCAAAAAAAGAACGTGGACTTGCAGCTTCCGGGTTCGAACGCGCAGCGTACATGAGAGCCGGGGGATGGAAAGGAAGGGGAGGGGGCCGTTAACCGTGCCCGCCGCTGCGCCATCCTACCAGCTTGCCACGGAAGTAATCACGAGGGAACTAATACATATACCCTACTACAGGGGCTGGATTGCGGGCTATGCCCAGTTGAAGAGTTGGGATGGAAGACGCCGGCGGGTGGGAGGGAGGCATGATGGAAGGAAGGTGCCAAGCACGGAATGATAAAGTATGGCAGGCAGCAATGTTATCCTCCAAAAAGACAATCTGATTTCATCCACATTAACCACTACTACATGCTCGAGCAGCCGGGTACTGAACTCGTAGCAATCAAGCATACAAATAGTTCCAAGGCCGAAGAATAACAAATAGCCACAAAAACAAAACGTGTCCCTCGTATACTATCCAAGTCCACCATCTTCATCCTCTCCTTAACCTCGACACTAGTTCAACGTCCATCCCCAACAACGCCCGATTACAGTATCAAGCTCCATTGATACCCCAAGTAGCCTCTTCACCTGGGTCGACGACAGGAATAGCGCCATCCTCATCGGGAACATCGATCGGCAGAATACCAACGTTGGCAGCACCACTGTCACCCTCAAAGTCATTATTCAGACCCCCCTGAACTCCAGCACCGATATTAATGGTCGGTGCTGGAATGGCATCGATACCAGGTACCTGGGGCGACTCGGGAGCCTCAGGCCCTTCAACCGTCGGAATATCCACATCCTCAACATTGACTTCGAGATCAGCCGTGTCAATGGACGGGACCTCAGGGAAATCCAGACCGTCCACGTCGATATTGGGGATGTCAAGGTCGCCAACATCAAGATCAATGTCACCAAGCGAAGCGATGAGAGCATCGAGAGCGGCGAGTTCCGCCTCAATATCATCGTCGCCGGCATCCCCCTCAGGAGAGCCAGCCGGGGGTTCCTCGCCATCAGCTGGAGTAGTGGGAGGCTCGCTGGGACCAGGGACACCGGCGCTGTACGTGGTGTGGTGATTGCTTGAGCTGAGACGGAGGCTGAAAGTGTCATTCCTAGAAGAACTGTAGTCGATCACTCCTGGGATGCTCAATTGTCTGGCCCCCTGGCTGTTCCAGAAGATGTCGAGGGTCGAATCCTGGAGGAGGCTGTCAAGCTGCGACTGCGTGAGGCCAACCTCGCCCGAGATGGGGATCTCAAACTGTTCGGTGCTGTGGGACAGAGACTCGGAGCTGGAGTCAAGCAGGAGCCTGAAGGTGTCGGTGTGGCTGTCGCTCATGTCAAGGACTCCAGGGATGCTGAGCACACGCTCACCTTCGCTGGTCCACTCGAGCTCAATGTTGGTGGACTCGAGAAGGTGGTTCAGTTGCTCCTGGGTAAGAACAATTGAGCCTGCCACAGGAATCACAACGGCGGGCACGTCGTCCTCCGGGCCCGGGGGGCCAGGATGGGGAGGGTAACCACCGGGGCCGCCAGGGAAGCCGGGTGCTTGAGGGGAACCAGTCTCCTGGGGGCCGCCGGCACCATAGCCTTCAGAGCAAGGGAGCAAGGTGGTCTCGCCAACATACCAGTAGCCAATGATGGGGATGCAGCGACCAGCATCCGGGGGCGGAGTAGGCGCGAAGATGTTAGCCGGAAGGGCGAGTGTCGCAATATCGCACACCTCCGCAGGGCCGTTTCCCGGAGGAAGCACACCGGTTGGGTGGGGGCCAATGTGGGCAACGTCCCTCGCTCGAAGGCGTCGAGTAGGTGCAGCAGTCATACGTGCCTGGGCACTACTGCTTGTACTCTTCTTAGGGAAGATGCTTCCAATCCCGTTGATTGAGTCGAAAACAGAGTTTAGGATGCTAGCAAAGTCCTTGCCATTGATCACACCAGGACCGGATCCATCAGCAGCGGTGGTAAGCGCATCAGTAATCGCACCCGCAAGGGTGATCAATGAGTCGGTATCAACGGGGCCAGGAACGGCAATGTCGCTTGGAAGAGTGTTCAGGGCAGTAAGAACGGTGTTGGCTAGGCCGGCCAGCTCATCCAAGTTGACGGTCTTTGGGGGTGTGGTCGGATCGGGGACGCGAATGTTTCCAGGAATCAGGCTACCGAGATCCAGTCCACCGAGAACATTCTCAAGACCGGGAACAGAGCTCAACAAGCTGCCGAGGTTGAGATTGCTGAGCATATCACCAATGAAGGCATTTGAACCGATGGCGGCGCTGGCGGGGTTGGCCTCGCCAGTAGAAGCCATATCGTCGAGGGGATCGCTGGTAAGGGTCTCGAGATCCTGGATTTCATCATTGCTTGTAGCGACAGCCCGAGTGACAGCACGAGTGGAGCCACCTGCCTTGGGCTTGAAGAATGGGAGGTTGTTGAACACGTCACCAATGTTGATGTCGAAAACCTTGTCGAAGGAGCTGAAGGCGTCCTGGAAAGCTTGACCAAAGACCTTGTCAGCAATGGCGTCGACACCGGTGGCGGGAGGGTTTGTGGGTGGTGACGGTTCTGGCAGTGGTGACGGCTCTGGCAGTGGTGACGGTTCTGGCAGTGGTGACGGYTCTGGCAGTGGTGACGGCTCTGGCAGTGGTGACGGCTCTGGCAGTGGTGACGGCTCTGGCAGTGGTGACGGCTCTGGCAGTGGTGACGGCTCTGGCAGTGGTGACGGCTCTGGCAGTGGTGACGGCTCTGGCAGTGGTGACGA